>JAZAVI010000054.1:0-176858 GCA_036326025.1 Chrosomus eos
AAAGTTTTTAGTCCCTTTTTAAAAGCCGAGGCTGTGATGACTTCAGGGGGTCCGGGAGGGATTCCAAACCGGGGGGAAAGCAGAGAAAAAAGCCGATCGCCCATTGTGCAGAGTTTTTTTTTGGTATTAAAAGGCGGTTTGATTTTGTGATGGGGGGATCGTGCAGTAGAAGCGGGGGTAAGTATTCTTTCGGGTGGGGGGTGTTTTTTCCATGATGCTTGGGATGAAAAGTGAAACCTTTATTCGATCCTAGCAGAAACGGAACCCAGTAAAGTGTGTGGAGGATGGGAGTGATTTTTTATACTTTCGCACTCCATCAGGATCCTAGCAGCGCTGTTCTGTACGTACGCACTTTTGCAGACTCTTTTTGGGGGATCCCGATGAGAAGAGCGTTACAGTAACCAGCCCTAGGGGGAACGAAGGCGTGGACCAGTTTTCTCAGCATCAGATAAGGAAGTGAAAACGGATTTTTGCGATGTTTCTGAGTTTGATGAAAGGAGACTTACAGAGAATTTTGATAGGGACTTAAAAAGTGAGTTGTGGATCAAATCTCACACCGAGTTGAAACTGTTGTGGAAAGGGGGATGTCTTGGCCAAGATAGTTATACCGGAAAGTGAGGATGACTAAATTTTGGGCGAGTCCCAAATGAAATTGCTTCTTTTTTTGAACGTTTAATTGGAGAAAGTTCTGTTTCATCCACACCTTTAACTCTTCGAGACAGGCAGAGTGTTGAAGACGGAATGATGCTGGGATGCTGCTTTTGGTTGG
Source organism: Chrosomus eos (assembly GCA_036326025.1). Classification (NCBI taxonomy): domain Eukaryota; kingdom Metazoa; phylum Chordata; class Actinopteri; order Cypriniformes; family Leuciscidae; genus Chrosomus; species Chrosomus eos. The sequence goes on from JAZAVI010000054.1 coordinate 770, forward strand.
GACCCCTTTTTATGTACATTTGTGTGTCCGGGTAGCAGTGAAAGACACTCCTGGGGGCTGATACATTCCGATGACGGGATATAAATGATAAAGAGAATGGGCCAAAACCGACCCCTGGGTACTCCGCGGGAAACCCCGTGTTTTCCCCGGGGACCTTGTTTTTCCCAAAGCGAAATGTATTTTTTTCTGTCCGTCAGATATGAGTGAACCAGTCCAGGGCAATTTCAGTAAGTCCAGGGGTTTGATACAGCCGGTTGAGTAAAAATCCCAGGGTCCACAGTGTCAAAAGCAGAGGACAGGTCGAGCATAGAGAAGGGAAGGTACCAGCACAGCTGCCTTTCGTAGGTCATTTGTGACTCTGACAGGGCTGTTTTGTGCTATGACAGTGCGGAACCCGGGATTGGGAACTTTTCGAATAGGTGGTTTTTTTTTGGGGTGGTCCGGAAGAGTGGCAAAAACTTTTTCCAAGACTTTGAGATGAACGGAAGATTTGAAATTGCCTAAGTTTGATAATATATCAGGAGCAAAAGGGGGTTTTTTTTCAGAAGTGGTCTGATTATGGCAGTTTTAAGAAAAAAAATTTGGACAGGAAACGGTTTTTATTACAGTGGTAAGAGAGGCTTAAAAAACAGAGTTTGCTTTGACAAGAGCAAAAAGGAAACGGTCAGGGCAGGGGTGGGGGTTTAAAACCTTTTTTGATGATCTCTCAACCTCCGACTCGAATTTCTGGAAAGAATTTCAGGGGCGGGGTGATTGCAAGCTTTGGTGTAAAAGGGGCGATTGGATGGGATCCAGAAGGGAAAGGGGGGGGGTTGAATTATTAGTTTTGAAAAATCCAAAAAATTTTTTGCAGTGTTCTTCTTTTTTTTTCCCGTTAATGAGTGGGTCGTGTTTTAGAAATGATTAATGGGAGAACAGCGTTTTGAGTTTCCCGGACTTTTTTTGATAATTAGAGTAGAATAAGACCGTGCCTTTATACGACTTAGATATTTCTTTTGGTGTTTCGAAAAGCTTTTTGGGGGGACATGAACCATGGCCTTTGTATCCCGCTCGAGGGGCCCCCCAACCTTCATTTTCCGTAGCTCACTGGTGTACCAGGGGCTGATCGGAGAAGGCACTGTTTTAGTTTTTACTGGTGCGTGATATTTTGGGGGTCTTGGGGGTTTTGTAGTATCCCCCCCGGCCATGACGGTAAGCATTAACAGAGAGAAGATCAAGTCATGCCAAAGAATCTGAGTTATGTTTTTTTGGTTTCCCCAAAGCAGATTTCGCTTAGGCTTGATGGGGGCGGGCGGTGAAGACACATCTAAAAAAATTCCTTGTGGCGGGATGCCCAATCAAAAACCCGAGATTGCTGAAGGGGCAGAGTTTGTAAAACCAGGTCGAGTGTGGTCCCCTAGTGGAGTGGGGGGTCGACAATTGAGTCAGATTAAAACTTTTCCGAATTTAAAAGGAAATTTGCTGCAAAAAAAGACAGGTGGGGGGGTTGACTTTGGGTATTCATATCTCCAAAACTAATTTGGCAGAATATAAGGTTTTTTCAAAGTTTGACATTTCTGGGATGAAAACGGGTTCGGGGCGGGTGGGCCGAAAATGAAAATATTTTGTGGAGATAAAGGTTTTCATTAAAAAAAAAGGTTTCAAAAAAAGATGGCTGGGCAGGGGGAGGGGGGCAGCCCAGACCTTCGGTGGATGACCCGCCAGACCGCCGCCCCCCCCTGTATTCGGGCTTTTTTGGAAAAAGAACCCCGGAGGACGTTTTTATTTAAAACAAAAAAACTCTGGTTTGTCCCCAATTTCTGAAGGGCCACCAAATCCAGAATTTTTCCCCAAAAATGTTTCCTTAAAGCAAGATTTATTTGTGATAGATTGTGCATTAAATTCAATCAGAGGGGGAAAAATGAGAAAAATTTCTCGTTTGGGGCCCGGGGTAGACAAAACCACTCCACGTTTTCCCCTCCCGATCCGTGCCAGCATTGCCGTGGAAACTCCCCGCGTTACTTTATTCGGGAAGGCAGCGCCCGATAGTTTTGGAAGTGCGACAGGGCGGCCCAACCAGAGGGATGGAATGACGTGATCAGACCGGGAAAAACAAACTTTCTGCCCGCAGCCCTGGATGTAGCGCCCGGCAAAGCAATCCAAGTTGTTTAATGATTTGGGTATCATGATGGAACTTGAGTTGTTGAAAACTCCTAAATTGGGTAAGGAATACTTAAACATCGGCCCTCGCGGAAAACGACCTGGTGTCCGCCACAAGGCCCGTGCGACAGAGGGAGGCGATGACCAACAGAATCCCGCAGACATCAGCAACACCTGGTCAGGAACCTCCCCAGATGCACAAGTTTCTTTGATGTCATATTTACATCTGGAAGAGGGTTTTAAAAGAGTGTTTTTGCTCATCTGCAATACGTCTAAGGACGTTTCTGTCAGATGTCAAATAGACGTTTTATAAGATGTCAGTTTAACGTGCATTCTAAATCATACATTGTAGAGTATGTGGATGAATCATATTCTGGAATAACTAAAATCCCAAGAGCCTTCAAAGGCCGGGAAGCTCCACCACTTCTCCCCCCCCAGGACTCAAAATTAACACACACACACACACAGACATTCACCAAGCAATCCCCCAGGAATGTGCGACAGGAAAGTTTTATGTTACAGAGAAAAGAAACTTCTCTTTTTTAAAAAGACATTTTAAACAGAAATATTCAATGTGTTTTATGGTTTTGTTTGTTCAGTTACATTGAAATAACCGAGTTTACCATTATGTGTTTTTACATGTAACTGCGTATTCCCTAGAATTCTAACGAAGAGAACTGAATTTGGCATTCATATATATTCTATTATACTTCCCCTTTAGAATTGTAAGAACAATGTATCTAATCTCATGTTATATTTGTCTTTTATGTGTTTGGTCTGTTTTCTCGGAAACTGGATAATGTTTCAAAACCTTGCCAACTAATGTTTAACCAAATCCATTTGTGACAAGTTTGGAGTCTCCTGAGTTCCAATCTCCGATCCCTAGTTAGCCATTGATAATCACATCTTGCTAAAACTTTGTTACACATATGACTATAATAATTATGAAGATTCAAACTGTTAAACTGTACATCTATCGAACACGCCCCCCCCCTGTCTACGAGGGGCCACGTCTCCCCAAACAAAGGCAATAAACCACGAGTTCCCCGCTGCAACAGCCATTCTCCCGATTGGCTCAGACAACGGAAGGGGAAGGACTTCTCAGAGGTGATAAAGAGGGCTTCCCAACTCCTCCCTGCCCTTCCAGATCCTAGTCATCATCATGTAACGACTCGCCTCCGGCGAGCTCATCGCCGTTCTTTTATTTTGTTTCTATTTTAGTTTGTGTTTTTCAGTCTTAAGATAAGTCCCCGGGTTTAATTCCGATCGACGATTGAAAAAACCCCGCGTGACATACTCTTCACAAATCCAACTACAAGGACACTCCAACAAACGCGCGCTCTCTCTGAAGAAGAAGCACGCGCACGTAACCACGTGACGCGTCGTACTGAGAGATGCCCACGCGCTTCTCTGGGATCTCCCTTCGGAGATTTTTCGTTCCTGTTAGTCAAAGTTTTTGTTTTCGTAGTCGACTCTGTTCACTTCCACAAAGTGAAACGACTCAGTCGAACTATTTTCCCCTGGTAATGTTAACTCAAAGACTTCCAACCGCTGTTCAAAGACTCGCGCCGCATCACGTGACTATCCAAGGAACCAAGGATTCAGCTCACGCACGCGCACGGAGAACAAAAGATCTGCCGTCCAAAACGCGCTAGACCAGGCAGCCGCTCAAGGAACACAGCAACGCATGAGAGAATCATTCCACATGCAAGTAAAATTAGGTTACCCTGTTTTCAGAGCATTAAGAATGTGTTTTTGTTGTTTCAGAGAGGTTGTCTGTCTAGGTGAATGTAACTCCCTTTCTCTCTCTCTTACTCCCTCTCACGCGTGTAATTTATCCCTATCTCTATATCTCACACACTCACCCTCGTTCATTGATGTCTTATTGTTTTGTGTACTTCTATGTGTTTGTAAATACATATATACCCGTGTGACTGTGAACGTAGTAAATATATAAGTAGACTTTATTAAATACACTATATTGACTGATGGATTTCATTCTCTTTGCTCATTCCAAGTTTCTTAAGTGCCAAAGATCTAAACTTATGCCTACACCGCTTTACAATGAAACATACTTTAATAGTATGTGTTTATAGGGCAGAAGCCCAATTCTTCTGGCCAGAGAATTGCGTTTCCTGCAATCCTATAAAGTAAGATGATATTGGGGAAAAACCCCTCAATATTCTTCTGACAATTGAGCTAAATTAATTTTGCCTGATTTGTAAAACGCGATCTGTGTAATTGACTGCAATCAACTGTTAAAATGAAAAGATTGCATTATACATCCAGGTAAAATGACATTCTCCTTTAGATGGAGATTTATTAACATGTAAGACTGATCTAATCCAAACATGTATGAATAATTATTAATTACCAATTATTAATTATGATATGCAAATTCCCCATGGATTAGACCCGCCTAAAGTCTTTACAAATGGTGGAGAAATAGCTAGGCACACTTTAAACTTGTTTTTGAGCAAAAAAAAATTCAGTTTTCAATCTATGTCAATATGGTGATTTAATATTGTCCGCGCCTTGGGTGAGTGAACGCAATGCGAACTCACCAGCTGACGAGAAGGCACAAAGCCAGTCCAATTCAGCGGAGCACATTACAAACTGCTAAATTCGCCTAAACGTTTTAGTCGTGTAATTGCTAAAAATAATTGCAGTTCGTAATACTGATTTCACGGTTAAAGTATTGAATGTAAACTGTAAGTTCGTAACAAAAGAGATATTACCTCTGTAAAGACGTTTACATGTTAATATATTTTCTTTTGATCAGCCTGTTTCAAAACGAGAATCTTTTGAGCAGAGCGAGAGAGACCTGGATACAGCGATGTTCCTGTATTCAACCTAAAAGGCCTGATAATTATAGTCGTTAGATTAAGGGTAAACTCCTGGTTAAAAATTGACGTAGCACTCAATTTTTAAAACCTAAAGCATATCTAATCATAAGTGCTATTTGATAATATGTTATGGAGTCGAAAAAACAGACGAATAATTCCTTTTATTTAGCCAGCGCAGAAGCCCTGCCAGACGTGTTTGTTAGAATATAGCACAGAAAAATCCAAACCCTTAAAACATTTTAATCATTAAGTGCTTTTTGATAATATGTTATGGGAGTCGAAAAAACAGACAATAATTCCTGTTATTTATGCGCAGCGCAGAAGCCCTGCCAGACGTGTTTTTAGAAATAAGCACAGAAAAATCCAAAACCTTAAAATATTTTAATCAGTAAATGCTATTTGATAAAGTTATTTGGATTCGAATGACAGACGTATAATTCCTGTTATCTATATTAAGTGGGGGAAGCGAAGAAATCCTTCCGTGCACACGGTCGAAAAAGGAAAAACCCGCCGAGGTTTGAAATTTAAAGCGAACACGTATGAATCATAGTGCTAATTATTGTGGGTAGCGAAAAACAGATGCCTAATTCCTGTGAACCCTAGGGTGTGTGTGTAGAAAAAAAATCTTGCCACGCTGTTTAGTGAAATATAGCACCAAAACATTTTAATCATTAAATGCTATTTGATAAATGTATTTGATCCAACCGACAGACGTATAATTCCTGTTTTCTCCTACATAGCGCAGAAAAAATTTCTGCAAGTCGTGTTTGTTAAAACATAGCATCAAAAATCCGCTGAGATTTAGTTTTGATAAGTGTGACCCGCTACAGAAAGCAAAGCGTCTGCACGCTCAAATTTGAATCACACATGGAAGCGGGCCGGTTTTGTTTTCCGCTGACAAACACTAGAGGACAACCCTTAGCCTAAGTGATTGACAGTTCTCGAATTACGTACCGCCCCCTGACTTCATCCTGCATGAGCGAAATGTCGCCATCGGGGTGGACACTAATAAAAAGGGTCAGCCTTTCCTAAATAATTTTCTCTCATCACCATTTCAGTGTTCCAATGAATTCCTGAAATTGTGTCCCTAACTTTTCAATGCATGTGCAAGTTCCAGTGTTACTAACATGATTTTTCACTCCTGCCCTGTGTACACTTATTTTGAATTTAGTTCAAACCACATTTGAATTAAAAAAAAAAAAAAAAAAATTCAAAATAAGTATTAACAGTCCCTGATAACACTTAGTAATGCGGCCCCCTTGTGGCCTTCCCCTGCTAAGTCAGCTCATCTTTTTTTTCATTTCTACTCTTTCTGCTTTGAAGTGGCGTTCTCTCAGTTGATTTTAGTTGGATATTATCCTCATCATACATAATGGCCAACCTTAAATTTCCTACACTTATTCAAATTTGATTTGAAACAAACAAATTTCAAGATTAATGTGAATTAAGTCCTCCTTACCTGTGGCAAGAGTTTTATGGCTTTACGTCTATATTTCCGGTCTCAAATTATTTTTAATAATTTTGATTTGATATGTTATGACAACAATTCTAGAAGTTACTTAACATCTATGCATACGCTTGATTTGAAGTGTATTTAAACCAGTTTTTGAATGCAATTCAAATCAAGTTCTCGGTCAGCCAGGTTTGACCACTAGGAGAATGACCCAAACCCCTTTGTGCCCAAACCCCACTACTGCCTGTCTTCTCCCGGGGTCCACCCTACTTTATTACTTTGATTATTAATTTCCATTAATAGTAAAAGTAATAATAATAAAGGGAACTTAATAAAAAAAAAAAGGAGATTTTTTTTTTTTTTAGGATTTTTTTTTTTTTTTGGGTTAAGTTATTTTGATAAATAACCATCATTTTCATAATTTCCCTTGTTACCATTATTTAGGAAAACCTTTGCTTCTATTTTCTAAATGCATAATTACTCAATTCAGTTTAAACAGGAAAGCTTTCATTCACTGTTAAGCTACTTGTTCACACTGTTCTGTATTTATAGGTAGAAAACCACTAAAGAGCTGTGTGATTTGACAGTCATCTCTGCTTGGAGTCCAGCACGCTGGTTCATCTGACCTGCGTCACCAGCACTGACTGAGCGCGAGTCCCGGACTTTCCTGTATCTCTCCTTAGGCGCCCGCAACAACGACATCACCAATTTGGCACTGCCGGTTTGTGATCCAAAGTCAGGTTGCGTGAGAGGGCGCACGTCGGTACAGATACACGAAAGGCCCGGACACTGCTGTCAAGCGTTTGGGGGCGACAGAAAGACCAACCACGATGCTGACTCCAACCCAAATGACCTCATTCCACCCCAGGCAAACTAAACAAAGGTATTAAACCCATCCACTTAATATTTGCTACAGAATCTAGAGATTCCCCCGTTACTGAAGTGTTTGGCTCCCTCCTCCTTTCCGAGCCACAAACCGCAGGCTTAGGCCTCCTCTTCCCCTGTAACACTTCCTGTGTACTCTTAACGCCATTTCATTACAGACCTTCCCATCTTGGATGGTTGCATGTTACTTCAAACTCTGCTATCTTGCCACTGCTCTTTTCTGTCGTGCTCTGTTCTTTTCAGTTCACCTAGAAGACAGAACCTATCTGAGACAACAAGAACGCTGAATAATAATTAGACAACAAGCCGCTAGCATCAACAGGTGACCCCCTAAGCTAACCGCCCTGTTAAAATTTTATTCAGGCCCATGATGACCTAACCAAATTGTCCCACAGAATGATTTAACTGTCTGCACCAGTTAACCACAATTTTGCATACGCGGCATAGCCCGTATTATAGCTCGTTAAACGTAGAACAACTTGCTTGGTCTCTCCTGTGTGTGTTTGTGTTCCTCTCGCCCACAATCCGAAACCAGTATGTTCCGGTCCTACAGTCCCCACAACCGCTGGGACAACCTGGACACATGGCTGAGATTCATGACACCTCCATTCCTGCCCAAGGTCGCCAGTGACTCAGAGCTTCAAAGCCAAGAGCGACGTGGACAAGCTGATGGCGCACAAACCAAGCCAAAGCTCCCACGACAAAGACCGCCAGACACGTCCAAAACCTCGCTTGCCAGCTCATCGCACCAGCACGTCTCCATGAAGTTGCAACGCTGAGGATCCAAGCCGAGGATGACAACGACCCCGAGCTACAGAAGGAAGTGAAAAGACTTCAACCTGCCCGTCTGATCTCTACACACAACCGCAGAGAACAGTCAGAGAAAAGAGCCAGAGAGGAACCCAACGAGAAACTCCGACAAAAGTGAAGCCCCTTTGCAAAGAGCAGAGGCCAAACTTAAAGAGACTCGAAAGCCACGGCCTGAAAAAAGAAAAACTTGCAAGAGGCCCGTGCTACCAGCCACAAGCTCGTTCAGCAGAGACTGAACCCAAAGAAAGAGACACTAAAGCCACGGCTCTTGAAACCACTTACACACGGCCGAGCTGAAATCCATGAACTTACTCAACAGAGACACGATCTCAAAGCCGAACTTGACATTTGTTTCCACAGAGTTGAAACACTCTTATAGACTACCAGCCGCTGCGGCAGGCCTTCATTAAAGAATTCTCTGATCCAGAATCCGAAAAGACTTTGAAAAACCCCACGATCTACTGTCTCTGAACACTACTCAGAGATGCCCCAGAGGGCGCCCCATCACACCAGAGCCCTGTTCACAGAGAGTCGAGTCCGTTCCAGCCACTGGTAAGCCCAAGTCTGAGCACGCATCAGACGAACACAATGCCCGCCACGTCTGAGACAGCCGAGACCCTGAAGTCGCTGAAAAGCTTCTTCACAAAAGACTTTCCAAAAATTCAAGAGGTACAAGCTTTACATCCTAAACCTGAGCGTAAGACCTACAGTACACAGAACACTGCTCGTCAGCCACAGACACAGAGCAAAACGTCACATCACAAAGTGACAGCAGCACACAGCCACCACAGCTGACAGCTGCACAGCCTGAGTGAGACCGCACAGTTTCCCACAGCTGGGACCGAAACCCCAAAAGAACTGATCAAAAGGGGGTGGGCCCCGAAACTCTACCTACCCATCACTCTAGACAATGAGGTGAGCCTTGAAACACGGGAAAGTCACCGGCTCAGACCTCACTTTAATGTCAGCTCAACTCTTTGAAAGACTCAGTGCTATAGCTAAGAGCGAAGATCGAACTCTTATACCCCACATGTGTGAGCTGAACGTGCAGTCCGTACAACCAGGACGTACAACCGACTAGAACAAGAGCTCCCATTTACCTGACAATTGGTCCTTTTGAGGCTACCCACCCAGTGTACATCTCACAAATGAGCACGCACCCCTTTCTGATTGGCAAAGACCTGCTAGAACGCTCTAAGCTTCATTAGAACTTCAAACACCTGACCGTCTGGGCCCTCCAGTCACACTGGTCACCAGAGCCAGACTCCAAGGTCAGAGTTCCCAAGAACTCCAGCAGCCATCTAGGGGTACACAGCCTCAGCACCAAGTCAAAGTTCCAGTTCGCTACCCTGCACCTTCCAGCTCGCCAAAGACCACGCAATGCCCACTCAACGATGCGTGACCTAATGCAGAAGGCCTCTAAACACAAAAGCCTCCCCAGAATGAATTCCTAAAACCCCACTGACTTTGAACTGCAAAACCAGAAGACACTGCACGAACACAGTGCAAGACTCTGCTAAAAGGGTCCCGATCAGCATAGAACATAGAACTTTTAAAAGTAGATGAAAATGTCTGCCCAAAGAGTTGCAAGACTCTGCATTCGTAAAATTAGAATTTACTGACTTAAAGAAAATCTTGAATGGACGTGTAAGCCTCACCTGCCAACAGACTATGCACGACCTCTTTCGAACCAAGCATTTGCAACATGCTGGTTGAAATGACACTGCTAAACATTAGTTTCTATGACAATGAAGGGTTACAGGAAACGCTAGCTCCAAATAGGCATACGTCACTGCGACGTCAGAGTTGAGTGAAACCACCTGAGCTTTAAACTACAGTTAACCTATGGGCGTGCATTTAATCGTTACGATCCAACTAAAACACAATGTGCACACGCAATTTTGATCGCTGCTTGTCTAAATGCAGATAAACGATTGCTGAAATGACATCTCTACTTTCAGTAAAATAGCCTTAGATTTCCCAACTAAAATTAGCATGTTAAGCAGTAAAACGTAAGTCTGTTTGATGAAGAAACCTCATCTCAGCAGCCTGTAAACGGTACCGATGTTTATTCTGCTTTGCTTAAAAGAAATCCAAATTGCAGTATGACTAAACCTGTGTCTTAACAAAGAAAGCTCAGGACAAAGTTATATCTAGGTAGACCTGGGCGACGCTCCCCTTCTACAAATGTAAAGGCCTTACAAATTATTGTTTGATTGATGTAATTCACCTAAACTTTAGCTGCATCTGCAAACAGAGAGCTACCTAGTGATCAAAACTGTGTAATCACTGAAAAGTCAGCAGTAGTGCACAAGAGGGACGTAACTATATATGCTTAGACAAGCTTTGACTCCCAGCAAATCTATTTCCTTACTCTGTAAACAAATAGAATAAGTTGCTTAAAATAAAGAGAAGAGTTCCATGAGTAAAATTAGCTAATGCCAAAACACATCTGCATTTTTACTTCATGTAACAACGAGTCCTAAAAGACTTAAAATAAATTGCACCCCGTTAACCCGTTTAAACATGCATAATTCATGTAAAATGTACAGACAGCCTTTAGGGACTGTTTGAATTGTCTGACATGCTCTAGTTTCCATGACAACGACTTGTCACAGGAAGTGCTAACTTGTGATGTCACTTTGTAAACAAACCAGCCTAGGTGGCTAACGCTAACCTAGCATCCTTCCAGCTCACGCTAAGCTAAACTAACATAGCATCCAGCTAGCTTACGCTACACTAAGCTAACCTAGCATCCTTCAGCTCACGCTAAGCTAAACTAACATGGCATCCAGCTAGCTTACGCTACGCTAAGCTAACCTAGCATCCTTCCAGCTTACGCTAACGCTAACCTAACATCCATCCAGCTTAGGCTAAGCTAAATAATAACTTCTACAATTAGCAGTTAGCATAATTTACTTGAACCCTTAATCACCGCTTGTGTTTACACAGTGCACAGTATTCTAAAAGTACTGTCCTTAACACCAGTTAGGTTCCTAATTATTCACATTCCGTGTTTGCAATTCTTCTTAGCTAAAGTTCACCTTCACTAGTTGAGGCATAGCCCTTGCTAACCGTCTTGCTAACTTTGAAGATACCCTGTTAATTAAACTTAAGTTAACTCCATGTAAACTGTGTAGCTAGAGAAGAATTCATATAGCAATAGGAATCTTCATCGGCAGGTGACTAATCCTTTGACGGGACGCACACGATGTGGCCTCGAACAAGCAACCGTTATAACCCACTATAAAGTGTTGGCCCAGGCAAACCCAAAGTTTAGTCACTAATGCCACTGATTATTCTCGCCTTCAGATCATTCCCGTTGTTTTGATCACTTTGTTTTCTGCTTTTAATTTTAATTTTGCTTTTGGTTCTTTTAATTTTTATTTATTTTATTCTTTGACCTTGATATTAATAGCATTTCGGCTATTCCCTTTACTTTTCGGTCATCTATATGATTTAAAATTTATTTTATTTCCTCTCTTGTTCAAATGTGTTCCATTTCCCATAGGGCCCAGAAAGGAAACAGAGACACCTTTATTTGTGATTTTGTTTTATTTTCAACAAGTGTACTCATTTTTGTGACCCTGCAAACACAAGTAACTTCAACAAGTTACTAGGGCACAACTATAGTCCAGAGGATTGATAATAAGCATAATTTGAATAGGAAAGCTGTCCTTTTTTCCCCCATCATTCACTTCGTCAAGCCGTAGTGAACCACTAGTTAAGGTCCAGAGAAATAATTTAGTCATAAGAACCATCTTAAGGCATTTATTTAATCTCGACTATGCCCTTTCCATGGAATAATCTCGGAACCACATACCTCTTAGCCTCCTAACATCCACAGCTAAGATAAGATACAAGACACACTTCACTAGCTAGCTACATGTAAACACCTAGCTTTATGCTACATACCTAGCGAACCAATTAAACCATGGTTCTGAACTTTTAGGGTCATGCATTAGGCTCTCACCACAAGACAAAAATGTCACAGAGCCCTGCTTTCACCTGACCTTTACCTTCCAGCTTACCAAAGACTGACGACAAAACAACGGACACTATGAGAAACCACCTCTCATACCCCTCCTACCACCCACGAACGCCGTCTGCACCCACCGACAGCCGGGTGCCCCAGACAACCTAAGGCAACAAGCACATGCCACGTGCACTGGACAACATTCAGCGTTCTGCACCTGATGCCATCACCGCGCCACAGCTTGTTCTGCCACAGTGCAAAAGGGGGGTAATGCCACAATGTATGCCCTATGCCCATGACGCACCATGTGCTGCAACCCGCAGCACCAGAGACACTTGCAAGACACCGAAGCAAGTGGCATACTGGCGCCCTCAAAGCGAAAAGACTGAAAAGACTGTCCTAGCCAACCAAGGACGATGTTCGCTGAAATTTTTCCTCCCTTTCTCCTCTTTCTCTCTCCCTGTCACTTTTACCAGGATGCTGCTGTGCTTCCAGCCAACCAGAGGACAGCCGCAATCGACATCTCACCAGTCCGGCACCAAGCCCATCCTAAGGAACAACCAAGACTCCTTTTCTGCCGGACCCGCACTCAGAAAGTGCCTGTGCCACCTGATCCTCACAACGCCTACAGAACCACTACCCACCCCCGGCGTAACGACACAATACAGCTGGGTAGGTGCCAACGGACAGAGGCCCTCACGCACACTGAGGCCGATGTCGAACACATGCTCGACCACTTGAGAAAATGACTGTCACGCTAGCGGAGCCAGGTGGCCACAACCGCCGCCGCACTGCCGTCAGAACTCTGTTTAACACTTGTATGTCCGGCATGAATGCAGTAAACCTCGCCAACGTCGACGGGATGCAGCCAAAATTCAGACGGAGATTCCACAGAGAACAGAGCCACTCACAACAGAGTGCATCCCCCGCAGACCATCGACAAGTCACTAAAGGGAACTGAGAATGACTTTGCTCGAACTCAGCTGGTAACAGCCCTGATGACAAACCTGCTAGGGGGGGGGCGAACTCCTCCATCGACAGCCTCGCCATGGGTAGAATCCCACCCGCACCGGATACCCTTAGGCCTCATGCAAACCGTGCTGGCGTCCGCCATCACCACGCCAACTGACTCTTTAAAAATACACCTTGCCTACTCTCATGGGTAGTGCCATCCCACTCTGCATCACCACAAGCAGAGAAAATGGGACGTTCCCCTGAACTTACCCATCATAGTCAAGCCGAATCCACCGGCTCAAGAACATTGTCCATGTCAGATTTTGAAAGGCAGCACTCACTCAAGATCCGCATGCCGACGTGATTGCCTTGCATGACAGCGACACCAAGCTGTCCCCAGCTCCGAATCCACACATGTGCACATTGACCAAAGACATTTACTATCCCTGCCCTAACAAAATCTTTCCTCAGAGACAACCCTGACGGAACCTGCGGGCTGCAGATCATGGCACAAGCTGCCCTGCTAAAGCCAAGCCTCGCACTCCAGTCACCGAGACCCAAGCAGAGATTGTAAGTGATCTGTCACCTTGCTCAGCCAGAGCACGCATCCAAGTACCAAAAGCCCCATCCTCTTCAAGAACCACACTCTCACCCTAACTCCAAAAAGGAATTGGGGTTTGCAAAAGGGGATCCCAGCTAATTGACAGTGCTTCTATCAACACAGTCCTCCGAGCTTTGTCTCAACGGCCCGCCTTAACTGCTTCACCTGCTGTCCAATCCTGGACTGCAGCCGATCCTACACAGGGTACATCTATCAACCACACCCTGACACTCGATAGTCATCCTGCACAGGAGGCTCAACGAGATGCGAACATCTACAGCCAAAGCCCACGGACCCTCAGGAAGAGGGTACCACGCTGGAGGCTGCGTCGAACTTTATCAAACTGAGCCCTCAGCCTCAGCCTAACAGCACCTCCTACCCAATCATCATGATTCACCTGCCATCCCCAATGGTGATGATTTGTCGTCATATGATGTCCAACACACGGGACATCATCCGACGAAAAGGGGATATATGTAGAGTATGTGGATGAATCATATTCTGGATAACTAAAATCCCAAGAGCCTTCAAAGGCCGGGAAGCTTCCACCAGCTTCTCCCCCCCAGGACTCAAAATTAACACACACACACACACAGACATTCCACCAAGCACATCCCCCAGGAATGTGCGACAGGAAGTTTATGTTACAGAGAAAAGAAACTTCTCTTTTTTAAAAGACATTTTAAACAGAAATATTCAATGTGTTTTTATGTGTTTGTTTGTTCATGTTACATTGAAATAACTGAGTTTACCATTATGTGTTTTTACATGTAACTGCGTATTCCCTAGAATTCTAACGAAGGAGAACTGAATTTTGCATTCATAATATATTCTATTATACTTCCCCTTTAGAATTGTAAGAACAATGTATCTAATCTCATGTTATGATTTGTCTTTTATGTGTTTTGGTCTGTTTCTCGGAAACTGGGATAATGTTTCAAACCTTGCCAACTAATGTTTAACCAAATCCATTTGTGACAAGTTTGGAGTCTCTGAGTTCCAATCTTCGATCCCTAGTTAGCCATTGATATCACATCTTGCTAAAACTTTGTTACACATATGACTATAATAATTATGAAGATTCAAACTGTTAAACTGTACATCTATCGAACACGCCCCTGTACTACGAGGGGCACGTTCTCCCCAAACAAAGGGCAATAAACCACGAGTTCCCGCGTGCAACAGCCATTCTCCGATTGGCTCAGACAACGGAAGGGGAAGGACTTCTCAGAGGTGATAAAGAGGGCTTCCCAACTCCTCCCTGCCCTTCCAGATCCTAGTCATCATCATGTAACGACTCGCCTCCGGCGAGCTCATCGCCGTTCTTTTATTTTGTTTCTAGTTTAGTTTGTGTTTTTCAGTCTTAAGATAAGTCCCCGGGTTTAATTCCGATCGACGATTGAAAAGAACCCCGCGTGACATATCTCTTCAGCAAATCCAACTACAAGGGACACTCCAACAAACGCGCGCTCTCTCTGAAGAAGAAGCACGCGCACGTAACCACGTGACGCGTCGTACTGAGAGATCCCACGCGCTTCTCTGGATCTCCCTTCGAGATTTTTTCGTTCCTGTTAGTCAAAGTTTTTGTTTTCGTAGTCGACTCTGTTCACTTCCACAAAGTGAAACGGACTCAGTCGAACTATTTTCCCTTGGTAATGTTAACTCAAAGACTTCCAACCGCTGTTCAAAGACTCGCGCCGCATCACGTGACTATCCAAGGAACCAAGGATTCAGCTCACGCACGCGCACGGGAACAAAAGATCTGCCGTCCAAAACGCGGCTAGACCATGCAGGCCGCTCAAGGAACACAGCAACGCATGAGAGAATCATTCCACATGCAAGTAAAATTAGGTTACCCTGTTTTCAGAGCATTAAGAATGTGTTTTGTGTTGTTTCAGAGAGGTTGTCTGTCTAGGTGAATGTAACTCCCTTTCTCTCTCTCTTACTCGCTCTCACGCGTGTAATTTATCCCTATCTCTATATCTCACACACTCACTCGTTCATTGATGTCCTTATTGTTTTGTGTACTTCTATGTGTTTGTAAATACATATATATCCCGTGTGACTGTGAACGTAGTAAATATATAAGTAGACATTTATTAAATACACTATATTGACTGATGGATTCATTCTCTTTGCTCATTCTCAAGTTTCTTAAGTGCCAAAGATCTAAACTTATGCTACACGCTTTACAAATGAAACATACTTTAATTAGTATGTTTTATAGGGCAGAAGCCCAATTCTTCTGGGCCAGAGAATTGCGTTTCCTGCAATCCTATAAAGTAAGATGATATTGGGGAAAACCCCTCAATATTCTTCTGACAATTGAGCTAAATTAATTTTGCCTGATTTGTAAAACGCGATCTGTGTAATTGACTGCAATCAACTTGTTAAAAATGAAAAGATTTCATGTATACATCCAGGTAAAATGACATTCTCCTTTAGATGGAGATTTATTAACATGTAAGACTGATCTAATCCAAACATGTATGAATAATTATTAATTACCAATTATTAATTATGATAGCAAATTCCCCATGGATTAGACCCGCCTAAAGTCTTTACAAATGGTGGAGAAATATGCTAGGCACACTTTAAACTTGTTTTTGAGCAAAAAAAATTCAGTTTTCAATCTATGTCTATATGGTGATTTAATATTGTACGCGCGCCTTGGGTGAGTGAACGCAATGCGAACTCACCAGCTGACTGAGAAGGCACAAAGCCAGTCCATTTCAGCGGAGCACATTACAAACTGCTAAAATTCGCCTAAACGTTTTAGTCGTTGTAATTGCTAAAATGAATTGCAGTTCGTAATACTGATATTCACGGTTAAAGTATTGAATGTAAACTGTAGTTCGTAACAAAAGAGATATTACCTCTGTAAAGACGTTTACATTTAAATATATTTTCTTTTGATCAGCCTGTTTCAAAACGAGAATCTTTTGAGCAGAGCGAGAGAGGACCTGGATACAGCGATGTTCCTGTATTCAACCTAAAAGGGCCTGATAATTATAGTCGTTAGATTAACGGTAAACTCCTGGTTAAAAATTGACGTAGCTACTCAATTGTAAAACCTAAAGCATATCTAATCATAAGTGCTATTTGATAATATGTTATGGGAGTCGAAAAAACAGACGAATAATTCCTGTTATTTATGCGCAGCGCAGAAGCCCTGCCAGACGTGTTTGTTAGAATATAGCACAGAAAAATCCAAACCCTTAAAACATTTTAATCATTAAGTGCTATTGATAATATGTTTATGGGAGTCGAAAAAACAGACGAATAATTCCTGTTATTTATGCGCAGCGCAGAAGCCCTGCCAGACGTGTTTGTTAGAATATAGCACAGAAAAATCCAAAACCTTAAAATATTTTTAATCAGTAAATGCTATTTGATAAATGTTATTTGGATTCGAATGACAGACGTATAATTCCTGTTATCTATATTAATGTGGGAAGCGAAGAAATCCTTCCGTGCACACGTGTCGAAAAAGGAAAAACCCCGCCGAGGTTTAAAAATTTATAAGCGAACACGTATGAATCATAGTGCTAATTATTTGTGGGTAGCGAAAAACAGATGCCTAATTCCTGTGAACCCTATGTGTGTGTGTAGAAAAAAAATCTGCCACGCTGTTTATGAAATATAGCACCAAAACATTTTAATCATTAAATGCTATTTGATAAATGTATTTGGATCCAACCGACAGACGTATAATTCCTGTTTTCCTCCTACATAGCGCAGAAAAAATTTCTGCAAGTCGTGTTTGTTAAAACATAGCATCAAAAATCCGCTGAGATTTAGTTTTGATAAGTTGATCGCTACAGAAAGCAAAGCGTCTGCACGCTCAAATTTGAATCACACATGGAAGCAGCCGGTTGTTGTTCCGCTGACAAACACTAAGGACAACCCTTAGCCTAAGTGATTGACATTCTCGAATTACGTACCGCCCCCTGACTTCATCCTGCATGAGCGAAATGTCGCCATCGTGTGGACACTAATAACAAGGTCAGCCTTTCCTAAATAATTTTCTCTCATCACCATTTCAGTGTTCCAATGAATTCCTGAAATTGTGTCCCTAACTTTCAATGCATGTGCAAGTTCCAGTGTTACTAACATGATTTTTCACTCCTGACTGTGTACACTTATTTTGAATTTAGTTCAAACCACATTTGAATTAAAAAAAAAAAAAAAAAAATTCAAAAGTAAGTATTAACAGTCCCTGATGAACACTTAGTAGTGCGGCCCCCTTGTGGCCTTCCCCTGCTAAGTCAGCTCATCTTTTATTTCATTTCTACTCTTTCTGCTTTGAATGGCGTTCTCTCAGTTGATTTTATGTTGGATATTATCCTCATCATACATAATGCCAACCTTAAATTTCCTACACTTATTCAAATTTGATTTGAAACAAACAAATTTCAAGATTAATGTGAATTAAGTCTCCTTACCTGTGGGCAAGAGTTTTATGGCTTTACGTCTATATTTCCGGTCTCAAATTATTTTTAATAATTTTGATTTGATATGTTATGACAACAATTCTAGAAGTTACTTAACATCTATGCATACGCTTGATTTGAAGTGTATTTAAACCAGTTTGAATGCAATTCAAATCAAGTTCTCGGTCAGCCAGGTTGACCACTAGGAGGAAGTGACCCAAACCCCTTTGTGGCCCAAACGCGCCACTACTGCCTGTCTTCTCCCGGGGTCCACCCTACTTTATTACTTTGATTATTAATTTCCATTAATAGTAAAAGTAATAATAATAAAGGGAACTTAATAAAAAAAAAAAAAGGAGATTTTTTTTTTTTTTAGGATTTTTTTTTTTTTGGGTTAAGTTATTTTGATAAATAACATCATTTTCATAATTTCCTTGTTACCATTATTTAGGAAAACCTTTGCTTCTATTTTCTAAATGCATAATTACTCATTCAGTTTAAACAGGAAAGCTTTCATTCACTGTTAAGCTACTTGTTCACACTGTTCTGTATTTATAGGTAGAAAACCACTAAAGAGCTGTGGTGATTTGACAGTCATCTCTGCTTGGAGTCCAGCACGCTGGTTCATCTGACCTGCGTCACCAGCACTGACTGAGCGCGAGTCCCGGACTTTCCTGTATCTCTCCGTTAGTGCGGCCCGCAACAACGACATCACCAATTTGGCACTGCCGGTTGTGATCCAAAGTCAGGTTGCGTGAGAGGGCGCACGTCGGTACAGATACACGAAAGGCCCGGGACACTGCTGTCAAGCGTTTGGGGGCGACAGAAAGACCAACCACGATGCTGACTCCAACCCAAATGACCTCATTCCACCCAGGCAAACTAAACAAAGGTATTAAACCCATCCACTTAATATTTGCTACAGAATCTAGAGATTCCCCCGGTTACTGAAGTGTTTGGCTCCCTCCTCCTTTCCGAGCCACAAACCGCAGGCTTAGGCCTCCTCTTCCCCTGTAACACTTCCTGTGTATCTCTTAACGCCATTTCATTACAGACCTTCCCATCTTGGATGGTTGCATGTTACTTCAAACTCTGCTATCTTGCCACTGCTCTTTTCTGTCGTGCTCTGTTCTTTTCAGTTCACCTAGAAGACAGAACCTATCTGAGACAACAAGGAACGCTGAATAATAATTAGACAACAAGCCGCTAGCATCAACAGGTGACCCCCTAAGCTACCGCCCTGTTAAAATTTTATTCAGGCCCATGATGACCTAACCAAATTGTCCCACAGAATGATTTAACTGTCTGCACCAGTTAACCACAATTTGCATACGCGGCATAGCCCGTATTATAGCTCGTTAAACGTAGAACAACTTGCTTGGTCTCTCTGTGTGTGTTGTGTTCCTCTCGCCCACAGTCGAAACCAGTATGTTCCGGTCCTACAGTCCCACAACCGCTGGGACAACCTGGACACATGGCTGAGATTCATGACACCTCCATTCCTGCCCAAGGTCGCCAGTGACTCAGAGCTTCAAAGCCAAGAGCGACGTGGACAAGCTGATGGCGCACAAACCAAGCCAAAGCTCCCACGACAAAGACCGGCCAGACACGTCCAAAACCTCGCTTGCCAGCTCATCGCACCAGCACGTCTCCATGAAGTTGCAACGCTGAGGATCCAAGCCGAGGATGACAACGACCCCGAGCTACAGAAGGAAGTGAAAAGACTTCAACCTGCCCTGTCTGATCTTCTACACACAGACCGCAGAGAACAGTCAGAGAAAAGAGCCAGAGAGGAACCCAACGAGAAACTCCGACAAAAGTGAAGCCCCTTTGCAAAGAGCAGAGGCCAAACTTAAAGAGACTCGAAAGCCACGGCCTGAAAAAAGAAAAACTTGCAAGAGGCCCGTGCTACCAGCCACAAGCTCGTTCAGCAGAGAC
Source organism: Chrosomus eos (assembly GCA_036326025.1). Lineage (NCBI taxonomy): Eukaryota > Metazoa > Chordata > Actinopteri > Cypriniformes > Leuciscidae > Chrosomus > Chrosomus eos. The sequence continues at coordinate 20,805 of JAZAVI010000054.1, forward strand.
TGAACCCAAAGAAAGAGACACTAAAGCCACGGCTCTTGAAACCACTTACACACGGGCCGAGCTGAAATCCATGAACTTACTCAACAGAGACACGATCTCAAAGCCGAACTTGACATTGTTCCACAGAGTTGAAACACTCTTATAGACTACCAGCCGCTGCGGCAGGCCTTCATTAAAGAATTCTCTGATCCAGAATCCGAAAAGACTTTGAAAAACCCCACGATCTACTGTCTCTGAACACTACTCAGAGATGCCTCCAGAGGGCGCCCCATCACACCAGAGCCCTGTTCACAGAGAGTCGAGTCCGTTCCAGGCCACTGGTAAGCCCAAGTCTGAGCACGCATCAGACGAACACAATGCCGCCACGTCTGAGACAGCCGAGACCCTGAAGTCGCTGAAAAGCTTCTTCACAAAAGACTTTCCAAAAATTCAAGAGGTACAAGCTTTACATCCTATACCTGAGCGTAAGACCTACAGGTACACAGAACACTGCTCGTCAGCCACAGACACAGAGCAAACGGTCACATCACAAAGTGACAGCAGCACACAGCCACCACAGCTGACAGCTGCACAGCCTGAGTGAGACCGCACAGTTTCCCACAGCTGGGACCGAAACCCCAAAAGAACTGATCAAAAGGGGGTGGGCCCGGAAACTCTACCTACCCATCACTCTAGACAATGAGGTGAGCCTTGAAACACGGGAAAGTCACCGGCTCAGACCTCACTTTAATGTCAGCTCAACTCTTTGAAAGACTCAGTGCTATAGCTAAGAGCGAAGATCGAACTCTTATACCCCACATGTGTGAGCTGAACGTGCAGTCGTACAACCAGGACGTACAACCGACTAGAACAGAGAGCTCCCATTTACCTGACAATTGGTCCTTTTGAGGCCTACCCACCCAGTGTACATCTCACAAATGAGCACGCACCCCTTTCTGATTGGCAAAGACCTGCTAGAACGCTCTAAGCTTCATTAGACTTCAAACACCTGACCGTCTGGGCCCTCCAGTCACACTGGTCACCAGAGCCAGACTCCAAGGTCAGAGTTCCCAAGAACTCCAGCAGCCATCTAGGGGTACACAGCCTCAGCACCAAGTCAAAGTTCCAGTTCGCTACCCTGCACCTTCCAGCTCGCCAAAGACCACGCAATGCCCACTCAACGATGCGTGACCTAATGCAGAAGGCCTCTAACACAAAAGGCCTCCCCAGAATGAATTCCTAAAACCCCACTGACTTTGAACTGCAAAACCAGAAGACACTGCACGAACACAGTGCAAGACTCTGCTAAAAGGGTCCCTGATCAGCATAGAACATAGAACTTTTAAAAGTAGATGAAAATGTCTGCCCAAAGAGTTGCAAGACTCTGCATTCGTAAAATTAGAATTTTACTGACTTAAAGAAAATCTTGAATGGACGTGTAAGCCTCACCTGCCAACAGACTATGCACGACTCTTTCGAACCAAGCATTTGCAACATGCTGGTTGAAATGACACTGCTAAACATTAGTTTCTATGACAATGAAGGGTTACAGGAAACGCTAGCTCCAAATAGGGCATACGTCACTGCGACGTCAGAGTTGAGTGAAACCACCTGAGCTTTAAACTACAGTTAACCTATGGGCGTGCATTTAATCGTTACGATCCAACTAAAACACAATGTGCAGCACGCAATTTTGATCGCTGGCTTGTCTAAATGCAGATAAACGATTGCTGAAATTGACATCTCTACTTTCAGTAAAATAGCCTTAGATTTCCAACTAAAATTAGCATGTTAAGCAGTAAAACGTAAGTCTGTTTGATGAAGAAACCTCATCTCAGCAGCCTGTAAACGGTACCGATGTTTATTCTGCTTTGCTTAAAAGAAATCCAAATTGCAGTATGACTAAACCTGTGTCTTAACAAAGAAAGCTCAGGACAAAGTTATATCTAGGTAGACCTGGGCGACGCTCCCCTGTCTACAAATGTAAAGGCCTTACAAATTATTGTTTGATTGATGTAATTCACCTAAACTTTAGCTGCATCTGCAAACAGAGAGCTACCTAGTGATCAAAACTGTTGTAATCACTGAAAAGTCAGCAGTAGTGCACAAGAGGGACGTAACTATATATGCTTAGACAAGCTTTGACTCCCAGCAAATCTATTTCCTTACTCTGTAAACAAATAGAATAAGTTGCTTAAAATAAAGAGAAGAGTTCCATGAGTAAAATTAGCTAATGCCAAAACACATCTGCATTTTACTTCATGTAACAACGAGTCCTAGAAAGACTTAAAATAAAGTTGCACCCCGGTTAACCCGTTTAAACATGCATAATTCATGTAAAATGTACAGACAGCCTTTAGGGACTGTTTGAATTGTCTGACATGCTCTAGTTTCCATGACAACGACTTGTCACAGGAAGTGCTAACTTGTGATGTCACTTTGTAAACAAACCAGCCTAGGTGGCTACGCTAACCTAGCATCCTTCCAGCTCACGCTAAGCTAAACTAACATAGCATCCAGCTAGCTTACGCTACACTAAGCTAACCTAGCATCCTTCCAGCTCACGCTAAGCTAAACTAACATGGCATCCAGCTAGCTTACGCTACGCTAAGCTAACCTAGCATCCTTCCAGCTTACGCTACGCTAACCTAACATCCATCCAGCTTAGGCTAAGCTAAATAATAACTTCTACAATTAGCAGTTAGCATAATTTACTTGAACCCTTAATCACCGCTTGTGTTTACACAGTGCACAGTATTCTAAAATACTGTCCTTAACACCAGTTAGGGTTCCTAATTATTCACATTCCGTGTTTGCAATTCTTCTTAGCTAAAGTTCACCTTCACTAGTTGAGGCATAGCCCTTGCTAACCGTCTTGCTAACTTTGAAGATACCCTGTTAATTAAACTTAAGTTAACTCCATGTAAACTGTGTAGCTAGAGAAGAATTCATATAGCAATAGGAATCTTCATCGGCAGGTGACTAATCCTTTGACGGGACGCACACGATGTGGCCTCGAACAAGCAACCGTTATAACCCACTATAAAGTGTTGGCCCAGGCAAACCCAAAGTTTAGTCACTAATGCCACTGATTATTCTCGCCTTCAGATCATTCCCGTTGTTTTGATCACTTTGTTTCTGCTTTTAATTTTAATTTTGCTTTTGGTTCTTTTAATTTTTATTTATTTTATTCTTTGACCTTGATATTAATAGCACTCGGCTATTCCCTTTACTTTTCGGTCATCTATATGATTTAAAATTTATTTTATTTCCTCTCTTGTTCAAATGTGGTTCCATTTCCCATAGGGCCCAGAAAGGAAACAGAGACACCTTTATTTGTGATTTTGTTTTATTTTCAACAAGTGTACTCATTTTTGTGACCCTGCAAACACAAGTAACTTCAACAAGTTACTAGGGCACAACTATAGTCCAGAGGATTGATAATAAGCATAATTTGAATAGGAAAGCTGTCCTTTTTCCCCCATCATTCACTTCGTCAAGCCGTAGTGAACCACTAGTTAAGTCCAGAGAAATAATTTAGTCATAAGAACCATCTTAAGGCATTTATTTAATCTCGACTATGCCCTTTCCATGGAATAATCTCGGAACCACATACCTCTTAGCCTCCTAACATCCACAGCTAAGATAAGATACAAGACACACTTCACTAGCTAGCTACATGTGAAACACCTAGCTTTATGCTACATACCTAGCGAACCAATTAAACCATGGTTCTGAACTTTTAGGGTCATGCATTAGGCCTCACCACAAGACAAAAATGTCACAGAGCCCTGCTTCACCTGACCTTTACCTTCCAGCTTACCAAAGACTGACGACAAAACAACGGACACTATGAGAAACCACCTCTCATACCCCTCCTACCACCCACGAACGCCGTCTGCACCCACCGACAGCCGGTGCCCCAGACAACCTAAGGCAACAAGCACATGCCACGTGCACTGGACAACATTCAGCGTTCTGCACCTGATGCCATCACCGCGCCACAGCTTGTTCTGCCACAGTGCAAAAGGGGGTAATGCCACAATGTATGCCCTATGCCCATGACGCACCATGTGCTGCAACCCGCAGCACCAGAGACACTTGCAAGACACCGAAGCAAGTGGCATACTGGCGCCCTCAAAGCGAAAAGACTGAAAAGACTGTCCTAGCCAACCAAGGACGATGTTCGCTGAAATTTTTCCTCCCTTTCTCTCTTTCTCTCTCCCTGTCACTTTTACCAGGATGCTGCTGTGCTTCCAGCCAACCAGAGGACAGCCGCAATCGGACATCTCACCAGGTCCGGCACCAAGCACCATCCTAAGGGAACAACCAAGACTCCTTTTCTGCCGGACCCGCACTCAGAAAGTGCCTGTGCCACCTGATCCTCACAACGCCTACAGAACGCACTACCCCGGCGTAACGACACAATACAGCTGGGTAGGTGCCAACGGACAGGAGGCCCTCACGCACACTGAGGCCGATGTCGAACACATGCTCGACCAACTTGAGAAAATGACTGTCACGCTAGCGGAGCCAGGTGGCCACAACCGCCGCCGCCACTGCCGTCAGAACTCTGTTTAACACTTGTATGTCCGGCATGAATGCAGTAAACCTCGCCAACGTCGGACGGCATGCAGCCAAAATTCAGACGGAGATTCCACAGAGAACAGAGCCACTCACAACAGAGTGCATCCCCGCAGACCATCGACAAGTCACTAAAGGGAACTGAGAATGACTTTGCTCGAACTCAGCTGGTAACAGCCCTGATGACAAACCTGCTAGGGGGGGGGCGAACTCCTCCATCGACAGCCTCGCCATGGGTAGAATCCCACCGCACCGGATACCCTTAGGCCTCATGCAAACCGTGCTGGCGTCCGCCATCACCACGCCAACTGACTCTTTAAAAATACACCTTGCCTACTCTCATGGGTAGTGCCATCCCACTCTGCATCACCACAAGCAGAGAAAATGGGACGTTCCCCTGAACTTACCCATCATAGTCAAGCCGAATCCACCGGCTCAAGAACATTGTCCATGTCAGATTTTGAAAGGCAGCACTCACATCAAGATCCGCATGCCGTACGTGATTGCCTTGCATGACAGCGACACCAAGCTGTCCCCAGCTCCGAATCCACACATGTGCACATTGACCAAAGACATTTACTATCCCTGCCCTAACAAAATCTTTCCTCAGAGACAACCCTGACGGAACCTGCGGGCTGCAGATCAGTGGCACAAGCTGCCCTGCTAAAGCCAAGCCTCGCACTCCAGTCACCGAGACCCAAGCAGAGATTGTAAGTGATCTGTCACCTTGCTCAGCCAGAGCAGCGCATCCAAGTACCAAAAGCCCCATCCTTCTTCAAGAACCACACTCTCACCCTAACTCCAAAAAGGAATTGTGGTTTGCAAAAGGGGGATCCCAGCTAATTGACAGTGCTTCTATCAACACAGTCCTCCGAGCTTTGTCTCAACGGCCCGCCTTAACTGCTTCACCTGCTGTCCAATCCTGGACTGCAGCCGATCCTACACAGGGTACATCTATCAACCACACCCTGACACTCGATAGTCATCCTGCACAGGAGGCTCAACGAGATGCGAACATCTACAGCCAAAGCCCACGGGACCCTCAGGAAGAGGGTACCACGCTGGAGGCTGCGTCGAACTTTATCAAACTGAGCCCTCAGCCTCAGCCTAACAGCACCTCCTACCCAATCATCATGATTCACCTGCCATCCGCCAATGGTGATGATTTGTCGTCATATGATGTCCAACACACGGGGACATCATCCGACGAAAAGGGGGATATATGTAGAGTATGTGGATGAATCATATTCTGGATAACTAAAATCCCAAGAGCCTTCAAAGGCCGGGAAGCTTCCACCAGCTTCTCCCCCCCAGGACTCAAAATTAACACACACACACACACAGACATTCCACCAAGCACATCCCCCAGGAATGTGCGACAGGAAGTTTATGTTACAGAGAAAAGAAACTTCTCTTTTTAAAAGACATTTTAAACAGAAATATTCAATGTGTTTTATGTGTTTGTTTGTTCATGTTACATTGAAATAACTGAGTTTACCATTATGTGTTTTTACATGTAACTGCGTATTCCCTAGAATTCTAACGAAGGAGAACTGAATTTTGCATTCATATATATTCTATTATACTTCCCCTTTAGAATTGTAAGAACAATGTATCTAATCTCATGTTATGATTTGTCTTTTATGTGTTTGGTCTGTTTCTCGGAAACTGGGATAATGTTTCAAACCTTGCCAACTAATGTTTAACCAAATCCATTTGTGACAAGTTTGGAGTCTCTGAGTTCCAATCTTCGATCCCTAGTTAGCCATTGATATCACATCTTGCTAAAACTTTGTTACACATATGACTATAATAATTATGAAGATTCAAACTGTTAAACTGTACATCTATCGAACACGCCCCTGTACTACGAGGGGCACGTTCTCCCCAAACAAAGGGCAATAAACCACGAGTTCCCGCGTGCAACAGCCATTCTCCGATTGGCTCAGACAACGGGAAGGGGAAGGACTTCTCAGAGGTGATAAAGAGGGCTTCCCAACTCCTCCCTGCCCTTCCAGATCCTAGTCATCATCATGTAACGACTCGCCTCCGGCGAGCTCATCGCCGTTCTTTTATTTTGTTTCTAGTTTAGTTTGTGTTTTTCAGTCTTAAGATAAGTCCCCGGGTTTAATTCCGATCGACGATTGAAAAGAACCCCGCGTGACATATCTCTTCAGCAAATCCAACTACAAGGGACACTCCAACAAACGCGCGCTCTCTCTGAAGAAGAAGCACGCGCACGTAACCACGTGACGCGTCGTACTGAGAGATGCCCACGCGCTTCTCTGGGATCTCCCTTCGGAGATTTTTCGTTCCTGTTAGTCAAAGTTTTGTTTTCGTAGTCGACTCTGTTCACTTCCACAAAGTGAAACGGACTCAGTCGAACTATTTTCCCTTGGTAATGTTAACTCAAAGACTTCCAACCGCTGTTCAAAGACTCGCGCCGCATCACGTGACTATCCAAGGAACCAAGGATTCAGCTCACGCACGCGCACGGAGAACAAAAGATCTGCCGTCCAAAACGCGGCTAGACCATGCAGGCCGCTCAAGGAACACAGCAACGCATGAGAGAATCATTCCACATGCAAGTAAAATTAGGTTACCCTGTTTTCAGAGCATTAAGAATGTGTTTTGTGTTGTTTCAGAGAGGTTGTCTGTCTAGGTGAATGTAACTCCCTTTCTCTCTCTCTTACTCGCTCTCACGCGTGTAATTTATCCCTATCTCTATATCTCACACACTCACTCGTTCATTGATGTCTTATTGTTTTGTGTACTTCTATGTGTTTGTAAATACATATATATCCCGTGTGACTGTGAACGTAGTAAATATATAAGTAGACATTTATTAAATACACTATATTGACTGATGGATTCATTCTCTTTGCTCATTCTCAAGTTTCTTAAGTGCCAAAGATCTAAACTTATGCTACACGCTTTACAAATGAAACATACTTTAATTAGTATGTGTTTATAGGGCAGGAAGCCCAATTCTTCTGGCCAGAGAATTGCGTTTCCTGCAATCCTATAAAGTAAGATGATATTGGGGAAAACCCCTCAATATTCTTCTGACAATTGAGCTAAATTAATTTTGCCTGATTTGTAAAACGCGATCTGTGTAATTGACTGCAATCAACTTGTTAAAATGAAAAGATTGCATGTATACATCCAGGTAAAATGACATTCTCCTTTAGATGGAGATTTATTAACATGTAAGACTGATCTAATCCAAACATGTATGAATAATTATTAATTACCAATTATTAATTATGATATGCAAATTCCCCATGGATTAGACCCGCCTAAAGTCTTTACAACATCAAAAAGACATCTTCTAAACATCTATTTGACATCTGACAGAAACGTCCTATAGACGTATTGCAGATGAGCAAACACTCTTTAAAATACGTCTTCCAGATGTAAATATAACATCAAAGAGACTTGTGCTATCTGGGTCTCGATGGTAAGCGATGCACAGACACAGGAAAAGCTCCGGGCGAAGGCAGACTGGTAAGTTGACAACAGCTGGAATCGGCGAAATCCGTACAAACACATCCATAAAGTTTGCGCTCGTTATATTTACTGGACGTAGTAGTGCTGGTCAATAAACATACTGTATAGCCTGGTTAGATAGCAACGATTGTTGCCACAAGGATTTTCGGACGGAGAAGCGGCGAACAAACAACGCCAGCGTCCTCTCCAATAGAGCGATCAACCCAGACCAGACCAGAAATAAATATAGTTATTTAGAATAGTCATTAAGATATCTACGTATCTAGGCCATCTATCATATCGTTGTTATGTTCAGTAACTTGTGGTTTTATGACATATAGAATGGATTTCCTCAAAGTGACGCCCTAAACATAATGCGGAACTAAAGGAACTGTGATTGGTTGTGTTACATGTCGGTCAAACGTCCTCTTGGGTGGACAAATTGTGGACCCAAAACTATGTACTGATAAATGGGTTTTCACTGTCACTGTTGTGTGTTGTGTATGAAGTATTGGAGTCTATGTGTTCAGCTGGGTGCCTCATTATATTGTGTAGATATGTAGTCTTACACAAATTCTACTGTTTTTTACTTACATGTTTAAAAGTAAACCATGCGCTTTAAAAGCATGGCTTATTTCAGTGATACATTGAGTAAAATTTACAAACAAAGAGTGAGTGAAATGTACTTGAAACTTTTAATTTTGCATTTAACAGTATTGCAAAATAAACTTCAAATGAGTAAGTAGAAATAACTCCACAAACTCTAACTGGCCAAGGTAAATTGACTTATGCTCTTTTTTAATTTGACCTAGTTAATTCCATACATGTGACATTTACTAAAAATATATTTATTGTTAACATATCTATCTATCTTGGCCATCTATCGTATCTTTGTTAGGTTCAGTAACCTGTGGTTTTATGACACATAGAATGGATTTCCTCAAAGTGATGCAGAACTTTGATTTAGATTTCCTCTAAACATGCAGAACAAAAGGAACGGTGATTGGTTGCGTTACATGAGTATACATTTACTCAAAAACTATGTATACTGATAAATTGGTAATTTTTACTGTCACTGTTGTGTGTTGTGTATGTAAGGGTTAATGCCCGACGAGGTGTCCGTTGTCAGGTTTTAATGGACGATGGCGAGGTGTAAACCGGCCGACGCGCAGCGGCCTCCGCCGAAGTCCATTAAAACCTGACAACGGACACCTCGAAGGGCATTAACCCGCTTATACCATGGTCACTTGCCAAATAAAACATTAGTTTATATTTTAATTAGGCTAAATCTAGTTTTTTCAAATAATAACTTGCCTGACGATTTATTTAGCAACTTGAGATATTTATAGTCCGCTCAGCATGTAGAACCCTTCAGGTTCAAAAATGCATTTCTTTTTTCATGAAACACAAAGGTAGGCATAGTTATTTTTTTATTACACATAAAACACTGTGTTACACTAGTCTACACTAACCACGTCCTCCGAAGCACCGCTGTAGGTCGACTCTCCGATGCTGGACTGGAGAGCCGTCAAATAATGTCTGTGACAGGACATGCGAGAGCAGTCTGCGGGCTTACTGGACTCGTCAGTCCGTGAGAGACTGAAGATGAAACAACGAAGTCGCTCATTGTTGTATTAGTAGGCTATGTAATATCTAACTAACGTTAGATGTTTGTTTTGATGGACCAAATCAACGCGTTCTCACCCCAACGCGTCATTTAACTGACAATTTTGACCATGCTTCAATATCCGACGCTTTAGGCACCCTTTAGCGTCAGTTAGTTGACGCGATCCTAGGGCGTCATCTAACTGACGCTAAAGGGTGCCTAAAGCGTCGGATATTGAAGCATGGTCAAAATTATTCCCAAGGCGTCAGTAAGATGACGCCTTGGGGTGAGAACGGGCTGAGCAAATTGTTAACGGATACTTTGACTGCCTGTTCCTATGATTACTCACAGCTGTTGTAGGAGGCGCATATATTTATTAATTTCGAATGGTAAACAGGCAGTTTCACCAGAACTACTTTACTAGGTGTCCTCTATCACTTTTTAATGGACACCCTGCAGCTAATCAGAATCGAGTATTCACCCAGAACATGGTATAAGAAATATTGGAGTCTATGTGTTCGGTTGGGTGCCTCATTATATTGTGTAGGTCTTATACTGTGTTTTTTACTTGCATGTTTTAAGTAAACCATGCACTTTAAAAGCATGGCTTATTTCAATGCTACATTGTTTGAGTAAAATTGACAAACAAAGAATGAGTGTACTTTAACAGAGTATTGCAAAGTAAACTTCAAATGAGTAAGTAGAAATTACTCCACAAACTCTAACTGGCCAAGGTTAATTTACTTATGATCTTTATTAATTTGACCTAACTTAGTTAATTCCATACATGTGACATTTACTAAAAATATGAGTGCAAAAACTTGCAAAAAAAATGTTTGAAGTAGAATTTGTTTCAGTGAAGATCTAGACCTTGAACACTGGTACACTTGCATACAAACAGAAACTCAAGACACAAAAATACATTTGAACATTTGACCTCTCTTAAGTGTTGCTATAAAACTATAACTATGCCAGAAATGGTAAAGTTTGATCTTTGTCCAGGACACCCAGATGTTATTGTCTGATATTTTGTGTATAAATATGACCCATCATCATTCAACAGATATGAGTATGTTATATTGTTACACAGGCTCTGGCTCTTCACAAAATCTTCCTCTGAGATTCTGAAGGCAACAATTTAAAAACCAAAGTGAGTTCTGAATAAATGTTCTACTTGAAGTATTTTTGAGCTTTGTCTTTAAATGCATTGAGGATCGCAGTGTGCAGCATATGAGTGAATGCAGACATTTAACTTTTCATGCTTATTAATTTCAGGTTCATCATGGCAATGCTGAAAAGTTGTCTGCTTCTTTTCTTTATATTCTCCATGGGGAATACAGAAGGTAACCAAGTCATTTATTTGTAAAAAAAAAAAAAACTTGCTATTTAAAAACATTTTGGAAATGTACAATATTCCATTGACTAGTATTTGCATAATTAATAAGGGGTTTACAGTCTATAAAGAACAAATATGTTCAGCACATAATCACAAAAACATAAAATAAGCTACATCAATACAAATTAAAACAATTTTTGCAGTGAATGATACAAGAAATGTTAATGGACTGGATGCAGTTGATTTAGCCAGAAAATGCCCCGCTACATGGATGAAACTTGGACTCCGATGCTACAAGTACTTTTCTCATCCGACTAACTGGATCACAGCAGAGGTAATGTGAACAACAAGAGGATTTGGTCAAACTTTATATTAGGTGTCTTTAACTACAAATAAAATACATATGTAATGTATGTACACAATAAATGCATTGTATCAAATTATTAATTTAAACTGATAAAAAATAATTTTCTGGTGAAGTAAATAATACAGGAAAATAAAACTAATGTAATTTCAACATGGAAAAGTTAGTTCAGGCAAGACAAAACAAAGTCAATTATATATATATATATATATATATATATATATACTCAATTCATGCGTGTAGAAATTGCATACATATAAACTATATAAAATGTAAAGTAAAACCTATTCAACTTTTATAATACTGGTGTTCCCATCATACACTGGGGCATGAATAATTAATAAGTTTTCCAACTGTATTTACACAGTTTTATTATTGCTTTTGTTGTCAGGTTTAGTAACTTGCCATTTTGTGTCATCTGGATTAATTTTCTACTCAAAATGACACAATCACTCAAAAATTATCTATCGAATGTTAAGTCATTGTGTATTGTGTACCAATTGAGGTGTTCAGGTGCCATGTTACTTCTTTTAAGTAGATTAAATATGTAATCTATTCAATATCTAATTAATTATTTATTTAAATGTGTCTAAGTAAAGCGTACACTTTAAACGTGTGGTTTAATTCAGTGTTATATAGTCTGAGTAAAAAGTTAATTTTGTTAAATTTACAAAAGTTTAAATAGATGTTACTAAATTCTTTGTGTGAAATTAAATATTATAAAGTAATATTTACATGAGTACTTCAATTAAATGTTAAGTGTAATTTAAATGTCAAACTTATTTTAAGTCCAATAGTAAGTAGATGTTACTTGATGATAACAGTTGTACAGAGCAGTTGCAGTAAATCACACACATATTTTTTTTTCAGTGATATTAGTTAAAGACACTAAAGTGGGAATGTATTTGTTTACAGTAGAACCTTATTTTCTCAAAATAAATAGAAAATTGCTGAGCAAATAATCAATCAGAGCAGACTTTGCTTTATGCCAATAATTGGATTTGTATTGACAATAAAAAAAAACTCTGTCTCTTTAGAGAAACTGTCAAAGTCTTGGTGCGAATCTCGCATCTGTGCGTAATAAACTGGAAAATGATTTCCTGCTGAGTCTGTTGCCTTCTTCTTCCACACGTGCTTGGGTTGGTGCTAATGATGCTGTACAAGTGAGTTCAATATGTGTCCTAAAGAGACATATTCGTTTGTCTAAACTAAAAATTCTGCTTTAAACAGCAAAGTTTCTAATGAAGAAGGTTTGACTTCAAATCTGAACTTAATTCGCTTCTTCCTGAAGTCTGACAACAGTAATGCACTCTTTTATTCACTCTCTTCACTCTTCAGGATGGACACTGGTTGTGGAGTGATGGATCTGTGTTTTTGTATTCCCACTGGTGCGCTGGAGAACCAAACAATTACAAGCGTCCCGAGAACTGTTTGGATATCAACTTTTCCTGTAAGACTGCAGTCTGATTTTTTAATACTTTCATATAATATAATTTAAAATCCTATTTCACATCATACAGTAACATAAAATGACTTTTCACAAAGTGCTTTAAGTTGAACGATTATTTTATTTTGATTCTAATAACCTAATGATCAGAATAACTTATTTCATTATTCCTTCTTACAGCTAACCGTTGCTGGAACGATTCGCAATGTTCAACCTCATTCTCCTATATTTGTGTTAAGGACCTGTCATGCTGATCCACAGTTACTTTGATTGAACTACATGTTTCCAATATTACAAAAATGTTATTCTGAAATCAAATCTCTTCTAAATGTTAATCTCTTTTCCATATCTTCTCTGAAACACTCAAAATAATAATAAAAAAAAATTAAAAAGCAAATTGTGCATTGTGTACAATCAAATTCGAGTATTTAAAAATATAATATTATGTCGGAAGGTTTGAGGATATGGTTATTAGAATTGCATTGAATGATGTCATCATTGGGGGCGGGGTTTACGCTGCACACATGACATATTCATTATTGGCAAAGAAGACATTTGCATAGGCTGTGGATGAGGTAGTTAAATTGTCATATAAGTGGGGATTTGAGTTGTCTGTGGAGAAGTCACAAATTATTATATTTTCCAACAAAAAAGTAGATAATGAGTGGAAGTTAAGGATATACAACAAGGAAATGGCAAGAGGGACATCAGTTAGATTCTTGGGAATGTGACTGGATACTAGACTTACATGGAAAGAGCATATTGATAAAATAGTGAATAAGTGTAAAAGAGTTTTAAATGTAATGAAATGTATGGCAGGACAAGAGTGGGGAGCAGATAGAGGGGCGTTTCAAACAGTATATGTAGCAATGATACGATCTATGGAAGTATGGCATATGGGGGTTTGCGGCAAAATCACAGTTAGAGAAGTTAGACAGAATTCAAGCACAGGCATTGAGAATTTGCTGTGGAGCATATCCAACAACACCTATATCAGCAATGCAAGTAGAGGTAAATGAAATGCTGCTTGATATCAGAAAGCAGTTAATGGCTGTTTATTGGGCAAATCTTAATAGTCAGGACGAGGTACATCCAACAAGGAAAATATTCGGAATATGTTGGGAACAAGGAATGAGTAAGCATAAGAGTTTTGGATGGGTGGTAGAAGAAGATATTAAGGAGATGGGGATAGACAATTATAGATGTGTACCAAGAGTAATGTATCTGCATACCCCTCTATGGATTCTTCCTCGACCGGAAGTAGATTTAAAATTACTGAAGATAAGACAGAGTGAAGGAAATAATGAGATGGAAGGAATGAGAGCAAATGAGTATTTAAGAATTAGGTATGGAGATAATATACAGATATAAACAGATGCTTCCAAAAAAGGAGGGAGAATAGGAGTGGCAGTCAATGTGCCAAAGTTACTGGTGAAGAATAAAGCTAGAATTAGTGAGCAGTTGTAAGTACAGGTGAGCTGGTGAGCTAGTTAAGGAAGGGAAAAGAAAAAATTTGGTCATATGTTCAGATTCATATTCAGCAATAATCAGTATCGATAATCAAACATCAGGATCTAGACCAGATTTAATCATGGAAATCCTTCAAAAATCTCTCTTTGAATTGAAGCAAAGTAAAATAGAAGTACAGTTTATGTGGGTCCCAGCTCATGTGGCAAATTGGCAATTAAAGGGAATAAAGAAGCAGATAAATTATCTAAACAAGCAGTAGATGAGGAAATGGTGGAAATTGAGATACCACGAGATAAAATCAGTAATAAAAGAGAAAGTTATTAAAAAATGGAAACAATATTGGGATAATGAGAATATAATGCAATACAAAAGAAAGTGGGACAAGGTAGAAAAAGAGAGAGAAATAGAAGGGATGAACGTATAATTACAAGACTAGGAATGGGACATACAGGTTTGAATAAAACATTATATATCTAAGCATCCAACATGTGATTATTGATTGTAAGGGTTATGATGAAGAAAGAGAAGTGCTAAGAGAAGAAGTATGGAAGAATGAAGGGAAAGAGTTAACATTAAAGAATATATTAGAATCAGATATAGGAAATACGGTCAATGTGTTGTTTCAATTTCTGAATAATACAGGTTTAATGAAGAGAATGTAGGATTAATATATATATATATATATATATATATATATATATATATATATATATATATATATATATATATATAGGCTTTTAAATAGATGTAGAAGATGCGGATGAAGTATAGCGTGGGACAGGGAAAGTTAATCTGAGGGTTAAATAAGGAAATAAGGTTATGGTGGGAAGAGGGAGTTAAAGTTAAAGGGGTAGAAATGTTAAGAAATATAAGAAGTGTTTATGTTTCAAGCTACCTGATGATGGCAGTAATGCACTGTTAAATGTGGTTGCCAATAAAAGAAAAAAGAAGAATACATTTGCATGTTTGTTTTCTCGATTATAAGAAAATATGGAACTCATTCAGGGCCCCTTTTGTTTTCTGTCTTATAAAATATCCCAAACATTTCAGAGTGAGAAATCTCTGCAAACAAATCAGAGATTGAGTGAACTGTTTGAATGAATCAAACTGAATTATGGAACAATTTCAGACCATTTTCTGAACCGGTTTAATTAGATCAATAGTGATTCATTTGCTATTCTGGCATTGCTAGTTCTGATTCTAAACAGCTGATAGAAAACACAAAGGGCATTCTCATGCCGAAATATTCTCAGTAATCTCCGATATTAGAGAAGGATTTATCAGCACTATTTTACTGGGGCACAGTGTAAATTTCTAAAAGGGTCCAGCGACGCCCCCAGATCTACACTCACCTAAAGGATAATTAGGAACACCATACTAATACTGTGTTTGACCCCCTTTCACCTTCTGAACTGCCTTAATTCTACGTGGCATTGATTCAACAAGGTGCTGAAAGCATTCTTTAGAAATGTTGGCCCATATTAATAGGATAACATCTTGCAGTTGATGGAGATTTGTGGGATGCACATCCAGGGCACTAAGCTCCCGTTCCACCACATCCCAAAGATGCTCTATTGGGTTGAGATCTGGTGATTGTGGGGGCCATTGCAGGTGTTCCTAATAATCCTTTAGGATATATATATATATATATATATATATATATATATATATATATATATATATATATATATATAGGGATGAAGGGCCAAACCCGGCGGCTAAAGGCACAGAGGTTGCGTGTAATCGCTGCTCACAGCTATATTTATAATAAAATTAAAAAAATTATAATTATAAATATTGAGATACACACATATTTTTGACTTTCCTTTTCAGCCTATTGAACACTTTCCTTTTGATTAATTATTATGAAGCTGGCATCTCAAACATGTAAAAAACAAATCTGGAATCATAGAAGTCTATTGTTTGTAAATGACATCAGAATCTCATTGAACATATTATAACGGTCAAAAAGAGCCGTCTTATTTACTGATATGATTGATCCTTATTTTTCTAATCTTTATCAGCTCGTCTGCCTGTTCCTGTCATCAGCAGTAACTCTTCACAATTTTCTTCGTCATCATCATCATTATGTTCATTGGTGTGTTCATCAGTGTTGAGTGTGTGTGATGTGACTCTCTCCTGGTACGCAGGAATGAGTGTATTGTCCAGCATCAGTGTGTGTGATCTCAGCATCAGTCTCTCTCTACCTCTGGAGGTGGAATATCAGGATAAAAACACCTACAGCTGTGTATCACTTTCACCAGGAGTCTGTGCTTGAGATTTGGGATTGGTGAGAATAACCAGCATATTAACATGTATATCATTTTCAGCAAGATATTTTTCAGTTTTGCTCTAGTTTTACCCTGTATGACCAAGTGACATTCAGAGAAGGATTAATAAAATACTGTCCTAAAAAATAGCTTTGTAATACAGGGATTTTTAAGAGAAATCTGCCTTATATTAACGCAAATGTGAGTAAAAACAGCATTGCTCAGTGTATTAAACAGGGCTACTCACCAGTTGACCAGTAATTTTTTTTTTTTTTTTATCCTAGCAATGCTGTCACATGTTATGTTTCATTGTATTTTTGTTCATGTTCCTAAGTTCTCATTGCTCAGCTAAACAGATACTTTATCAATCTGGACTTTAAAGTCACATCATCAGCAGAATTTATAATAATGTCACATTAACAGATTCATTTCTTGGCAGATTCTGCGGTTCTTTTCAACCCAATAGCATTAGAAAATTTATCATTTGTATGAGTTGCCATTTTTCTATGACATTGTATGAACTGAATTGTATTACATTTTGCACATTTGCCACATAAAATAGTAAAAATGAAATGATTAAAATGAGCTGCTAACCTCCACACAACCTTAACTAACCCACAACCAACCTTTGAGTAAACCCTGACTTGATCCTGATGATCTGTTTATATTCAGTGAGAATATCTGCAATGTATGGAGGTTCTGGGCCATTGAGTGATTTATAAACAAGAAAAAGTACTTTTAAAATACTGATGGTTTGTTAATGGTGTATAATCCAAACAGCTGTGGTTGTCAGAATAATTCTGTAAAAGATACAGTAAAAATGTAAACATATTTACAGAACAACCTGTAAATTCTACAGTATAAAACTGTAATTATAGAAAACTGCAGTTTAAACCGGTAAATCCAACATCACACACTGCTACTAAAATCTATTTTGTACCTTTAACA
The DNA here is from genome assembly GCA_036326025.1 of Chrosomus eos. NCBI lineage: Eukaryota > Metazoa > Chordata > Actinopteri > Cypriniformes > Leuciscidae > Chrosomus > Chrosomus eos. The sequence continues at coordinate 38,298 of JAZAVI010000054.1, forward strand.
GATACTGACAATAATGCAGGTGGTGAAAGAGAGTCACATGAAGAAGTAGCTTTTCAACAAGCTGAATTACACTATACAGTAGTAGAAGGTGCACAGAGTCATTCACGCACACACAAATCACCATCATGGTCACACACAACACTTGAATAATGCAATAATCATTCATTAAATTCTTTAAAAGACATTTTCACACAGTGAATTCTGGGCAAGCCAAATTACAGTTTTTCACTGTAAATTATTATTTGATTTTCCTTTTTTACTTCTAAAAACATTTAATAGAATTTAACTGTAAAGATTATATACAATGTCTATTCATTTACAGGTTTTGAACTTATAACTGGGGTGTTGTTGTTGTTTTTTTACAATTTTACAATATGTTACAGTTAAAATTACACAAATGTTTTACAGTGAAATCAGATAAAAAAAATCAAGTACTTGTAATTACATTATAATACTTTTTAGATGCTCATAATCAGAACACAGTAACCTGTTATTGACTATGATTACTTTTTTTTCACAAAATGCCAGGACATTTTTCACAAATCATTGATTCTCGTTATTTTCCTTTTTTATCTTTTAAATGTTCTCAAAAGTTTAATGAAATTGCACACTCAGACCGGCTACTATAGGCGACTAATTAGAAAATAGATAACATGATAATCAAATTAATATATATATATTTTTATATGTTTTTCTTTTTTTTTTGTCTTTTATTTAGATTGTTTTAATTTTAAATTTTTTAATTTTTGTTTTAATAAGTAAATATATAATGATTACATTTTAAACTTCATAAATTTTCTTTCAAGTACAAAAAGTAGTCAGATTATATTACCTAAAATGTGTAATGTCACCAGATTACGTTAATAACAACTGAAACTAAGATCCTACTCCAAAAATCACACCAAGATTCCTGACTTGATTTTTTTGTCTTTAGATCGCAAGCCTCGAGGTCTGCGTTAACCTTAACAACTTCATCTTTGTTTCCAAAGGCAATGACTTTAGTTTTGTCTTTGTTTAACTGAAGAAAGTTTTGGCACATCCAGCAGTTTACTTCATCAATGCATTTGCACAGGGAGTCAATGGGAGGGAGTCTGCAGAGTTAGACGACGTAGTTAAATAGAGCTGTGTGTCATCTGGGTTATTTCAACTCAAATATGGACAAACCCAACCATTGGTTTACATTTTTTTTTCATTATTATTAATATTTGTTTTACTTTGTATTAACTGTTTACTATTTTGTCATGTTACTTCTGAGCTTTTTGTCTGTTTTGGTCTTGTATTGTTGTTTAAAATGTTTCACACGGTCATAAAATTCAATGGTGGTTACGTTTTTGTGATTCCCGCTGGTGACTACTCTAGTTACTTAGTTTTTTACTCTATTTTTACACTACTGCTCATTCTGTTTTGGATCGTCAGATATTTGTATATTTTTCACTAGATTATGCATTTCACTCAGATTCCATGATCGTGTGTAAACTGTATTGGTTGTAGGCTCTGGCTCAGGCTCCAGGTGACAGATTACTGTTAACCTGTAAAACAGGATAAAATGAATGGAAGAGTCCATATTGCTGCTCTGTCACAACTCCTCTGCAGATATATTTATTTAATGCACAAGAAGTCAATTTCAAGTCCAAAAGTTGCTTTTAAAGCATTCATTCACATTGTTTTGTCTGTCTCATTACAAAACTTTTTTTTTTAAATAGCACATTTTTGTGACATGACTAAGACATTTGCACCATACCGTATTTTTTTATGAAAATTTTCTACTACAGTAGTATCTTACCTCATGTTCAGACCTTCAACAGATGTTCAAGCTTGTTTTTCTCCCCTTCTGCTGTAAAAAAATTACACAAACAATTAAATGCTAATTTTGCATAATAAAGATGTTGTTTTCCTCTTACTAAAATATATGTAGGTGACACTTGCCATTTTTAGAGCTCCTGCGACGAAGATACATCACACCAACAGCTACAGCTACAGACATCAGAACAGCAACAGCACATATTACTGCAACAGTAACTGGCATCAAAACTGAACCTGGAACAGATAAACACAGACAGTCATTAGTGGGAGTGAATCTGATACAGTAATTGGAAATCCAGTCATGTGAAAAAATTGTATTACACACTTGTTGAATTCCATGGTTTTATGTATCGGGACATAATAAAAAAAGACGTATGAAAAACCAAGGACACCATTTACTGCTTCCATAGAAATAAAGAGGGTATCATTCAGGCACTGTTAATCAAAAAGAACGATACAAATATGTCATATGAAAACAAGGAGGACATTAAGTCAAGTGATTATGCATTTATGTATAGCATGATCTGCCAAGGAAACCAACAAATTAAAAAAAACAATATAAAAAACAAAGATGAGGATATTAAAAAGAGGGCATAGTTTCTAAACATGTACAGTATGATGGTTTGCTTGTATCTACAGCTGTCACTGTAATATTTCAGGTATGTAGATTTTTTGAAGTGACTTCCATGAGCACAGAAAAATGCAACAAATGTTGCTCTAGAGTGACGTAAAAGTCACATGAATGAGTCATATAATATATATATATATATATATATATATATATATATATATATTATATATATATATATATATATATATATATATATATATATATATATATTTGGATTTGAGACACATTTACCTGCAGTCTGAACATAGACTTAGAGAAATAATTGTTGCTGCCATTAATCTATGAAGGGTTACAAGGCCATTGCCAAACAAGGTGAAGTCCGTTTTTATATCAGAGAAATCGCAAAACTCCCAAGAGCTACACCTCAGACTCTACTGGCCTCAGTTAGCGTGTGAAATGTTTATGGCAGTAAAATTGGAAAATGAATGGAAAAGTAAGGCATGTTAGGAAGGGTTGCCAGGAAAAACCTCAAGACTTCTGGAAAAATGTTCTTCGAACAGACAAGACCAAAGTGGAGATGTTTGACCATAATGCACAGCGCCACATTTGATCCGAAAACCAAACTTTTCAACACAAACACACCAACTTTTTCACATGACTGTAAACAATGAAGGGAGAATGAAACATACTCTTGTCACAGTCTTTTTCCTTCCCCATCTCGTATGATTTGTCATCGATTTTGGCAGGAACAGACAGAGAAGCTGGAAATACAAGAGAATAAAAGTAAAGAAATTAATAAAAGCACACAATAATTGATTTAAAAATATCTTAAACATTTAAAAACAAGGACGATACTCCCTGCAGTGTCGCATTATTAATATCAGTTACATTGCTGTATAAGAAACATCGGTAACACTTTATTTGAAGGGGTGTGCATAAGACTGACATGACACTGTCATAAACATGACATAACACCTGTCATGAACATGAAGGAGTCTTTATGAATGTTTATGACTGTTGTCATTAAGTGTCATTCGGTAAATTATGACACTTTTAATGCAAAGTTGACATTGTTTAAAAAGTTCTTTGTTATGACAACTTGACATTACCCAAGACAAAAATGTCTTGATTATGACAACTTGACATTAACAAAGACAGAAATGTCTCTGTTATGACAACTTGACATTAACCGAGAAATCATAACCTGTCAACCTGTCACAACTTTGGCCGTCATGACACCATTATAACTGTGTCATGAATATTTTACGTGTCCTCAAGTAAAGTGGAACACATTGTACTAGTTATAAAGATGTCATTAAGGGTTATTACACTGCAAAATGCTTGAAGTTTGATAATTAGACCTGTTATGACATATTTGTGACAGGTTGACAGGTTATGATTTCTTGGTTAATATCAAGTTGTCATAACAAAGACATTTCTGTCTTTGTTAATGTCAAGTTGTCATAATCAAGACATTTTTGTCTTGGGTAATGTCAAGTTGTCATAACAAAGACATTTTTGTCTTTGTTAATGTCAAGTTGTCATAACAACGACATTTTAAACAATGTCAACTTTGCATTAAAAGTGTCATAATTTACCGAATGACACTTAATGACAACAGTCATAAACATTCATAAAGACTCCTTCATGTTCATGACAGGTGTTATGTCATGTTTATGACAGTGTCATGTCAGTCTTATGCACACCCCTTCAAATAAAGTGTTACCAAACACCACCAGCCATAGTGATCAACTATAATAGTGTTTGATATAAATAAACAGCCAGAAAAATAGCCTTTTAGGACCAATTATAATATTTTTAATGTTGGATTATTAAGAAGGTATGTGAACAGCGTCAGTCTAAACTTGCCAAACCTGAAATGCAGCAAATCTGTTCTGAAACAGGTTTTATATTTACATTACCAGGAAAGAGGATATAAACTGATCTATGTGACAGAGACTCAGTGTTACAATGTGACACAATGTGACCGATTAGACATTCAAACAATCTCATATGTCAAAAGTGCAGCAGGAAAATTATTAAATGACTTACGGCTGACGGAAACGATGAATGTTTTTATGGTGTCGCCGATGTTACTCATTTTTCTGGTGATTTTTGTGCTGTCACACTTGCTGTTTCTGTTCAAGCTTGTGCTGGTGCCTGAGCTCTTGCTTTGGATGAAATTTGCTTCATAACGTCCAGCGTGTTCAGGTCTGATGTTTGTGATGGTCAGAGATCCGGTCTTATAGTCCACCTCTACTATCTCTCTGAATCTCCCGTCTTCTCCATCATACAGACAGCTAGTACTGGCCTCTCCGTTGATCAGAGCTATGAGAGTGTCATTGAAATACCACAGCATCTTGTCACGGTGTTGTTTAATAACACCAGTGTTTAGAGTGACTGAATCTCCCTCCATTACTGATACTGAGTTAAATCCAGGGGCATCACCAAGCACACCTGGAGAGAAAGATGGACAATAATTACTTAAACATTAAAAACACAGCAAAGTGTTTGATTAGGAGAAAGCCAATGACAGAAGGTCTTAAATCATAAAGATTTCTGTGGTAAAGAAATTTAGATTTTTACATTTAAAGAACTACTATTACGGAAGAGAATTAGGGCCTAGCAATAAAAATAAATAAACATCTCAACATTAAAGTCTTTATAGTAATTGTTTCTTGAAACAACGGCTTTATTCTCAAAATGTAATTCGTTGTTCTTTTTCTCAACATTGTATTTCGACTTTTTTTCTAGCTTAAACTCGGATTATAATGACTTCAATCTCAAAATGGTTTTATTTTTATAATTATAATGACTAATATATTAAAATGAGAATAATTATAATTATAATGACTGACTTTAATCTTGAGATGTTTTGTTTTTGTTTTATTATTTTGTTTTATTATTATATCCTCTTCTGTATTAAACAGGCCTACTATTTCTGAAGTTGGGGCAAACGTATGCATAATATGTCAACGTATAACGATTAACAAGTAACATATCAATGCCTTTTCGACCAGTCATGATTCTAGGTGAATATATTGGAGTTTTTATCCCTTCTGATAAACATCTTAAACCAGCCTGAGCATGTTCCCTGGTTTTAGGCCTATACTGCCCAGCAGCTGCTCTGTTTGCTTTAAAAGGAGATTAAGCACTTAAGTTTGAGCTCATAGTTATTCAGGGAGACCAGCTGTAGTCTAAACCAGTTTAGAACATTTATTAGTGGTATGTTAAGTATGAAAACAGAGGCTCAAGGGCTATAGGGAAATGTAGGCTATATTAAGAAAAGTATCGAGGCTTGTATCGTTTCTCAGAAATCACGTGATCAACAGCAAACTAGTTTCGTTTTTTGTTCAATCACTATCAATCAAACACATGATAGGGAATCATTCCTACATTATACATTAGTGACGATGTTTGCTGGCAGTCAGAACTGGTAAAACGGGTTAAGACAGTGACTGATTCTCTGTCACTAAGCTCGCCAAAAAAAAAAAAAAATTAGGATGCAATTCACTGAGTAACTTCCCTGTGCATGATACATGTGCATTCGGCAGAGACATTTATCCAAAGCAATTAACATCACGTATAGGCACTTTCAATTCATGCATATTCTTAATGCATTTGCTATAAGTATGTCAATGCATTGCCTATTAAACATTCAAAAAAGTCAAGCAACTTACCATCAGCGAGAAAAATAAACAGAGTGAGCACAAGATAACTTCCCATTTTTTTATTTTATATTTTGTTGTTTACATAAATTAATTTAATCGAATCTTGAATTTTGCTGCATCGTCGTTTCCCCGGAGCTGTCTAAGTCCCTGTGATGGTAGAGGACAGGACGGAGGTGCTCAGTGCTCACAGTGGTTGCGATGATCCAGTGTGTAAAGAAAGCGATAGTAAACAGTGTGCCTTATTTCTTAAGGCGGGGCTGCAACCATTTATCAGTGATGTTGCGTGTGGGGCAGTGTTATAGACTTTATTTTATTTGATTATATATATATATATATATATATATATATATATATATATATATATATATATATATATATATATATATATATATATATATATATATATGCGTGCGTGTGTGTGTGTGTGCTCTCATATTTTGCGTGTGGTGCAGTGTGTAGAGCCTACTCCACATAGGCTATTTCAAGATTTTCAACCAACCACATTAAAGCAAGCAATTCAAAAGAAAGCGAAACTGAATTGCCTTCCATCAGATTTTCTCAGAAACGATCCCTTTCTCAGAAACGATTGAGCTCAGTACTTCATATCCTTTCATGATATCCTGTCATGATATCATAAGGTGACATAGTTACATCGTAGGCTACTTATTAAAATCTAATAGTACCTACTTAGGATATTAGGAGGCGATTCGTGAAGTATATAGTATAGATCTATCTATCCATCCATCCGTCCATCCGTCCGTCCGTCCGTTGCTAAGTGTCACATGATCCTCCAGAAATCATTTAAATGTTATTTTTGTGCTAATTTATTATTAGATATTATTTGTGCTTATTATTACAGTAATGCAGTTTCTTACTGTATTATTATCAATGTTGGAAACAGTTTTGCTGATTCATATTTTGTGGAAACTGTGACATTTTATTTATCAGGATTCTTTAATGAGTAAAAAGATCAAGGAAACGGCATTTATCTGAATAGAATATTTTGTAACATTACATTTTTTTTATAGTGTTCAGTTTACTCATTTTAATGTTTCATTGCTTAATAAAATAGTTCTTATTTTAAAAGTTTCTTAGCCCAATTTTTTTAATGCTAGTGTATCACGGTTTCCAAATAAAACGGTCAAGAACTCATTTATTTATATAATTACGTAAAAGGCTAAAATCAGAGTGGTTGATGATGCGCCGTTGCGACAGGTAGCTCCGCCCACACCGAGCCCTCATTGGAGCAGAAGTCCCGCTACTCATGAATATTTGATCACTAAACCTGGAAAAGGAGAGACTCATTTCAGAAGATAGAAAACACTGGATATATGACATTTCCCTCAAATTACACAATGAAACCCATAATGAACACAGACCTACAGTCTGGAGAAGCATCACAGTAATCATGGTAAATTAAAGTGCTTTTTCCTGTTAATGTGTGTGATGATGCATGAGACATTTGTCTAAAGCAACTTACATCACATAAGGTCAATAGTATGTTCCTGCACAACCGGAGGCTGCAGTTTCAGGACCCCAGTTTTAGGACCGCAGTTTCAGGGCCCTAGTTTTTTTTTGTGACAGCGCCACCTACCGAACTGGATGATATCTTAATCATCATCAATCATTCATTAAATCATTAAAGTTAGGGAAAAAAATAAATAATTATATATATATATATATATATATATATATATTATATATATATATATAATTATTTATTTTTTTCCCTAACTTTAAAATAATTTTAAAACTAGGGAATATATATATATCACTGATTCTTGAGAGTCGGGACAAAACACGTTTTAAAAAACTTTTTTAAAAAATACACACTCAATTAGAGTTGTATGTTTCTGCAGAGAAAGGTCTTAGCTATTTAACCATGTAAAGGAACAGGTTCTAAATAAAAACACATTTTTAATAAATAAACATGTTTCCCTTCAGAACTGGATTTGTGTCAACTCCGTCAGACACACTAAAAAGTATACAATTTTAATTCTTCCAATCCAACAAGAATCTAAAGTTCTGAAGTATATTGTAATAGTGTTTAGTTACTCTGATATGTAAAAAAAAATACAATATATAAACTTAAGTTGTGATTTCACACTATTCTGAAAACTCAGATTTCTAAATATTTGCATTTTCAAACTTTGATTTTAATTTCAATATTGTAAAAACAAATTCCTTAAATAAATAAAACATAAGAAGATGTATATCAGATGGTCCTTTATTACAAAAACAACATAAACTGAAGGAAGAGAATTTTTTTCCCCCAAAAATTAACAAAACATACATCCAACGCTGTTGAAGATCTGACGGTGTTGATGAAAAACTGACGGTGTTGATGAAGATCTGACGGTGTTGACAAAAAATATGTGTGCATTGTGATTATTGAACAGATATGCTCTTTAAACTACTACTAAAACTACTCCTTGTTATTAGAGTATTGAACTTACTGTAAAGCAAACTAAACATATTGCACATACACCGTTTCCAACTATTATAAATAACACCGTATCCAACTATAAAAAAAAAACAATAAGGGAAACTTTATACCTAATTTATACTGGGTGAGATCTTAAATTGACATTCCTTGACAACAATACTGCAACACATAATCTGTAGCTTAGAATCAGGTTCAATTAGCTTACTTAAGATTTAATTTTTGTCTAACCTGCACTTATGCCTTGAGCAGCAGGCGTCGGACATGCACACGCTCTATTTGTATTACTTTTTTGTCTTTAACTCTCTTCTTCCACCTTTGTCTTTCCTTCTCTTGCATAGCATGCTTGCTCTCTTGGTCACTGTTTAATTTTTCTCCTATCTTTCGTTGGTACTCTCTATTTCTTCTCCTTTGCTCCTCAACTGACAATTTCTGTCCAGCCATGCTTTCCTACAATACAAATTGAAATAAAGAAAAATGTACTTGAATAAGACTATAGAATCAGACTTTTATTATCGTGATACTTTTTTTTTTGCCATATCGCCCAGCCCTACACTGGCTTCTCATTTCTCTATCTCTGTCTCTACATATATAAATAATATATTAAAGTGCTGGCAAAGTTACACGTTACACAATAATAAGCAGACCACTGCCTCCCCATTCTCTACAAGTCAGATGCGTATGGTTAAAAAATGTAATGCATGCTATGTATGTGCATTTATGTGTAAATAACACCCTGAAATAACAGTTTAACCCTTCACTATATTCACAAATAATTTTACATTCGCACATTAAGAGGTTATTGGTGGATTTGTCAACTCCGTCAGCTTACAGGTCAACTCCGTCAGACATAGAACCTGATGGAGTTGACGTCTGACGGAGTTGACGTACGGGCATGTATTTTCCCACCAAAACATGTATTGTACACTGCAGCAAGGTAGTTTTTCCTCAGTTGCTAGCTGTCCCAATAACCTCACTAAAATGCTTAAATTCTATCCGCTATGGTTTAAAAAAAGTATCTTAACAGAAAGATGGTATTGACATGGTGCAGCTGTGACCATAGGAATATTGACATTGTTTGTCTAAAATATAAAAAAATTTAAAACGTACCAGAGCATGTGTGGTTGTGCTGCATTCACCACAGACATGGAGATGAAACGGGGTCCTCAAGGATATAGCTGACCATACTATTTCCTGATTTAAAGTGCTTTATGAAAAAATCTGACGGAGTTGACAGAAACTGAGGACACAACTTTAATAGGCAGATATTTATGTAAAATATTGTTTGATGTCCACTTCATGCATTGTTTTTTATATTTATACCCCTTATTTTTTATTTTATATATATGTTTTCACAATTGTAGAGCTTTTTAAAAGTTTTTTGGGATGGTTAATATTGTAACCTCTTGCTGGGGACAAGTGCAATAACATGGACCATCTAACCACAGACCATACATTTAAACAACTTTTCCCCAAAAAGATAAAAAGTTTATTCTAAAAATCAGATAGGTATATACAATTCCTTTAGATTTAACTTTGTAAGTATGTCATACATGATGAATTTCTTAATTGTTGCTATAAATTAGTCTTTTCTATGTGGGACATGTTTTGTCCCGACTCTCAAGAATCAGTGATATATATATATATATATATATATATATATATATATATATATATATATTATATATATATATATATATATATATATATATATATATATATATATATATATACACTCTAAAAAATGCAGGGTTAAAAAATAACCCAACCTTAACCACGCCGCTGGGTCACTATTGGACAGAACACGCGCTGGGTTGGTTTGACCCAAGTGCTGGGTTTGTCCATTTAACCCATATTGTTGGGTCATTCATTTGACCCAACCAGTGGGTGAAATTGGCCATCTTGCTGGGTTAAGTCTTACTCATGTGCTGGGTTATTTCCTGTCTCATTGCCTTATTAAAATTAGTAACAAATAATTAGTAAAATAATTATTGTCTCTGTAATACAATAAACCAGAGAGGCCACTGTATATGTGATTTCAATCATTTATTTATATATATATATTTTTAAATTTTTAATACATCTCTGTAATATTTTTTTGTATACAATTATTACAATTATACAATGAACTCATTTTAAGGTAAAAAAAACATAACGGGTTCATTAAGTAAGGTCTTTATACACCACTGAAAACATAGTTATGTATATGATATTGCATTTCTGTTAACAGATCCTCCTAAATATTACACATTGCACCTTTAAAAGTCATTAAGCAACTCATTTGAACTCTTATACGATTATGATTTCATTTATTAAGATGTGTTGATTTATTAAGAATAACAACAAACATTTCAATTGTGACTAAATATCACAGGGTTTTCCTCAAATTTGACAGAGGACGACTCTTTTCCATAAATTTGATACACTGCTTCTTGTATTTAACATGAAAAACAAAATAAGGCTTTGAAACAAAGATCACCAGCCTCCAGCAAAGACTCGGTCTCGATGGCGTGGCCTGGAACAATGGCAAAGGTCTGACGTGTCCCCCTCGTCACATCCCTGATGCTCCAGTCATTTTGTAAATCTGCATCCATGTTGGTCCTCTCCTGTTGATTACACACAATCACTTAGAGTGTTGCAATATAACTGACATGCAAGTTAAACGTTTTTTTGTGAAAGTATTTATATTTTTTTATTGCAAACATTACCAAATATGGCCAAATATGTTGCAAACAGAGATTGCACCTTTAAATATTCTAAACCTAAATTACTTTCATAGTTATCAAGCATATCAAACGTCAACCCTTATTGAAGTAGAAACACTCAAGCAAAACTTACAGGTTGCATGTTAAGGACCTCTGTGCCTCTGTGGTGGGTCTGACGCCCTCTCCTCCTCTCCTGTTAGATGGATGGGGGAAGCAAAGTTTGCAGGACCTTCAAAGCTGTCTCCCTTTAGCAGCTAAACAATATGAGCATAATACAAAAAGTTGCATTAACATTTAAATAGTATGCTGTTTATAACAATTCATATTTTTAAAGTAGGATTTCTGACTTTTCTGCCCTGATGTTTAAAATGGCGCTGTTGTGAATATAGCAAAAACGATTATTTGGCCTCAAACATCGCGTGGTCCATGACCACTGCCTTAAAGGGTACCTATTATGGCATTTAAAATGTTCCTAATAATGTTCTGGGAGTCCCCAACAACAGTTTTACATGCATGCAATGACAAAAAACACTTTTGTTGTCTTATAATATGCATTTATTTTTACCTGATTTGCTCACCGACTCCCTAATGATTCGTTTGACGACTCATTTGTCCAAACCCCTCCTTTGCGTGACGCTAATCTGCGGTGATTGGTCAGATGACCCAGCCAGTTATATTTTGCGTTAGCCCAAAGCTTAAACATATTGATAAAGCACTGCAGTACTACAATACGCTTCACATAATTTCACATATTTCAAAAAACAAAAAAAATGACATTGGAGACCTAGAAGCTGCTGAGCGTAACTCTCACTCTCTCACACACACACGCACGCACGCACGCGCGCACGCACACACACACACACACACACACACACACACCACACACACACACACACACACAAAAGCAACAATTATTAATAGTACTTACAGGTTGTGATTCGGAGGAGGAAGCTGATCCAAATAAACGTGGTATTGAACGTTCCTTCATTATCAGGCGACTCCACACTTGAAAGCATTTGTGTTTGTGAAGCGATCGTCATTAAAATAACGCGAACACAGCTCAAGGTTGCTATACTTGTGTGGTATAGTTGTAAATATAAACTCTAGCCACTGAGTCTTCACATGCTTGTCCCTGGGCAGTGAAAAAAAAAAAGTTTGCTTTTGATTCGCACTTCAGAACAGAGTCTCGTCGACATGTTGTTGTCAGGTTTCTCTGTCGTCAGATTTCTCTGTCTGCTCGGCGCGCGCACTGAGTGGGCGTGTCGAATTCAAATAACTTGTACAAGTGACGTACGAAAGTGCATCGTTCGTCTATCGATTCATATCAGCGACTCAGAGTCGACTCTTACTTTTGAGAGACAATAACTTTGTATACGGTGAACTTTCATATTTAAAACTTTGCAGGATGTTTTTGTTCACTTAGATCTATGTTACACACTACATGAAAGGTAATTTTCAAAATTCCATGATAGGTACCCTTTAATACTAAATTAATCGCAATAACGATCCGTTCCGACATCGACATTCCAGAAGAAACAAGCAGATTGTACTGGAACTTACCTCACTTCTTCTGACGAGAATTTCTTAAATGTGCCTGCAGACTTTCCACACACGAGTCACTAACATTAGACTTTTTTCCCGCAGTTTTTACGTGCGAGCCCGAGACTAAACAGCCTACTGCGCGTGTACGGTTTCTTTCAAAACGCTTTCCTCACTTTTAATTACTACGTACACAATAAATACGATATTTACGTGATGAAATTGCAATTTAAACTGCATATTTCAATAAGGCTGCTGATATAGCTGGTTTACAACTAACGCAGCATTTTGTCAAAAAAATCTAACCGGCTAGCTGTTAATGTTTTACAGAATAAATACGTTACCCCTCACACTTCCATATCAAAGACTGTTTGCTGAACAGTGAAATTATTCATATTAAAAATATCGGTAAACATTAACTTACCATAAAACACTGCCCGCTCCGAGTGACGTCCTCCTCGAGTCAGAAGTGAAGAATCCAGAAAGTTCCGCAAAGAATAAACCAGTTGCTGGGTCAAAATAACCCAACCAGCTGTTTATTTGTGAATTACCCCCTTACAAATCATTTGACCCAGCATGAGCAACCCAATAATGTGTTTACAGTGCCCCAAACAACCCAGCATTTTGACCCAGCACAATCAACCCAACAATTTGTTTACAGAAACAACCCAGCATTTTTTTGAGTGTATATATATATATATTCAGCATTCAGCAGGTGGATTAGAGCAAGTAGCATCAAGCTACATGACACAATTTAAAATATTAATATTACACTTTTACTTTCACTTTTGCAGTCATTCACGTCTTCTCCGTCATTGTTAAAAAAACAAGCTAACAAAACTTGCATAATAACGTTAGGGAAGCGGCCAGATGGATCGTTCTGCCACCACCTAAGCTCCGCCCACAGAAAAACGTCACCATGTTTACTAACTGAAAATTGGTCTATAGACCCCTTATCAGTTGGTAAACATGGTGACGTTTTTCTGTGGGCGGAGCTTAGGTGGCTGCAGAACGATCCCTCTGGCCGCTTCCCTAACGTTAATTTGCAAGTTTTGTTAGCTTGTTTTTTAACAATGACTGGAGAAAATCCGATTTTGCCTTAATGTGCAAGGTCACTCAGTGTCCAGGACTCCGATTTTTATTTGCAAAAGTTAATTTTAACGGACGGAACCAGACGTAAAAAACGTTTTACGGCTGACCCGTACACGCTCACTCAATGGACGATCTGACAGGATTAACGTTACCTCGGTTGAGTGGCCTGACTTCTACACCTACCTGATAGAGAAACCGAGCGTAAAGAGAAACTGAGGGCATATAAATCTTTAGATGCCTATAACTATGTGCTGAATGGTCATGTAAAAGACTTGTGTGGTAGGATCCGCAGTTCTGCCCAGCCAGCGCCGAGAAGACGACAATGTAAACAGTGACAGTACGTGCAATGTTAATGATGTGAATATTTTCGAGAAATAAAAATTCTAGATACAGCATACTCATTTTTTATTGATTCTTGCACCCAACAACACATCAAGATGACATTTAATAATAATAATAATAATTTAAGCTCCTTATTATGTAGCCGAATCTGTGCTGGTTTGTATTAGCCGCCTGCAGTTTTCCGTTTGTTTTGCCTCCAGCTAGCGCCCTAAGCGCCGTGACGTCGGCTGATAAGGGGTCTATTCGGTAAAACTTCAGACCTTTGTTTACAGATGGTCGATTCTGGCAACCCACTGCACAACACGACATTTTCCCGGGTTTGTTTCAGCGCCCAGCGCCCAGCTTCTGCTGCCGACATGCGCAGTTGCACCTGCGTGACGTCAGTGTGACGTAGTGTGATAATTCCCCTATAAGGTAGGCTACACGTTTTCAATTCAAGCATTTTTGACACGAATGCATAACACGTCACGACAGCTTCATCGAGAAAGACTGATGTGCAATGGATTGATTAGATTAGGCTTGAATGTGTCAAAATGACAATAGAAGGATTATTTTCAAGGTAAACAAGATTTTAAAGGGATTCTCCACCCAAAAATGAAAATTCTGTCATCATTTACTCACCCTCAAGTTGTTGCAACCCTGTATGAGTTTCTTTCTTCTGCTGAACACAAAGGAAGATATTTTGAAGAACGATTGGAACCAAACAGTTGTTTGGCAACATTGACTTCCATAGTAGAAAAAAAAAAAAAATACTGTGGAAGTCAATGGTAGTGGTGGGCAGATCGAGGCTCGGCTTCGTGAAGCAATGAAACAGTTGAAGCAAACGTGCTTCGAATCAATCCGATACCCGTCTCCACGGTGACACCTAGTGGTCACTTGCAGGTGTTGATCCGAAACAACTTTGATTTTTAATACAACTAACCAATAAAAAAATATTTATATATTTTTATTTTTATCATTATTGTATTTTTCTATGAAGCTTGTAACCTGTAGTCTCTTCACAGTGCATAATGTTATTTTGGTAATGAAAAATGAATATTAATAAAAATAAATCAAGCCACAATGTCTCACTTTCTTATAGATTTTTATTCCAAAATATCAATTTCTCTGCTGTCGAAGGACTCAGACTACTTCTTTTTTTTACAGATAATTTCTCTAGCCTTTGAAAAAATTCTCTGTTGCTGGCATGCAAAGATATTTTTTAGCAAGGACATTCAAATGAGGAAAGATTACTGCTCTCTCTTTCCAGTAAGTTAGTGGATCATGAGTTCTGGGCAAAAACGCATCGTTGATGTATTTTTTCACTTCCACTGTGGCATCAGCTGATCATCTGGGTTTCACGGATACGATTACCAAAATGTTCCCATAAACTGTCCTGTGTTTCTATTGGTGTTGATGTTGATGATGATGATGATGATGATGATGATGATGATGATGATGATGATGATGATGATGATGATGATGATGGGCCTGATGTTGACATTTGTGGCTCTGAATGAAAATGAAAATCTATTATATGCATCTATCTATTAATCTATGTATATATCTAATTATCTCTATATATATATCGATCTATCTATCTATATCTATTATATGTATCTAATCCATGTATATATCTAATAATCTATCTGTCTATATATTTATATCTATGCATCTATTAATGTGTCACTCACTTTGTCTGTCTCTCTGTCAATGTGTAAATTTAAATGGAAGCCTAAATATAACTAGACAAATCGCACTATAAATGTCACTAGGCTATATAAATCACCAAAAATCCGCTACCTCAAAACCAAATTCCTTTCACAAAAACCCACGATGTGAAAATGCGTTGACTTCACTTATATACTGTGTGTGATGATCTTTCCCGACCGATCTGTCAATCAAACCCTGATTCGGCGGAGCACTCCACCTGATGAAACACTCAGAAGCTTCATTTACCCGCAGTCACGTGACGTGGGTGTTTTGAATCACGCTTCGGATTATGGCGCTTGAACCGTGCCAAAATCAAACATTCGAACGACCGATCGACCGACCGAACGTCTGTCCGAACGTCTATCCGAACGTGTTGTACTTTTGAGCGTCTGACCGAGCGGGTTGACCCACGTGACGACCTGACGTGACGTCAACGTCTTGAAATTAGCCGTTTTTTAGCCATGCAAGTATCCAAGCTGATGTGTAAAGACTATAAATGGACATGAAAGGCACTACATATACATATTGTACCACTAAAACAACACTAAAACATTTCTCCTGAATCCTGTGCATGTAAGGCTATGTGTTTTACTTTCAAAGAGCAGAAATACTGTAGGCTAGCCTATACAGACATTCAATCGCCTTAATTTGAGCAATATAATCATTTTAACTAGTTTTTATTGTTCATTTTATTGCCCAAAAGTACAATGTTCTCACAGTCCATAAAAAAAACTCCAAATTAATAAATGTAGCCTTTCATAAAAAAAAAAACAGATCCAGAAGGTTTTCATAAATATGAATATTAGATTTATATCTTTGGAAATGTATATAATATAATAATATATATAAAAATGGATATAAAATATCCATTTATATATATATATATATATACATATATACATATATATATATATATATATATATATATATATATATATATATATATATATATATATATATATATATATATATATATATATGTATACATTTTAAATACAGTTTAAAATATTTAATAATAGATAATAAATGTTATGAACTTAAGACCTATTTATGCATCTTTATTGTTTGTGTTTGTTTGTTTGTTTGTAAACAATGTTGTGTTGAGAATAAGAGTTTCTGTGTTGGAGATTTGGGGGTCACCGGTGGATTGTAGAGGATTCAATTATTAAAGAGCACTAGTGCTCCAATAATAGGATATTCCAGAAATGTAAAAGCTACTACACTTTACTGTAATATGAAATATTGTTACTGGAAGTTTTATATAGAATAATTAAAATAATGAATTTACTTTTCCAACAAATATTACAAGTCCAAAAAAGTCAATACTGTCATGGTGCTCTTCGGTCACTTTTGACCAAACTTTTCTGTTTTGAATTTTAAAATTCACAATTATACGCTAATGAACTGGTAGGGCTATTACCACACAGCATCATTGAGTCAGGAGACTGAAATAAGAGGTTGAAATGAGATCAGATTCAGATGGATTAAGCTGTGATAAAATTTTATTTATTGAATTTGAATGTTACGTGTACCAAAATGCTTTCTCTTTATTCAGGTTTGACTGTAATAATAATGCAACAACGTGTACACTTCAAATAAAAATGTATTTTTTTTATAAACTTCGACAAAAAGTAGGCCTATTATTTGAGAATAAAAAAAAATATATATATTCAAATCCACAGTTTAAAAGTAAGTAATTTTGTCCAAAAACTAGAGAATTAACAAGCCTTTCCAGATAGCTATACTGGCATCTAGTGGTAACACCATGACATGACAGGTTTTATTTTATTTTCTCTCAACAGATGTCGCCTATCTGATTTAAACAATTTAATTTAAAAGGCCTAGTTTCTATATTAATCTGAAATACTGCATTCATTGAAAAAAATATTTTTTAAAAATTAGAAAACAATTTTTTGTTATTATTTTTTAATGGGAAAAATGTACATTAATTATTGCATTTTTTTTTTTTAAGTTGGCTGCCAAAAATATCAATATTGGGAGTTGTCACTACAGAAAATATGTATTTATTAGTTTGTTCAATATTAAAATAGTTCAACATAAACCTATTTTAGTTAATACTTTGATGTATTACAATTCAACCTTTACAGTGGACCTGCCTATGTTCTCAACCGCTAGAATCTGATTTTTCATAGTCAGCTCTGGATGTTTTAATTGAGGTTATACAATATAAACACATGTTCAGTTTCCATAGAAGACACGTTGATTTTGGTGTAAGGTCTTGAATGAAATAAAGAACATCAATTTTATTTGCATTTACAGAGATACTGTATCTACTTGATCAAAGATATCTTCCTGAGATTCAGACATATCTTAACCTCTATATAGTAGGAATAAACATGTTTATCTGAGACCACAATTGTTACGTTTGTAAAATCAATTTGTCTGATATAAATGGTCAGTATATTTTATAGGATATGGGCTTTTTAAATGCATGCAAAAGCAGATCGGGCTGCCGTTTTCGCTGCATTTGAATGTGTTAAAGCGTATTTCCATGAAATATGAGACATTGTCTGTTCCTAAAACTTCCGTTTTAATGGGAGATAGAGAACAATTATGTGGAATATCTCGTGCTTTTCCGAATTAGCCGTCAATGCTCAGTTTGTTAGCCTAATAGCCTCTGCTGCTATATTTAACTTTAATAATACACAGCACATAACTTTCTAAATCAGCCAATAATCAAATGTGGACTAGTTAGAGGATACAATAGAAGCATAAGAAGTTAAACTAAGGTAAGAAAAACACAAACGTGTTACAACGTGTCTTCACACGTTAACAACACGTTGGGAAGACGATCGGTTACTCGCACTGCCGACCGGTCGCCATGGGAACGCGTTAACAAAACGTAAGCACATGTAGGAACGTGTTACAGATGATTTTATGAAAATTATCAATAATTTCGTTTTGCCTCATTATTTATATGTGGCAGACATGCAAATCAACGAACCTTAATTACAAAGTAAAGTATATTCAGCTGACTATGTCTAAATGTAATATTAGAACTCTTATACACATGTCTTAAATAAACCTTTCCACTTTAACATTTATGATGTTTATTTGTGAAAGATTATGATAATTTAGACATTTTATTTAAGATTGAGTCAGTGTTGAGATCTCTAAGTTATTGAAATAAAAGATCATGCTTGATTAGAATCACTTTTTATTAGTTTTTTATTTATTTATTTTTTTATAAAACATTTTATGCATGTTTTTAATCTATATTACAGGTTTCCTGAATTGCTAAAAAACATTTCTTGGAACCATCACCCACTTTCTCAAAACCTTAAACACAAAACTTTCAAACTACATTCAGAGAACATCTGACTCTTCTGTCAAAATCAAAAAATCATTATCTATGCAATGCTTTCAAATCATATCCAGCTCAATATTATAAACACTCATTCATTAGACACTGCATTTCAAAAATGGAGAACACGGAATCCAAAGTAAGCAGTTACAGAAAAAGAGTATTGCAAATCAATTTTGCAGTTTTATGTAAAAAAAAAGTAGGCTATAGTAATTGCTACTGACAGTAGTAAGGTGAATAAATCGTACACTGTATGCACTCCAAGTATAGTATTGTACTGAATATTGTATAGTACGTAATGAATGTCTGTATATTCAGCACTTCCACATAGTGTAAAAATACAGTAGTCCAATTCCAAAAGCCAAAAAGGTTACAGTAAAAAACTCTAATTGAAAAGTATGTTACACTCATGTTGCCCTACCAGTTCATTTATGTATAATTGTGATTTTATTTTATTAAAACAGAAAATTGTTTGGTCAAAAGTGACCAAAGAGCAACATGACAGTATGGACTTTTTTGGACTTGTAACATTTGTTGGAAAAATAAATAGGCTAAATAATTTTAAATATGCTATATAGAACTTTCAGTAACAATATTTCATATTAGCTTTTTTGTGCAATTATTTTAAACTGTAGATGCACAAGTCACAACAGTTTAAAATATAAGTGTGTGTGTGTGTGTGTGTGTGTGTGTGTGTGTGTGTGTGTGTGTGTGGCCTGGTAAACCCTACGTTATGGGGACAAAATGTCCCCACAAGGATGGCAATATCCGAAATCCTTGTTCGTGTGTGGGGACATTTTTTGGTCCCCATGAGGAAATCAGCTTATAAATCACACTAAGTGATGTTTTTTTGAAAATGTAAAAATGCAGCATGTCTCCTGTGATGGGTAGGTTTAGGGATAGGGGCAGTGTAAGGGGACAGAATATATAGTTTGGACAGTATAAAAACCATTACGCCTATGGAAAGTCCCCATAAAACATGAAAACACAACATGTGTGTGTGTGTGTGTGTGTGTGTGTGTGTGTGTGCATACACTGTTAGCCCGGACAAGTTGAATCTACTTAAAAAATGTAAGCAAACTGGTTGCCCTAAAATAATTAAGTAATGGTAACTTAAAAAATTAAGTTAATTTAACTTAAAATGTTTTGTAATATCAATTACTTTGCAGTTATTATACATAGTATATTTAAGTTCAATGTACTAGCCCGTATACTTAAAAAATTGGAGCAAACTGGTTGCCCTAAAAAAATTAAGTAATGTGTACTTGATAACTTGAGTAAAATATAAAAAAGCAAGCAAACAACATACAATTTTTCAGCTCTTTTTATTTCAATTGAAATCTTTACATTTTAAAATACAAAACACAGGGAAGAAACATAATTTCTTGTAATTCATGACAGGATTTTTATTTCTGGGTGAACTAATCCTTTAAACTGCAGTAAAAAATATTTTATTTTGAGCCTATTTCACTTTTGAAGACAAATATTTTCAGTTTTTCATATCAACCAGTATTACAGATATTGAAAAATTTTAAAAGTACTGAAAATAAAAATCTGGGAGATACTGATTAAATTATTCTGAAAATTAGTAGCAGACAGCTGGTCTGCATTAATGGTACTATTAATAACTTACAGAGCAGGTCTTAAAGAATGCAGAAGGGTCATCCCCCAAAATGACCGGCAGTCCACAAAGGCAGGAGAACCTAACATCTGTTGGCTCGGTGGTCTGGAAGATATTGGAGATATTGAAGTTTGTTAGGGATGACCACATGTATGAACAAAATTACTGAGCTTCCCCCAAATTTGTCAGATTTTAGGAAGTAAAGAATAGGGCAAGACAAGATGACAAACAGGAAAGGAGAGAGGAGAGAAAAGGGGTAAAGGAAAAAAGATGAAACAAGAAAGGAAATGAGAGAAAAAAATTAGTAAGAGTTTTAAGAATGTAAAGAAAAAGAAGTCCAGAGTAAAAAGGAGAGACAAGAAAATAATAAATAGAAGAGATGAGAAGGAGAGAAATTACAAAAAGAGTGGGTAGACTGATGTAGACAAGTAAACGCACCTTTGTCTGACGTAAAAGCTCAGCCAAAAGCTGGCCGGCGAGGCCTTTCTTCTTCCTGAAGATTTCCATCAGATTTGGAGAGTAATGATAAAGTGCATCAAAGAAGTTCTCTCTGAGATTTTTCCCCACCACTCGGTTGACCTCATAAGGACAGATAAAACATAGCATACCATATTGGCTTACCGTCACTACATCAATGACCACAATGCTACATGATTTCAGTCACAGTTTATAACTTAGGTGGTCATAAATACCCATTTTCATTTATACATGTTTATTCAAATACTTGAGTTAAAAAACAAAAACTTACCTGGCTTTCTGTAAACAGAGATGGCCATCGAAGAACCATCTTGCTGATGTCAGGGTGCTGTTGATCAGATGATTTGGTGTGAAATTGGGATAAGTGAAATTTTAAGGCATTGAATGATTTAAATGTGCATAGACAATCCTGATGCAAACAAGGAAATGGCTCAGTTCTAGCATAAGTTTCATGTTTGAGTCTATAATGTTTAAATAACTGTGATCTTTTTTTCACAGTTAACAGGACAATACTTACACTTCCAAAGCATTTCTTCCTGTCATCTGCAACACAATAAACAAGATAGTTTATCGTTAGAGGGCATCCATCCATTTTTTTTATGTATAACATTTTAATCAGCGACAACTAATTCCATTTAAAACAATGGCTGTATTAAAATGTAAGTTTTTTCTAACTTTAGCTCAAATTCACTCACCAGATTTAGTAAACTGTGGTCGTCATGTCTCACTTCACTGGAAAGCGTTGTATCTGTGTCGAACATGCAGGGGTTAAAATGGGACCGCCGTGCACGAGTGGGAAAACCACCTAGTTAACAGGTGAAAATGTCACGACCTGTTTAAAGCATGTTATTGCTCACAAACAGCCCCTCAATACTAAAAAAACACTTAAAACAATAAACGGATGAAAAAAGTCAGATTAATTCGTCAGAAGATCGAGCGGGATCCTGTTCGGTGCACGCGAGTGAAAGGGGTTTTAGCTTTTAGGGGCATATTTTTGTCCCAAACGGTTTAAAACTATGTGTTAGACTACTCACAAACATCATTTTGAAGGAGAGAGAGATAAAAAAAAACAAATGAACAGACGAAACTATCTCTGCTAAATTCGCCTGTTTCAAGTTCAAGCGGGACCAGTGAAAAAAACTCCCAAATTACTTAAAACAACGGTTTCACTACTCACAAAAAAAAAATCGTTGAAAAATAGAAATAATAAGACTGGCTAAAACATTTGCTTTTAAGTACTTACGAACATCTCTACGAATTCCCATGCACTTTCAACCACGAGAGAAAATGGCGTTGCTTGTCTGACTAGTTGCAACAGCTGTGTGTGCGTGCGTCACGTGTGTGGGGGGAAGGGGCGTGGTCAGTACACAAACTTTACAATTTTAATCCATTGAACTTAAAGTTTTCCACACATTCAAATATGTCTACAAAAGTAGTAGAATTCACTTACATTTTTATAGTAATACATTCAAAATTAAATAATTTAAGTATGCTGTAATTAAATTGTTAATTAGATATAAAATCCGGGCTAACAGTGTATATATATACCGGTATATCCAAAGTATAAATCTAAAAACAGAAACTCTTATTCTCAACATAACAGAACATTGTTTACAAACAAACAATCAAACAGAAACAACAAAGACGCATAAACATGTATATATATATAAAAAAAAATTATATATATATATATATATATATATATATATATATATATTCATTTTTATTCATATTATTATATACATTTCCAAAGAAATAAATCTGATAGGCGTATTTATATTTATGGAAACCTTCTGGATCTGTTTTTTTTTTAAATGATAGGCTACATTTATTAATTTCGAGTGTTTTTGACTTTACATTAGGCAATACAATTAATAAAAACTAGTTAAAATGATTATATTGGTCAAATTAAGACTATTGCATGTCTGTATATAGGCTAGCCTACAGTATTTCTGCTCTTTGAAAGTAAAACACATAACCTCACATGCACAGGGTTCAGAAAAAATGTGTTGGTGTTGTTTTAGGGGTACAATATGTATATGTATTGCCTTTCATGTCCATTTATAGTCTTTACACATCAGCTTGGATACTTGCATGGCTAAAAAACGGCTAATTTCAAGACGTTGACGTCACGTCAGGTCGTCACGTGGGTCAACCCGCTCGGTCAGACGCTCAAAAGTACAACACGTTCGGATAGACGTTCGGATAGACGTTCGGTCGGTCGATCGGTCGTTCGAATGTTTGATTTTGGCACGGAAAACGCGCCATACGGATCAGTGTTTCGTATCATCTGCGCTTCGGGATCTCGCAAAGCTTCGGAACGTCTGTTTCGCGTCAGCCATCCCTAGTCAATAGGCTCGTTTGAGATGCGCCTTGCCTCGCCTGAAATGTAGTCGAGAGTAGGCGGCTGCAGTGAGAGGAGGAGTGAAAAAAGCACAGGCAAGACGGACAGATCTCTCTTCTCGCAGTGGATCTGAGTCATCAGACACCTGTGAGATCAAAGGCGGATATCGCGGGATTCACGCTCGTGCACAGTGTTGCTAGTAAACTGGATGTAATTTAAGTTCTGTTGCTTTTATATGAAAATAAATATAATGAACAAGACACCGAAAGTACTTGATATTTAATTCCTTTCCAAATAAGTGTTTATCAATCATTTTTTCTTTAATACAGACATAGGCTATGTGTTTTTTTTATATAGGCCTATAATAAAATGACATATCCCATAGAGATCGCACTGTCTGAGAGTTTGGGAATATTCACACATCATAACATATACAAAACATGATAGGCGAGTTTTAAAATCAAACATTTAAAAAGAGAACAATACATCACGGTTGTTTAAACCAATCAACATTAAGCTGTGTCGTCAGTAAGTCGTTTCCCATCATGCTTTTGATCAGCGCAGTCGGTGGAGAGCAACTGCGCGCGACTGCAAAATCCGACACGTGCGGCTTGCGCTCGCGAGAGTTTTTTGACATACGTCAGCATGACATCAGAGCAAGGCGGACCGCTCTCGGACACATTTCTAACCGGCATGCATCTCGCGCTGATCACCGGTGATCGATTCTTCGCAGATTTTGCTCATCTCAAACAAGCCTAATGGTGCCAAAGTTCCAATTGTTATTCAAAATATCTTCCTTTGTGTTCAGCAGCAGAAAGAAACGCATACAGGGTTGAAACAACTTGAGGGTGAGTAAATGATTACAGAATATCCCTTTAAGCCCCCCACTATGGTTGCATTCGAACATATATTTTTAACCACAGCTCCAGCCTCCACAGAAAACCACAGCGCATTTATTTTTCTAGCGCAGAGAAAGAACACGAGTCACAATGTGACACCAGCAACTGAGTCAAAGTGAAACTTCTGCGGTCTCATTTATTTTAAAAAGAAAAAGTAAATTGACCTGACGGATGGAAAATCTGTGTGTATTATTTTTAGGCACACTGATGTGTGTGTCAGATGTTTGTGGGTAAAGAAGAGTGTCTTTATTTCCTCTCCCGTTAATAAGAACCTCACCATCAGACTTCCTTTTTCACGAAAACTGATACTGATAAAAGATACTGATGTTTCAGAAAAGGTCAAATTAGGGTCACATGTAACACATTATTCTGACTCATCATTCTTCACTTATAGACACTTAAATATTTAACACATCACATGTGAAGTTATATTTACATCCATAAGTCTTTCTACTCAGAGAGAGAGAGAGAGAGAGTAACAAAATACTAAAATAACCTGCCCAAATCATGTACACTTTCTGTGGTATAGCACGTTTTCTGCCACTATACAGTAATTCTTGATAAAGAATATTGTTGTGTACTTTTAGAGTGAAATCCAGTGTGTGGTCAAGGAAGGGTGGTTGAGTCATGTTGGGGGAGGATCCACACACACACACACACACACACACACACACACACACACACACACACTAGATTAATGTCACAGTTCAAGACAGACAGTTTTCTGAGATTTCCATTACAGTGGTCAAAGAAAATGGTTCATGTTGTTTTGCTCAGCTTGTGTTTGTGGCATCTGGATGGTAAGTTACAAATGTATTTTTAATGCATTTTTGAAGCAGTGTTTTTACTGATTTAGTTCATGCTTTGGTTTATATTCAAAGTAATAACTTGGATTATGATCTTTTGGATTCAGGCATTACAGATCACATAATGGACAGATTCAGTCGGCTTATTAATAAGCTCACTAAATTAATAGAAAAATGACATGTGTTTAGTATTAGCATAAGGTATTTGAAGATAATATAGTTACAGTCTCAATGTAGTACATTATTTTAAAAAAATGTTTTAGATGTTTTTTGTGTTTAGCAAAATTAGTAAGCAAACATTTTGGAACCATCAGAATCTGATTGCAAATGGCAAAGGATGTGACGTGTGTGTGTGTGTGTGTGTGTGTGTGTGTGTGTGTGTGTGTGTGTGTGTGTGTGTGTGTGTGTGTGTGTGTGTGTGTGTGTGTGTGTGTGTGTGTGTGTGTGTGTGTGTGTGTGTGTGTGTGTGTGTGTGTGTGTGTGTGTGTGTGTGTGTGTGTGTGTGTGTGTGTGTGTGTGTGTGTGTGTGTGTGTGTGTTTGTGTAAAATTCTTTACGTCTATGTGTTCTCCAGGAGTGTTTGCTGGTACAGATGCAGTGAAGTCAGTGTCAGTGATGGAGGGAGATTCAGTCTCTCTAAACTTGATCTCACTGAAATGATGGATGAAGATGTGATTCAGTGGAGGTTTGGAACTGAAAACACTTTAATAGCTGAAATAGATGTACTGGACGACAGAATCACTGTATATGAAGATGATCTTGACGGGAGATTCAGAGACAGACTGAAGCTGGATCATCAAACTGGATCTCTGACCATCACAAACACCAGAACTGAACATACTGGAGTTTATCAACTAGAGATGATCAAACATCTGAGCAAGAGTTTCAATCTCACTGTCTATTGTGAGTTTAACATTGGTTTCCTTTATTTGTTAATCGTTTTGAAGTAGACCTATCCTAAATATATTATTTTTTAGTTTTAAAATAATAAAATCTAAGGTACACAATCTCTATATTCTGTATTATTAGTGAAGTTCACAATGTAATTTCGGGAGGAATGAACCCATCTAATCTTTCAATAAACTGCCGGATCATAAGCAGCCGCTCACCTCGCTCTGGCATCCGCTGTTCTGGCGTTCCTCCTCCTCCCCAACTCTACCAACATAATATAGGCTTCTTGATACTCATCATCTAAGCATTAGTAGTCCCACTGTGGGGTTTATATAAGCTCGAGTTGAAGCTGCTTCCTCGAGCCCCTCCACTGCGGACAGCAAGCCAAATACACTTAACCTTATTAACTTAAAGAGTGTATGGGCTTAGTGAATCAGATACACAAGATTACATTTTCTGGCAGGCATTTAATGATTTATTCTGCTGTTTCTTATCTTTCTCAGCTCATCTGCCTGTTCCTGTCATTAGCAGAGACTGCTCTTCGTCATCATCATCACACCAGAATTGTTCATTGGTGTGTTCATCAGTGTTGAGTGTGTGTGATGTGACTCTCTCCTGGTACGCAGGAATGAGTGTATTGTCCAGCATCAGTGTGTGTGATCTCAGCATCAGTCTCTCTCTACCTCTGGAGGTGGAATATCAGGATAAAAACACCTACAGCTGTGTGCTGAACAATCCTATCAGCAACCAGACCACACATCTGGACATCAACACACTCTGCCACACATGTGCAGGTACCACAGCTCTGATGATATATGTGTGTATTCACTGACCTGATTATATAGACTGGAGCAGGTTTTAATGATTGGTGATAAAACAAATGTTCAGCATTTCATTGCTAAAAAATGACATTGATTTCTAATTGTTGATGTTCCTTCTTTTGTTTTCACTCAACATAAACATCTCTGTTAAATGGATTATTTATGTAGTTATGTTCTTGTTGTGTCTCATCACCTCAGATTTGAGTCTTTGTGATTAGATAGACTTAAGAAATGAAAAAGTATTTGGTTTCGCATTAGTCTGATGAGATCCTCAGCCTCCGTCCTGTCCTCGCTGTAATCGTATCTCACTGAAGGTCTTCTTCTGCACCTTTATCCTCAATCTTCCCAATCATGATAATCTTTCCAGTGATATTTCCTTTCAAACCATGTGACCAAAGCACGACTAATGCAGTTTCATCATTTGTGCTTTGAGTTTCTGGTTTGATTTCCTCTATGATTGACGTGTTACTCCGTCTTGTCATTCACGGCACACGCAGGATTCTTCTCCAGCTCCATGTTTTGAACGAGTCAATCTTCCTTCAGTCTTGTTTCTGGAAATGCAAATGTAGAAGAATATGAGGGAGAATAACTAGTCTCATCTTCATCAGCATGTCTTTGCTTTTGAATATTTTGTCTATAGACTTGCCCACCGCCATATTTCTTGTGTTTTAGTGGTCACATGGGCACCTAAAACCTTTACTCTAAACAATCTCAATTGAGCTCGAATTTATCAATGTTATCAGTTGATCTTGATCACATGATCTTGTTTTTCCTCATGTTTAGTTCTAGTCCAATAATTTGTCTTTCTTCTCTTGAGTTTCCTCAACAGATGTTCTATAACTTACTTTTTTTCCAGTGTTGTGTCGTCGACATACCTCATATTGTTACTCATTAACATTAAGATCATTACCACTCTTTGCTGCCTATCAGCCTGAAATAAAAACACATACAATTAGATTTTTACTGTAACCCATAGTAGAATGTAAAAAAACTAGAAACTTTGAAATTAATCAGCCCATTCTCACCCCAAGGCGTCATCTAACTGACGCCTTGGGAATCAGTTTGACCATGCTTCAATATTCGACGTTAAAGGTACCCTTTAGCGTCAGTTAGTTGACGCGATCCCAGGGCGTCATCTAACTGACGCGTTACCCTTAGCGTCAGTTAGATGACGCCCTTCTACCCAGACCTAAACCTACCCGCGTCATCTAACTGACGCGTTACCCTTAGCGTCAGTTAGATGACGCCCTGGGATCGCGTCAACTAACTGACGCTAAAGGGTACCTTTAGCGTCGAATATTGAAGCATGGTCAAAATTGTCAGTTAGATGACGCCTTGGGGTGAGAATGCGTTGCATTAATTTAAATGTAAAGCAGAAAAATACTCCTAACTGATGTTCTCTGATCACTGACACTAATAACTGTTTCTCTCTCTTCTCTTCCTCCTCCAGTCTCAGTGTCTCTGATAGTGTTGATCTCTGCTGGATCTCTGATGATTGTTGCTGTAGGCGTCGGGATCTTCTGTATCTGCAAGAAATGTAGAAAAACTGTTCAAAATGGCAAGTGTTACATTATAAACGCTATTTAATTTGTAAAAGCAATAATTGTTATATCAAATAATAATATAATTTAATAGTGTAGTTCCTTTTAACCCTCATGTTGAGTTGTGGTCATTTTGACCTTAAGAGGATTTTCTTTTTCCTGAAAATGTTAATGTTATCGCATTGGACCAAAACTTATTGACTTTGCTCACATTAGATATAACATAAAACTTGTTACACTTATGGTGTTCCTGTTCAAAAATGACCAGCTTCCAAAAATGTGTTTATAATTTTCTCTTTTTGCTATTTTATTACCAAATATGGGATTCAAACTTATTTTATTTTAACTAGCACAGTATTTTTCACTCAAAAACTGAGGCATAATCTCAGATCAATGAGGCCAACAGCCCAATAACATTGTGCTGTAAAGAAACAGATCTAGTTAACAACATTGAGTTTGTTGTTTAAATCTATCTATTTATTGTATTACATCTTATTATTATTGAAACAGCTGAGACTCATGAAGAAGAAATCATCTACGTCGAGCCAGCGTTCCACAAAAGAAGAGCACAGAAATCGGTAAGATAATTTACTAATTCATGTATCATTTCAGCAGTGAGTGCGCTTGTGTGAGAGAGATCATTATACAGACACAAACACAAAACACCACCATATTAAATATGTATGAAGATCAGCAATCAGTGTGAGAAACATGTGACATAATCCTCACGACACTCATTCTACCATCAGATCAACATTAGTTAATATTTCCAGTGTTCAAAATGAGCCACTGATGATGTATTTCCTGTCAGTTGATGACATCACAGCCCAAATCAACTCAATTCTGTCTATATGCCATTTGTACTGGAATACATTTTTATAGCAAGTATTATTTTGCAAGCATTAAAAAAGCATAAGGGGACAAAAAGTAATGCAACAGTGTCTCACACACACACAGGCCCATGGAAGTTTTGTGACACACTTGAGGCTGGTTTTATATCTGCATATTGTAACATGATTTCAAATACATACATGTATTTATTATTATATATTGTGTTTTTGACAGGATCCTAAAGAGGAGGATCATGTGGTGTATGCGCCGATCGCCACGAGAAGATCAACCTTCAAGAACCAGACCAGCGCTTTCACAGGAACCGCTGTCGTTCCTCTCAGCTCTTTAAAACATTAAAACTCTTCTAAAACTAGTTTTGAGGTTTTTGAAGCGTGATATTCAGCGATGGACTAATGAAACTCTCTCTTTAAGAATGTACAAGGACTTCTAACAAATTATTTAAATGATCTGACTTTTGAAAGTCTCAATGTTTTCCTTTTTAACAAATCCACAAAGCAACAACAAACAAGAAACATTTTGCCTCCTCATTTCATAAATATATAAATCTTTGTGTTAAAGCTGGCTGTTTTCAGCTTGCTCTGGAGCTCCTGACAGTTTGAGCGGGTTTGATTCACGTCTGCTCAGAACAGTGGTTTGAGTTGTTGCTGGTTCTGCGTGAGCTTCTGCTGGATGTTTGTGGTCGATGTTTGACACACACACACACACACACACACACTAAGGTGTCGTTCATTACTGTGTGTTTGAAGGGCTTTTTTTTCATTCCTTCTCATAGGAAGACTAACAGTATGACTTTAGCTTTAACAAAACAAACTTTACTATAAAACACTGAATCTAACAGATGAACGACTCTCTCAGTGTGTGATGAAATACAATATTATATAGCCAGTTCAAGTCAAATTTAATGTTTATCACTTTTCACAATACACTTTGTTTCAATGCAGTTTTAAAGAAAATCATGATCATGAAGTTTATGCCGTATAGTCACAGTCACATTGATTTATCAGCTGGGTGATAATATTGTTTCTATTTTGTGACGATAATCAAGCAGTTGAGATTTGCTATTGTTGCTCTACATGAGAATACTGAATGTAAATAAAGTTGGACATGCTTATATATACAACTTATAAGAAGCTGGCTAATAATATAGTTACATTTTGCGATAAAAAAACAAGCAGTCAAGATTTGATATTCAAATGTTACTCAAAAAGATACACTTTAGAATTAATCAGCCGTTTATTCATTCACACAATCCTTTACACCACCGCGGTTTCAGCTCATACAACAAACACAGCACTTCCGGGAACTTCATAATAAGAGTCCCCCTTTTCCTTTTGGTAAACAGTCATGTGAAATCGTAAACAATATTCAGCACAGAGGTATATTGTACATAAACACATTTTTTACTGTCTTAAACTTAACTCCCACTCTTCTTAAAAAACTTTTAAGTCAACATACTAACAGGACATACTGAACAACATCCTGCTTGAACAAAATATGACCTAATATATTTCAACAAGCTCTCAAGTATAACTCAAAGACAGACTTTGTTTTAATTCAGTTTCCATTGTCATTCACTCAGTGCCTTGAGTAACTAACAAGCTGATGCCCCCTTCTTGGTAAGGCAGTCCGCAAGTTGTTCTTTTGTGTTGTACCACAGTACTCGCTCAACTCTCTGTGTTTGGACAAGTTCTTTGATACTACTTATCTCCAGATGGAGTCTTTTCTCAGAGACTGACTTTGTGGACTTAAGTGCATCAGCAATCGAATGATTGACTGTGACACAGATTATTGGTGGAGCATGTTCAGCATCAGTAGTTAGTTGTGAGAACAGTGTAGACAGAAAAATAGAATTGTCAATTCCATCAGACATTGCCAAAGTTTCACCAGCAAGTGTGCTCCGCACTTGACTCTCTTTGATTGCCATGAAAGGGGTGAGAATTTTCCATTTTCTCCCATTAGAAGAATCAAGTGCCCTCCTTGGGTGCCTCCGTCTGAAAGATTTCCAAACGAAGCATCGCTGAACACAATCATCTTAAGAACACTTTCCCTGCCCAAGTGTTGGAAGTTTAGAATTACCTTCTTGGACTTAAGTTTGCACACTATCCGGTTTGCTTCATGGATTGTCTCCACAGTTGCATTTTTTATGTTTGATGTCAAATTGCTTGCATCAAATATAATATCTGGCCTGCTCTGCCTTGCCACCCAGAGAATTTGGCCTATTTTGGATCTGAGCTGATCTTTTTCCTCCTCGCAGAGAGATGAGTCTTGTTCCACAGCTCGTGAAGGATACATATGCATGTGTTGAATGTAGTTCTCATGGTGTATTTGCACTTTTTTTCAACAGTTACAAAATCTATTCCCACATAACAGAAGTGATCATGTTCCTCACGTCCAACTTGGAAAACAGATCCGAGGTGTGGTATTACGGTTGTGGAGAAACTTTCCGTGCCCCCCATATGAAATCATCCACATGACAGGCAAGCACCCCAGTGACAGTGCAGTCCTGATCTAGCCAATAAAAAACAGCTGGATCAACCTTGGACATTTTTCACTCTTT
The DNA here is from genome assembly GCA_036326025.1 of Chrosomus eos. Lineage (NCBI taxonomy): Eukaryota > Metazoa > Chordata > Actinopteri > Cypriniformes > Leuciscidae > Chrosomus > Chrosomus eos. The sequence continues at coordinate 70,289 of JAZAVI010000054.1, forward strand.
TCACTCATTTTCAAGTCTTTCACTCTATTGTACCAGTACAATGAAGCATCTGCCAGACCATATACACACTTTTTGAGCTTCCATAATGTTCCCTCACAGATGGCCTCAGGGGAGGCCTGATGTAGATGTCACGTGACAGTTATATTCCCTGCAGAAATGCAGATTTTATATCCATGGAATGAAATGTCCACTGTCTTTGACAAATAACTGCCACCAGTAGTCGAAGAGACTCTGAAGCACATGTGGGTGAATCCTTTTGTAGCTCTAACACATTTAACTCCTCAAAACCTCTGGCCACCAATCGTGCTTTCGGTACTAGTCCAGTTAGTGTTTCCTTGAGAGTGCACACCCATCTGGTAGAGATGCACTTTTGTCCCTCATCCTGAACTTCCTCAAACACACTGTTATCTCTCCAACTCTTCATCTCTTCTTGTTTGGCTAGGTCAAAGGATAGATCTTTTGTTACCAATACATCCTCACTGACATTTGTGGCACTAACAGCAGTAACCGCGGGTTCTATTTGAAGACACTCTAAACATCAGAATCAGAATCAGAATCAGAAAGAGCTTTATTGCCAAGTGTGCTTGCACACACAAGGAATTTGTTTTGGTACTGAGGCTTCCAGTGCACATATACAAATACAACAAGAAACATAATAATACAAGTTTTTAAGAATAAAATACAAAATATAAAAATATGAGAATAAAAGTATCACAGTTGGGTTTAGCCAGAATAAACATTTACAGATTTACAGATTATGAACAAATTTACAGTGTTTTGAATATTATAAATAAATAAATCTACATGTAAGTGTCACCTGAGTTGTAAGTTGTTGCGTTAAACAGTGGGAGTATTGCACTTAAAGGCATATGCCTTGGGAGGTGTGTTAATTGTTCAGGAGGGAAATGGCCTGTGGGAAGAAACTGTTCCTGTGCCGAGATGTTCTTGTGGCCAGTGATCTGAGTCTCCGTCTTGACGGTAACAGTTCAAACAGGTGGTGTCCAGGGTGAGTGGAGTCTGTGATGATTTTACCTGCTCTCTTCTTCACTCTTGAAGAGTACAGGTCCTGGAGGGTTGGCAGGGGGGCACCAATGATCCTCTCTGCAGTCCGAACTGTCCGCTGTAGTCTCATGATGTCTGATTTGGTAGCTGAACCAAACCAGACAGTGATGGAAGTGCATAGAACAGACTCAATGATGGCTGAGTAGAACTGAATCAGCAGCTCCTGTGGCAGGTTGAACTTCCTCAGCTGGCGAAGGAAGTACAGTCTCTGCTGGGCCTTTTTCACAATGGAGTCAATGTGATTGTCCCACTTCAGGTCCTGAGAGATGATAGTGCCCAGGAACCTGAATGACTCCACTGCTTCCACAGTGCTGTTCATGATGGTGAGTGGGGGGAGTGCTGGGCTGTTCCTCCTGAAGTCCACAATCATCTCCACTGTTTTGAGCGTGTTGAGCTCAAGGTTGTTATAACTGCACCAGACAGCCAGCTGTTCGACCTCCAGTCTGTAAGCAGACTCGTCACCGTTTCGGATGAGACCGATGACAGTGGTGTCGTCTGCAAATTTCAGGAGCTTGACAGTAGGGTCTTTAGAAGTGCAGTCGTTAGTGTACAGGGAGAAGAGCAGTGGGGAGAGAACGCACCCTTGAGGGGCGCCAGTGCTGGTGGTGAGAGTCCTGGATGTGTGTTTCCCCAGTCTCACGAGCTGCTGTCGGTCCGTCAGGAAGCTGGAGATCCACTGACAGATCGAGGATGGAATGGAGAGCTGGGTCAGTTTGGCTGTGAGAAGATCAGGCATGATGGTATTGAAGGCCGAACTGAAGTCCACAAAGAGAATCCTTGCATAAGTCCCAGGTCTGTCGAGGTGTTGCAGGATATAATGCAGTCCCATGTTGACTGCATCATCCACAGACCTGTTTGCTCTGTAAGCAAACTGAAAGGGATCCAGCAGGGGTCCAGTGATGTCCTTCAGGTGGGCCAACACCAGTCTTTCAAACGACTTCATGACCACGGACGTGAGAGCGACAGGTCTGTAGTCATTAAGTCCAGTGATTTTGTTTTTTTTGGGGACCGGAATGATAGTGGAGCGTTTGAAGCAGCAGGGAACTTCACACTGCTCCAATGATCTGTTGATATGTCAACTGAATCTTTACTGCCTGCAACATTAGTGGGTTCTATGAGCAGAAGGTTATACCAGTCTTTGTATTTGCCAGTAGCTTTGCCTGCACACCCTAGTACTTTTGCTGTGTCCCGACATAGTCCCTATGTCGTCACTTGCGTGTTGTGCTGCTACATTCTGCCCCATAGTGGATGCCCCTGCGTGTTGAATTTGCACAGAACTCTGCTGTATTTCGGTTACAGTTTCTGTTCCCTCCGTGTTGTTGACAGCATCTTCTGTCATCTCCTGTCTTTGCACATTGTTTGTGTCAATTTCAGCATCATCCTTATTGACATGTTGGTCTCCGCTGTCCGGGTTTACTTTTCTTAGTCTGAGGTAGTGTACCCTAATGCAGGTTCCTCCATGTCTGACAAACACCACTGCACCATCTTGGCCAATGCACAACTCCTGGTCCTTTCCACTTTGGACAATCAACTCTCTTGTAGTACACTTTGTCACCCATTCTATATTTCTCATCTGTGTGACACAGTTGTTTACGCAGTGCTCTCTGTATTCTTTCTGAGCATTCTGCTTCAGTGAACGCCTTTCTTGATGCATGTAAAGCAGAGATGTGTTTTGCCACCCACTCACTTTTCGTGGTGCCCTCTAAAGCTGGGGGCTTGTCGATTAATACAGATGGCAGGTTGGGATTCTGTCCAAACACCACCGATGAGGGCTGTAGCCATGGACATTTTGCATGGTGTTCTTTGCCATAAGAGCCCAGTCCAATGCAGTGTCCCAGTCACAGCCGTTACTTGTCTTCACTTTCATTATGATCTCAGTAAGTGTTTGGTTGTGTCGCTCTGTAAGTCCATTGCTCCACGGGCTGTATGCTGATGTTGTCTTTATTTCTATGTTAAAGTTTTCTGCCATGTCTCTAACCTCATCATTGTTAAATTCTCCCCATTGTCACTGAACAGTTTCTGAGGTGGACCATGTACACTTATCCAGACATGGACAAAGTGTTTCACTATTTCAGAAGACTTCTTTGTGATTAGTATGCTGCCTGCACTAAACCTTGTGAACTGGTCAATAATGTGGAGATACCACACACCTGGTTCAAGTTCATGCAGATCTACTGCAACAGTTTCATTGTACTAAGATGCCAGTGGTAGGCCAACAGCAGGCTTTGGTTTGGTCTTACTGTATCTTTGACACGTTTCACATTCACTCACAATTTTTTTCCAGAATAACACTACATTCAGCATCTTTATTCCCTGAGCTAGTAAGAAGTCGCTGCAGTCTGTCAGCAGACACATGACCAAATTGTTTGTAAGGCTTCATCAGGATTTTGTGTTTTTCTGCTGAGCTAATTTTTTCTGAGATTGTCAGTATTTCCTTGTGACACTGACTTTGTACATCCTCATTCTTTTGTTCCATTAGAGTGACATCTTCAACAGCCACCAAGACACATCCGTCACCTTGAATGGTTTTCTTTTCATTGTCCATAATGTTTACACAGTAATGACCAGAGCTTGTAAAGTCAAGTTTTACAGGTTGACTGAACATCACCGCACTGTCATTCTCCATATCCAGCACTGTCCCTGCTCTTTTCATGGATGCCTTGCTCAAGAGTAGTGGAACCTTCGCTGGCACAACTTCAGTTTCAATATGACACTTAGTTTGTCCAATCTTTGCAGGAATTTTCAACTTTCTGTTGGAATAGACCACTTTTCCATCACCAAACTTAAAGGATCTGTGACTGTGTGTTTCTGTCTTCCTCGGGTCTTTTATCTCGTTTTGGCTTAGTTCAGTGATAAATATTATATTTTACCTGATATCTGATCAGTTTTTTACATTTGTTGACGTTTTAATTAGACATTAGTATAATTAAAATGAGGTAGTTAATAGTCTTATTTGTCTTTTTAGCTGAGCCATTCATAGGACAAAGAAAACAAACCCTAACAACTGATAAAAGAAGACGTTTACACATGATAATCTTATTAGATGAGTAGATAATTGCATTTGAAAGATTTTACTTTCAGTGAAAAAATTGCAATAGGTTTTAAAAGGTGTTTTCATGCATGTTTGACCCGGGTTTTTGTTGCATTTACACTGTTCTGAGCACTAGGGGTCACCGTGGAGACGGGTGTCGGTTTGTTTCAAAGCCTCGGCACAATATGGGACATTTGATTCAACTGTTTCAGTGTTTCACGAAGCCTCGATCTGCCCATCACCAGTGTTTATTTGAGTTACTGTTGTATATCAGTCAGCTGAACTAGTCTGGTCATTCTCCTCTGACCTCTGGCATCAACAAGACATTTTCTCCCACAGAACTCTTTTTCTGACAATCCTCTGTTAACACTAGAGATGTGTGCGTTTAAATCTTAGTAGAACAGCAGTTTCTGAAACACTGACACCAGCAGCTGTATCATATTAAAAGTCACTTAAATCACCATAACCTAATGTTATATGATTTTATCTGCAAAATTTAAAGGTGCCCTAGAATGTGAAATTGAATTTATGTTGGCATAGTTAAATAACAAGAGTTCAGTACATGGACATGACATACAGTGAGTTTCAAACACCATTGTTTTCTCCTTCTTATTTAAATCTCGTTTTTAAAAAACACCCCTGAAAAACAGGCGAATCTCCACATAATACCGACTGTGACGCAACAGTCGGGGGTCACGCCTCCAAAGATTTGCATATCCCACCCCTCAATGACAAGCACTGCACAGTCATCGGAGCAAGCGAGGATCAGAGAGAAAAAAGGCAGATCATGGAAATAAATGCTATGTTCCAGGCTGTGCAGGGGATGTGAGGACTTTTCATACCATTCCCACAGAAAAGAAATGTCAACAGGCGTGGTTGATGTTTATATATAATCGGATACCGCAACAGTTTAATTCGAAGTTGTTAGTTTGCTCTGCCCATTTCACCACAGACTTATTTTCTAACCTGGGTCAATATCAAGCTTCTCTCAGCATCTCAAACTGAAGAAGGGGGTAATTCCAACCATATTCCTGCAACCGGTAAGTAATTTTATTAAAGATAATTTACACTGTGTTAGATCCAGCGCAAGATCCTAGTACAGTACTAGCAAACTTCAAGTAACGAGCATACATAACTAACGTTAAATAGGCTAATTCTCAGTGAATAAACTATACAGAAAGCAGTCAAAGAACAATCCACACAGCGCGAGTTCCTCTCTCTTGCCAAACTCGTTATGAAATCAATGACGCTGTTACACTGCACAACGAAGCTCTTACTGTATTTACATCGTTTGCATTGATGAAAGCATGAGAGAGAGAAACTGCGTTGTCTCGCGATCAACAGACAGACTGTCATCTGCTTGCTCAATGCTCTTCACAGCAACATTTTATGTGATGGAAATAGATTTAAATACTTGAAAAACATCTCACGATTCGTTAAGCTCGATAGCTGTAATAGCTAAAACGTATATAACAGCTGTAGTATAAGTATTCGAGAGAGTTTCACGTGTCTCATTTCATATGCAAGCATGTCAGCCAATCACAGCAGTGGCCGGTTCTCACAGCAGACACGCCTCTTCAAACAGAGTGTTCAAATCAGAGACTAAAATCAGGCTAGGAAAAATGCCTTTTATTTCTAAATTATGACTATTTTTTATCTAAAAAACATACTAACATTATAAGGGCAACCCAGGAAACATTATAAAATAATTTAAAAAACCATTCTAGGGCACCTTTAAGAAATAAACCAAATTTAGTTATGGTTAAAAAAAATGCATTTTTGCCAAAATCATTTTTTTCTTTATAAAATCTGCATGTGCCTCTTTTTATATGAGTTCTGGAACCGGGAATAATGAAATGATCATGTGACTACAAGCTTATCCCTGGTTGGTGGAACTGGTGGTGTTACAACCCTCTCCATGTTACAATACCCAATATCCCATTTGAGAAATTAATACAATTAGCAAATATTTGGTTTTCTAATGGTTTTTATGTTATTTTATGTAAAGTGTAAAAGTGCAACTATTATAATATATTTTTTTATTGAGTAAGGAACTTGAGGTTGCATCTTCAGAGATCTGGACAGTGACTTTGTTATCTTACTGTAACTTTTCTATGAATCAGCACTTTTGCATGATGTATGATGTCTTGTCATGCATTCCTAGTACTTCATTCACTGTTACTGTATGTGCTGGAACCCAAAGCACATTTATGTGATTGCTCTGTGTACGAGAAAATCAGATCTGTTTTTAATATCACGCTGTGCTTCATCATTAACAGTCATTATTCTTTATAACAGTAGAAGTGCTGCAATTTAAGCTCCAAAAGTATCCAGTTAATAAAGAGATGTAATGTGTAACAGTGCAACACTATTATAACCCTTTATTATTATTATTATTATTATTATTATTATTATTATTGAGTAAGGAAATCTGGACCTTCTTATAAATTTTTTATTAATCAGCACTTTTGAATGATGTATAATGTCTGTGGCGAGCAGGACGAGGCCGAGGGACGCACTGGTCTTGCATCTCTCACGGAGGAGCGGAAGCAAAAAAGGAGGAGCGACGACGCTGAAGATCGAGAGAGGAACAGGCCTGTGGCCGGTGCGTCTCACAGGTGACGTTCATTAACACTCACGTACCTCGGCCCCGACCTGCTCGCCACAATGTCTTTTCATGCATTACTTCATTCACTGTGTGCTGGAGAAAGCTGCTGTAAACTCCCTCATAAATGACACTATAACATAATTTGAGCACTAGAGGGAGAAATCTTATTCCCACATAAATATGACATTTGTACAAGAGATGAACTGACAATTGAGTTCACTGATGTTTTTGACTTATTTACATGTGTCTACTCTGATCATCATAGATTTAACTGATAAATGGAGTCATCTGGTGGATTGATGAAGAACAGCAGCTAAAACAGCATTACATCTGTAATCTCAACCCTTAACATGTCTGTCATGAATGTCTAAGTGATGCACATATTTCAGTGCATATTTCATATATTTGTGCACTCATACAAATAGATATTGATTTCAGCGTATTTTCACAGACCCTTACAAATAAATATCACCCTACAGAGGGGTGGAAAATCAATTAATTTATTGCAATAAATAGAAAGCGTTTAGGCCAAACAACTCACTCACTCTCCTCCACTCTTTCTTACACTTGTGGTCTGGACCATTTGACCACTTTCAGTATATGATGTATATTTTTAGTTTTAAGCTCCAGTGTTCAAGTAGTTAAAAACGCAAATGTGTGCACTGGGCCAGGCCTAAAAAAAATGACACACACACAGGGTGACGTAGCCAACAACACTTCCTCTATTTCAGTATTATATGAGGGATGGTGTGTAAAACAACTAAAGGACTAGTGGAATCGTTTTTCAGTCAGATGTGCATTATTTCAACCAAACACTCATTGTTATCTAGTACATTCAAAATGAAATAAATCTGAAATTTCATGCCGAGTGAAATGGGCAGTAGGCTTACATAATTCACTGAATACATATGACACATGAGCCGCTCCGTTTGTGAGTGAAACCGCAGTGGTCTGATCTATTTACAGCTGAACAGAGATGTGGTTTGAGCTGTTGGCTGGACTAACAGATACTACATTACAGAAAAATAGAGTAATTATGATGTATAAGTTGCTTGAGCCCTTGATCCATAAACAGTAATGCGTGGAAAAACAACAAAAACTAGATAAATTTTCTGAAGAGAATGTGAAAGGTGCTTCGTAACGATTGAGACAAATCAGACACAATTATTTGGTATATTTAAAGGGACACTTCACCCATTTGCATTAAGCTTTGTATCTTTAGAAACCCAGTCATATTTTTGAATGGTCATGGTTTATTCTCTTATTTTCACCTGAGATGGGAGAAATAAGGATTTAAGTGTTTTACTTCCTGCTTATTATGATGTAAAAATCGTCATTTTGCGTCATAATAAGCAGGAAGTCACATTTCATTGAAAAGTGTATAGACTACAAACATTAGCTCATTATCATTCAGTGGCGTAACTATCGGTAAACAGGGTACGCGGTTGCTTACGGGCCCGGACCAATCAGGGGCCCGCGTGACTGGAAGAGTGATTGACAGCCGGGGGCGGGGCCCCCTATCGCATTTTACTACTTTTAGTCTGATCACATTTAAAATTTTCGCGAATTTATTTGAATAAATAATGACAACAACATATTTTACTGATCATTAAATACATGTTTGAAACGAACAATGATGGATTTTGGTGTAATTTGTTTCGAATTGGGACTGGGGAATCCCCGGGTGAACATGCGCATTGCGTGCAAAACAGTAAACAGCTTTGAACTTGAGATGGAGTCGGCAAATCACAAACACAAAAGTGGCTTTCAAAAGCGCAAGCGAAAAGAGGAATTTGACAAATTAATTAATAAATTACCAAAAATAGGAAGCTTCTTTAAAAAGATGACACAGGAGGGGGAGATCGAGAAGATTGAGCAAGACGAGAGCGAAGCGAGTGAAGCACCTGAAGCGACCGTTGGTTAATGCTAGCACCAGTGGATCAAGCAACATCGATGTTGAAGGTGAAAATGTTGAGGAGGATGGGAGTGAGGCACCCACTGCGAGCTCGGTGGCCTGCGCTAACACCAGCAGCGGGCCATCCAACAGCATCGAGGAGAACGGAGATTCTATGCCCATCACTGCTAACATATCCTCTTTGCATGAGCATCCAACCGACATGGGTCATTTTCCTGAGTATCTAGACTCAAATGTCAAACGATATATAGTATCTTCGGGGTCATGCAAACCTACTGGCCCTTTCCCACGGGATCCCGCACAGGATAACCGCTCATTTACTACGGCATATTACGTTTGCAAAACCAAGTCTGGTTTGGAGATACCGAGGACATGGCTGTGCTACTCCCCCACACTAGATGTAGCCTACTGCGAGCCCTGTTGGCTTTTTGCCAAGTCAACATGGAAAACAAATACCTGGCGTAATTTATCAAAGAAAATTCAACAACACGAGTCATCCACTCTACATAAAGCTGCATGTGTGATATGCGACCTTTGGCGTCAGAACAGAACTATGGATAAGGATATGGAGAGGGACATACTTCATGAGGCCAGCTTTTGGAGACAGGTACTACACCGTGTAGTTAATGTTACGCTCACTTTAGCTATGAACAACATTGCGTTTAGAGGACACAGGGAAAAAATAGGGGAAATGAACAATGGTAATTTCCTTTCTGTCATTGAGCTCCTGGCAATGTACGACCCAGTGCTTAAAGATCTGATTAGCCGTCCTGCTCGCTCGATCAAGTACCTAAGCCCACTGATACAAAATGAGCTAATCGAAATTCTAGCAAAACATACTCAGAAAGACATTCTAGACGAAATACGATCAGCTCCATTTTTCTCCGTGATTATGGACACAACACAAGATGTGGCTAAAGTTGATCAGATGAGCCAGATCTTCAGATATGTCATTGTTGAGCGAGATGCTCGCGGTGTTGCCACTGATGTGACGATCAAAGAGTCCTTCATTGGATTTCGTGAAGTTAACGACTCATCGGCCAGCGAGCTTACTAGAGAGATTGTTGCGTCTGTGGAGGACAACGGCTTAGACCTTTCCAAGTGCAGAGGGCAAGGGTACGACGGTGCCGCAAATATGCGCGGCATATACAGTGGTGTCCAAGCAAGGATAGCTGCCAAGGAGCCAACTGCCGTGTATGTACACTGTGCCTCACACAATTTGAATCTCATCCTTAATGATGCGGTGAAGATACAAGAAGTAAGACAGTTCTTTGACATTGTTGAGCGCATTTATGTGTTCTTTGGGCACAGCATAAAGAGATGGGCAATGCTCTCAAATAAAACACACAGTGACGACACAAACAATGACTCCAACATAACACTGAAAAAGTTATGCCCGACTAGATGGTCCTCACGTTACGAAGCAACCGCTCTGAGATATCGGTACAATGATGTAATGAAGGCATTGGCAAAACTTTCACTGACAAGCAGTAAGACAGATGAACGGGACGAGGCTGCATCGTTGAAACAGGCAATTGAGAAATTCTCATTTGTTTGTCTTGTTGTCCTCCAAAGCAAAATCCTGGATCGAACTAATGTGATCTCAAAACTTCTACAATCCCAAGACATGGATCTGGCTACAGCAGTCCAGCTACTGGACAGCGCTATCAGAGACCTATCTGCGTTCCGAGAAAAATTTGAAGACGCCAAACAAACAGCGAAGAGCTTTTCAGAGAAGTGGGGAGTGAGCAAGGCATTTGAGAACACTCGGTTGAGAAAAGTGAAAGCGCATTTTGATGAGCTGTGTCAAGATGAACGTTTAGCAGATGCTGAGTCTCACTTTCGCGTCCATGTGTTTAATGCCTGCCTTGATATTGTCATCTCTCAGTTGACCCAGAGATTCGCCGGTTTACGATCAACAGTTGACAATTTCAAAGTTTTACTGCCCGGGACCCTTTGCACTGCAACAGATGATGAACTATTTTTGCAAGCAAACAGGCTGGTGGAGATTTACAGAGAGGACATTACTACTGATTTCCCAATGCAACTGTTATCATTCCGTTCATGCTTGAAAGACCGTATCTCACAAATGAAAACAGTACAACAGCTGACGAAGATGCTGATCGTCGAGAACAGCTGCATCACTGCGAGTTTCGGGGAGGTTTGCACTGCTTTCATGCTTTTTCTGACCATCCCAGTGACAGTGGCCTCTGCAGAGCGTTCTTTTTCAAAACTGAAACTGATAAAAAGCTATCTCAGGAGTTCAATGGGACAGAGTCGTCTCTCTGGACTTGCCATACTGTCAATTGAGAATGCCCGTGCGTTGCCATACTGTCAATTGAGAATGCCCGTGCGCGCCATCTGGATCTTAAGGATTTAATCGACAACTTCGCACAGAGGAAAGCCCGGAAAATGCCGCTATAATGTAAGTGATAGCTTTTTTTATGTATTTGGACCTAGGCCTATGTGTGTGTAGTCATAGCAGTGAGTAACAATGTGTTATGGTGCGCCGTCACCAGCGTCTTTTTTTTTTTTTACGTTGCACTGTCACCGTTTTTTTTTTTTTTTTTTTTTTTTGTGCGCGTAACCTACTCCTGATTTTGTCAGTCATCTCATGATCTCTTATATGCTGCCTGTGTCTCTATGATCCTATTCTGTCCTATTCATGTTAGCCTACTCGTGGACATTGCATCATCACGTGCTGTATAGGGGGGCCCGCCTTGATAATCCTGCATAAGGGCCCGGTATTGGCTCGTTACGCCACTGTTATCATTCAAGGGTGTGGGACCCACTCACCCTACAGGCCTATTACAGATCAGTGGGTGGGACTTCACTTGCAGAAACCGAAATCAATATCCGCCATCTTGTTTTTGGAAGCTAAGCTAGAAGCTTACAAGTGCTGTGTGGATATGAAATATGACAATGACTGAAGAAACTAAACATGATATGGAAGAAGAGGATTTTGAAAGTCTGCTGCTCGAATCCGATGTTCGTGGCTATCTTTACGAGTCGCAATATAGTGAAGAGCAGCTGAGGCTGATGGAGGAACAGGAGGCGGCTGCCTGTCGAGGAGCCCGGACTGGCTCGAGCTGAGGCGGACTGCTGTGCATGTGCTCTCGCTGCGTGCTACGGACACAGATAGAGTCCGTCTGCTGCAGAGAATTTCAACCATGGGCGTAATTTCCTATGGGGACAGGGGGGACATGTCCCCCCCACTTTTCAAAATCCCGTTTGTGTCCCCCCCACTTTCAAGTTCGTTTATGATTTTTTTTTAACCGCACGCCGTCATCGCCACGGAGGAGCAGAAGATAGGCTAGTCTGTGGCTGTGCCGATGCGCGCGTCCGCATCCAGGTACGTCGCGTCCACACCATAGTCCACACACACTCTAAAAAGAGCTCGCTGAAAGTTCTAATGAGCAGGTATAAAAGAGATCTGGATTCTGGCGCGCTGTCTGTGCGTCGTGTGCGTCACTCAGGACATTCACAGACAGCGCGCTAGAATCCAGTTCTCTTTTGCACTTGAATAACAACACACACATTTATGCCAAAATTTCCGTTTTGTCAATTGTATCTTCTTAAGAACAGTCTTAAATGAGTTAAACAAAATCTTAAATGAAAGTCAAGAGTAAATGAGAAAATTAAATGGGTAAGATCCTGTCATCAGCGACAGATCTTAAAGGGACAGCAGCCAATTCTGTCTGTTAGTAAACCAAAGAACAAAGAGAACCGAGCAAATTACTCACTGATCTTGTCTAAAGAAAGTTGTATATTTAATAAGGATTAATCTATATTTAATTTATAATGTATGCAGTGCAGACTAATTGATAACCTTATTCAATTTCTGTATATTTCGTACCTGTTAGACAGGAAGGGCACAGGTTAATATGACATTTATTATGGGTTTAAGTGAAGATTGTTTAAAGTTTACTCATAATCATACACTGTTCATTCGTTGGCCAAAGGAGGACTGGCCCCCCGACTGAGCCTGGGTTCTCCCAAGGTTTTTTTCTCCATTCTGTCACCTGATGGAGTTTTGGTTCCTTGCCACTGTTGCCTTCGCCTTTTGGCTTGCTTAGTTGGGGACATTTAATTTTCAATTGAACAATACTATTACAACATTGTTTTCCTGTTATCTCTGTAAAGCTGCTTTGAAACAATTTGTATTGTAAAAAGCGCTATATAAATAAAGGTGACTTGACTTGACTTGACTACTTAAATTAAGAGTTGTGATATTTTGAAGCCTAATAAATGTTTTAAATTTGGGGGAGGGGGTCCTTTTCATGTCAGTAGCTATATTAATATCAGTGATACTGGCCTTCATTCATAAAAAGATGCTATTAAACAATTATTTAAAATATACTATCTTTATGTAGTTTTTACATTACAGTGGAAATTAGGTCTCGCATAATTTCAATTTTATTTACACACAAAACATTAATGGTGAACATTTTTGACAAATTATTATCTCAAGTCTTGGCAATCGGCCCATATTAAACAAAAAAGTAAAATCTTTTGGTAACACTTTATTTTGATGGTCCCTTTTGAACATTCTGGTGAATATAAGTAATTTTGCAACTATGTCAACTAACTGTCATTAGAGTATTAGTCTGCTTAATATCTGATAACTCTTTATTGTGATGCTCCTCCAACAGTAAGTCTAAGGACTATAAGTAACTATGTAACTACATGTCAACTTATTCTAACCCTACCAGTCTACTAATACTCTACTAATACTCTAATGAGAGTAAGTAGACATGTAGGTCCAACGTTACTTATAGTCAACAGAATATGTTAAAAGGACCATCCAAATGAAGTGAAACCAATCTTTTTGTTATACATAGTTTAGTAGCCTACTTTTATTCTTGGCAGAATTTATCATTATAATCAAATAAATTATTTCCTGGATTTTGTATCACCATAGTACCATAGTCCCTAAATGTATGTAAATTCAGGAAATGGGATTCAAATTGAAAAAAAAAAAAAAAATCCCCCATTTTGTGTCCCCCCACTTCTCAAACCAAAGTTACACCCTTGATTTCAACGATGGCAATTTCTCCTGGACGAAATCTCTGAATCAGACGAGCACACGGACGTTTGTGTTGTGATGTGAACCACCATAGTTTCGCCTGACTGAACATCCAGGTATCATGCAGTAATACACCATATTCAGAAAGAAATATTTTTATAAAGATGAATCCTCATCTTCTCTCTGTCTGTCTGAGGCCTGTGAGTAGAGTCAGCTTTACTGTGGAAATCTAATCTTCTGTCTGCCTGAGCCCTGTGGAAAGAGCCAGCTTCGCTGTGGAAACCGCATCTTCTGTCTGCCTGAGCCCTGTGGAGAAAGCCAGCTTCGCTGTTGAATCCTCATCTTCTCTCTGTCTGTCTGAGGCCTGTGAGTAGAGTCAGCTTTACTGTGGAAATCTAATCTTCTGTCTGCCTGAGCCCTGTGGAAAGAGCCAGCTTCGCTGTGGAAACCTCATCTTCTGTCTGCCTGAGCCCTGTGAGTAGAGCCAGCTTCACTGTGGAATCCTCATCTTCTCTCTGTCTGCCTGTACCCTGTGAGTAAAGCCAGCTTCGCTGTTGAATCCCCATCTTCTGTCTGCCTGTACTCTGTGAGAAAGCCAGCTTCGCTGTTGAATCCTCATCTCTCTGTCTGCTTGAGCCCTGTGGAAAGAGCCAGCTTCGCTGTGGAATCCTCATCTTCTCTCTGTCTGCCTGAGGCCTGTGAGTAGAGCCAGCTTCGCTGTTGAATCCTCATCTTCTGTCCGCCTGTACCCTGTGAGAAAGCCAGCTTCGCTGTTGAATCCTCATCTCTCTGTCTGCTTGAGCCCTGTGGAAAGAGCCAGCTTCGCTGTGGAGTCCTCATCTTCTTTCTGTCTGCCTGAGGCCTGTGAGTAGAGCCAGCTTCGCTGTTGAATCCTCATCTTCTGTCTGCCTGTACCCTGTAAGAAAGCAGATGGGAGTTTTACTTACTCAAACATGTTCTGAGGGCAGAAAGGAAAATGATTGGTTTACAGATTCAACCAATGAAACTGAAGCAAGGGCGGGGTCAATACGTTTGAATGTGCGCGCGGAAGGATTGCAATATTCGGAATACAAGGCAGATGTTCGTGGGTGAACGCATTTATTGCAAGGTAAGTGAATTTGCTATTATATTTTGTTAAAATTCGACATCCTCTAACGTTTCCTATGATAATTAGTGAACATTAAAAATGCACAGAACTAATCATCGTCTAAACATTGTAGGCTGTATGCATTTTGATTCGCGTTACATCAGTCAACCACAACAAAGCTACTTGTGGGCTAACTGGTGTAAAACATGCTTTTTCTAATGCTACATCGCTGTTTGTGAACTTGATATCCGTGAACAGAACTCGTTCAAATCTCCGCTATATTTCAACGGTCAAAACATCTCCCGCCCTAACGCTGCTCTCAGGGCAGGAGTACTCAATAGATTCAAATAACTGTTATTTTTAGTGTATTGCGCTCTGCTCTCAGGGCAGGAGTACTCAATAGATTCAAATAACTGTTATTTTGAGTGTATTACGCGCTGCTCTCAGGGCAGGAGTACTGCAATAGATTCAAATAACTGTTATTTTTAGTGTATTGCGCGCTGCTCTCAGGGCAGGAGTACTCAATAGATTCAAATAACTGTTATTTTTAGTGTATTGCGCGCTGCTCTCAGGGCAGGAGTACTCAATAGATTCAAATAACTGTTATTGTTAGTGTATTGCGCGCTGCTCTCAGGGCAGGAGTACTGCAATAGATTCAAATAACTGTTATTTTTAGTGTATTGCGCGCTGCTCTCAGGGCAGGAGTACTGCAATAGATTCAAATCACTGTTATTTTTAGTGTATTACGCGCTGCTCTCAGGGCAGGAGTACTCAATAGATTCAAATAACTGTTATTTTTAGTGTATTACGCGCTGCTCTCAGGCAGGAGTACTGCAATAGATTCAAATCACTGTTATTTTTAGTGTATTACGCGCTGCTCTCAGGGCAGGAGTACTCGATAGATTCAAATCGCTGTTATTTTTAGTGTATTACGCGCTGCTCTCAGGGCAGGAGTACTGCAATAGATTCAAATAACTGTTATTTTTAGTGTATTGCGCGCTGCTCTCAGGGCAGGAGTACTCAATAGATTCAAATAACTGTTATTTTTAGTGTATTGCGCGCTGCTCATCAGGGCAGGAGTACTCAATAGATTCAAATAACTGTTATTTTTAGTGTATTGCGCGCTGCTCTCAGGGCAGGAGTACTCAATAGATTCAAATAACTGTTATTTTTAGTGTATTACGCGCTGCTCTCCAGGGCAGGAGTACTGCAATAGATTCAAATCACTGTAATTTTAGTGTATTACGCGCTGCTCTCCAGGGCAGGAGTACTCGATAGATTCAAATCGCTGTTATTTTTAGTGTATTACGCGCTGCTCTCAGGCAGGAGTACTGCAATAGATTCAAATAACTGTTATTTTTAGTGTATTGCGCGCTGCTCTCAGGCAGGAGTACTCAATAGATTCAAATAACTGTTATTTTTAGTGTATTGCGCGCTGCTCTCAGGGCAGGAGTACTCAATAGATTCAAATCGCTGTTATTTTTAGTGTATTACGCGCTGCTCTCAGGGCAGGAGTACTGCAATAGATTCAAATAACTGTTATTTTTAGTGTATTACGCGCTGCTCTCAGGGCAGGAGTACTGCAATAGATTCAAATCACTGTTATTTTTAGTGTATTACGCGCTGCTCTCAGGCAGGAGTACTCAATAGATTCAAATAACTGTTATTTTTAGTGTATTGCGCGCTGCTCTCAGGCAGGAGTACTCAATAGATTCAAATAACTGTTATTTTTAGTGTATTACGCGCTGCTCTCAGGGCAGGAGTACTGCAATAGATTCAAATCACTGTTATTTTTAGTGTATTACGCGCTGCTCTCAGGGCAGGAGTACTCGATAGATTCAAATAACTGTTATTTTAGTGTATTCGCGCTGCTCTCAGGCAGGAGTACTCAATAGATTCAAATAACTGTTATTTTTAGTGTATCGCGCTGCTCTCAGGGCAGGAGTACTGCAATAGATTCAAATAACTGTTATTTTTAGTGTATTGCGCGCTGCTCTCAGGCAGGAGTACTCAATAGATTCAAATAACTGTTATTTTTAGTGTATTGCGCGCTGCTCTCAGGGCAGGAGTACTCAATAGATTCAAATAACTGTTATTTTTAGTGTATTGCGCGCTGCTCCAGGGCAGGAGTACTGCATAGATTCAAATCCTGTTTTTTTAGTGTATTACGCGCTGCTCTCAGGGCAGGAGTACTCAATAGATTCAAATAACTGTTATTTTTAGTGTATTACGCGCTGCTCTCAGGGCAGGAGTACTGCAATAGATTCAAATACTGTTTTTTTAGTGTATTCGCGCTGCTCTCAGGGCAGGAGTACTGCAATAGATTCAAATCACTGTTTTTTTAGTGTATTACGCGCTGCTCTCAGGGCAGGAGTACTCGATAGATTCAAATCTGTTATTTTTAGTGTATTACGCGCTGCTCTCAGGCAGGAGTACTCATAGATTCAAATCACTGTTATTTTTAGTGTATTACGCGCTGCTCTCAGGGCAGGAGTACTCAATAGATTCAACTAACTGTTATTTTTAGTGTATTGCGCGCTGCTCTCAGGGCAGGAGTACTGCAATAGATTCAAATAACTGTTATTTTTAGTGTATTACGCGCTGCTCTCAGGGCAGGAGTACTGCAATAGATTCAAATACTGTTATTTTAGTGTATTGCGCGCTGCTCTCAGGCAGGAGTACTGCAATAGATTCAAATAACTGTTATTTTTAGTGTATTGCGCGCTGCTCTCAGGGCAGGAGTACTCAATAGATTCAAATAACTGTTATTTTTAGTGTATTGCGCGCTGCTCTCAGGGCAGGAGTACTCAATAATTCAAATAACTGTTATTTTTAGTGTATTACGCGCTGCTCTCAGGGCAGGAGTACTCAATAGATTCAAATAACTGTTATTTTTAGTGTATTGCGCGCTGCTCTCAGGGCAGGAGTACTGCAATAGATTCAAATAACTGTTATTTTTAGTGTATTGCGCGCTGCTCTCAGGGCAGGAGTACTGCAATAGATTCAAATACTGTTTTTTTAGTGTATTACGCGCTGCTCTCAGGGCAGGAGTACTGCAATAGATTCAAATCACTGTTATTTTTAGTGTATTACGCGCTGCTCTCAGGGCAGGAGTACTGCAATAGATTCAAATCCTGTTTTTTTAGTGTATTACGCGCTGCTCTCAGGCAGGAGTACTCAATAGATTCAAATAACTGTTTTTTTAGTGTATTGCGCGCTGCTCTCAGGGCAGGAGTACTCATAGATTCAAATAACTGTTATTTTAGTGTATTACGCGCTGCTCTCAGGCAGGAGTACTGCATAGATTCAACTAACTGTTATATTTTAGTGTATTGCGCGCTGCTCTCAGGGCAGGAGTACTGCAATAGATTCAAATAACTGTTTATTTTTAGTGTATTACGCGCTGCTCTCAGGGCAGGAGTACTGCAATAGATTCAAATAACTGTTATTTTTAGTGTATTGCGCGCTGCTCTCAGGCAGGAGTACTGCAATAGATTCAAATAACTGTTATTTTTAGTGTATTGCGCGCTGCTCTCAGGGCAGGAGTACTCAATAGATTCAAATAACTGTTATTTTTAGTGTATTAGCGCCTGCTCTCAGGGCAGGAGTACTCAATAGATTCAAATAACTGTTATTTTTAGTGTATTGCGCGCTGCTCTCAGGGCAGGAGTACTCAATATATTCAAAATCACTGTTATTTTTAGTGTATTACGCGCTGCTCTCAGGGCAGGAGTACTCAATAGATTCAAATAACTGTTATTTTTAGTGTATTGCGCGCTGCTCTCAGGGCAGGAGTACTCAATATATTAAAATCACTGTTATTTTTAGTGTATTACGCGCTGCTCTCAGGCAGGAGTACTCAATAGATTCAAATCACTGTTATTTTTAGTGTATTACGCGCTGCTCTCAGGCAGGAGTACTCAATAGATTCAAATCACTGTTATTTTTAGTGTATTACGCGATGCTCTCAGGGCAGGAGTACTGCAATAGATTCAAATAACTGTTAATTTTTAGTGTATATGCGCGCTGCTCTCAGGGCAGGAGTACTCAATAGATTCAAATAACTGTTATTTTTAGTGTATTGCGCGCTGCTCTCAGGGCAGGAGTACTCAATAGATTCAAATAACTGTTATTGCTAGTGTATTGCGCGCTGCTCTCAGGGCAGGAGTACTCAATAGATTCAAATAACTGTTATTTTTAGTGTATTGCGCGCTGCTCTCAGGGCAGGAGTACTCAATAGATTCAAATAACTGTTATTTTTAGTGTATTGCGCGCTGCTCTCAGGGCAGGAGTACACGATAGATTCAAATCGCTGTTATTTTAGTGTATTACGCGCTGCTCTCAGGGCAGGAGTACTCAATAGATTCAAATCACTGTTCTTTTTTGTGTATTACGCGCTGCTCTCAGGGCAGGAGTACTCAATAGATTCAAATCACTGTTATTTTGAGTGTATTATGCGCTGCTCTCAGGGCAGGAGTACTCAATAGATTCAAATCGCTGTTATTTTGAGTGTATTACGCGCTGCTCTCAGGGCAGGAGTACTCAATAGATTCAAATCACTGTTATTTTGAGTGTATTGTGCGCTGCTCTCCGGGGCAGGAGTACTCAATAGATTCAAATCACTGTTATTTTAAGTGTATTAAGCGCTGCTCTCAGGGCAGGAGTACTGAATAGATTCAAATCGCTGTTATTTTGATTGTATTATGCACTGCTCTCAGGGCAGGAGTACTGAATAGATTCAAATCGCTGTTATTTTGAGTGTATTAATGCGCTGCTCTCAGGGCAGGAGTACTCAATATATTCAAATAACTGTTTTTTAGTGTATTACGCGCTGCTCTCAGGGCAGGAGTACTCAATAGATTCAAATCACTGTTATTTTGAGTGTATTACGCGCTGCTCTCAGGCAGGAGTACTCAATAGATTCAAATCGCTGTTATTTTTAGTGTATTATGTGCTGCTCTCAGGGCAGGAGTACTCAATAGATTCAAATCACTGTTATTTTTAGTGTATTACGCGCTGCTCTCAGGGCAGGAGTACTCAATAGATTCAAATCACTGTTATTTTTAGTGTATTACGCGCTGCTCTCAGGGCAGGAGTACTCAATAGATTCAAATCGCTGTTATTTTTAGTGTATTACGCGCTGCTCTCCAGGCAGGAGTACTCAATAGATTCAAATCACTGTTATTTTTAGTGTATTGCGCGCTGCTCTCAGGGCAGGAGTACTCAATAGATTCAAATCGCTGTTATTTTTAGTGTATTATGCGCTGCTCTCAGGCAGGAGTACTGCAATAGATTCATAACTGTTATTTTTAGTGTATTACGTGCTGCTCTCAGGGCAGGAGTACTCAATAGATTCAAATCACTGTTATTTTTAGTGTATTACGCGCTGCTCTCAGGGCAGGAGTACTGCAATAGATTCAAATAACTGTTATTTTTAGTGTATTACGCGCTGCCTCAGGGCAGGAGTACTCAATAGATTCAAATCGCTGTTATTTTTAGTGTATTATGCGCTGCTCTCAGGGCAGGAGTACTCAATAGATTCAAATCACTGTTATTTTTAGTGTATTACGCGCTGCTCTCAGGGCAGGAGTACTGCAATAGATTCAAATAACTGTTATTTTTAGTGTATTATGCGCTGCTCTCAGGGCAGGAGTACTGCAATAGATTCAAATAACTGTTATTTTTAGTGTATTGCGCGCTGCTCTCAGGGCAGGAGTACTCAATAGATTCAAATAACTGTTATTTTTAGTGTATTGCGCGCTGCTCTCAGGGCAGGAGTACTGCAATAGATTCAAATCACTGTTATTTTTGTGTATTACGCGCTGCTCTCAGGGCAGGAGTACTCAATAGATTCAAATAACTGTTATTTTTAGTGTATTACGCGCTGCTCTCAGGGCAGGAGTACTGCAATAGATTCAAATCACTGTTATTTTTAGTGTATTACGCGATGCTCTCAGGGCAGGAGTACTCAATAGATTCAAATCACTGTTATTTTTTGTGTATTACGCGCTGCTCTCAGGCAGGAGTACTCGATAGATTCAAATCGCTGTTATTTTTAGTGTATTGCGCGCTGCTCTCAGGGCAGGAGTACTGCAATAGATTCAAATAACTGTTATTTTTAGTGTATTGCGCGCTGCTCTCAGGGCAGGAGTACTCAATAGATTCAAATAACTGTTATTTTTAGTGTATTGCGCGCTGCTCTCAGGGCAGGAGTACTCAATAGATTCAAATAACTGTTATTTTTAGTGTATTACGCGCTGCTCTCAGGGCAGGAGTACTGCAATAGATTCAAATAACTGTTATTTTTAGTGTATTGCGCGCTGCTCTCAGGGCAGGAGTACTGCAATAGATTCAAATAACTGTTATTTTTAGTGTATTGCGCGCTGCTCTCAGGCAGGAGTACTGCAATAGATTCAAATAACTGTTATTTTTAGTGTATTACGCGCTGCTCTCAGGGCAGGAGTACTGCAATAGATTCAAATCACTGTTATTTTTAGTGTATTACGCGCTGCTCTCAGGGCAGGAGTACTCGATAGATTCAAATCGCTGTTATTTTTAGTGTATTACGCGCTGCTCTCAGGGCAGGAGTACTGCAATAGATTCAAATAACTGTTATTTTTAGTGTATTGCGCGCTGCTCTCAGGGCAGGAGTACTCAATAGATTCAAATCGCTGTTATTTTTAGTGTATTATGCGCTGCTCTCAGGGCAGGAGTACTGCAATAGATTCATAACTGTTATTTTTAGTGTATTACGTGCTGCTCTCAGGCAGGAGTACTCAATAGATTCAAATCACTGTTATTTTTTGTGTATTACGCGCTGCTCTCAGGCAGGAGTACTGCAATAGATTCAAATAACTGTTATTTTTAGTGTATTACGCGCTGCTCTCAGGGCAGGAGTACTGCAATAGATTCAAATAACTGTTATTTTTAGTGTATTGCGCGCTGCTCTCAGGGCAGGAGTACTCAATAGATTCAAATAACTGTTATTTTTAGTGTATTAGCGCGCTGCTCTCAGGGCAGGAGTACTCAATAGATTCAAATAACTGTTATTTTTAGTGTATTGCGCGCTGCTCTCAGGGCAGGAGTACTGCAATAGATTCAAATCACTGTTATTTTTAGTGTGTTACGCGCTGCTCTCAGGGCAGGAGTACTCAATAGATTCAAATCACTGTTATTTTTGTGTATTACGCGCTGCTCTCAGGGCAGGAGTACTCAATAGATTCAAATCACTGTTATTTTGATGTATTATGCGCTGCTCTCAGGGCAGGAGTACTCAATAGATTCAAATCACTGTTATTTTGAGTGTATTGTGCGCTGCTCTCAGGGGCAGGAGTACTGCAATAGATTCAAATCACTGTTTATTTTTAGTGTATTAAGCGCTGCTCTCAGGGCAGGAGTACTGAATAGATTCAAATCGCTGTTATTTTGAGTGTATTATGCGCTGCTCTCAGGGCAGGAGTACTCAATATATTCAAATAACAGTTTTTTTAGTGTATTACGCGCTGCTCTCAGGGCAGGAGTACTCAATAGATTCAAATCGCTGTTATTTTTAGTGTATTACGCGCTGCTCTCAGGGCAGGAGTACACGATAGATTCAAATCACTGTTATTTTTAGTGTACTACGCGCTGCTCTCAGGGCAGGAGTACTCAATAGATTCAAATCGCTGTTATTTTTTGTGTATTACGCGCTGCTCTCAGGGCAGGAGTACTCGATAGATTCAAATCGCTGTTATTTTTAGTGTATTACGCGCTGCTCTCAGGGCAGGAGTACTCGATAGATTAAAATCACTGTTCTTTTTAGTGTATTACGCGCTGCTCTCAGGGCAGGAGTACTGCAATAGATTCAAATCGCTGTTATTTTTTGTGTATTACGCGCTGCTCTCAGGGCAGGAGTACTCAATAGATTCAAATCACTGTTATTTTTGTGTATTATGCGCTGCTCTCAGGGCAGGAGTACTCAATAGATTCAAATCACTGTTATTTTTAGTGTATTACGCGCTGCTCTCAGGGCAGGAGTACTCAGACTCAAATCACTGTTATTTTTAGTGTATTACGCGCTGCTCTCAGGGCAGGAGTACACAATAGATACAAATCACTGTTATTTTTGTGTATTATGCGCTGCTCTCAGGGCAGGAGTACTCAATAGATTCAAATCACTGTTATTTTTAGTGTATTACGCGCTGCTCTCAGGGCAGGAGTACTCAATAGATTCAAATCGCTGTTATTTTTAGTGTATTACGCGCTGCTCTCAGGGCAGGAGTACTCAATAGATTCAAATCACTGTTATTTTTGTGTATTACGCGCTGCTCTCAGGGCAGGAGTACTCAATAGATTCAAACACTGTTATTTTTGTGTATTATGCGCTGCTCTCAGGGCAGGAGTACTTAATAGATTCAAATCGCTGTTATTTTTAGTGTATTACGCGCTGCTCTCAGGGCAGGAGTACTCAATAGATTCAAATCACTGTTATTTTTGTGTATTACGCGCTGCTCTCAGGGCAGGAGTGCCCAATAGATTCAAATCACTGTTATTTTGATTGTATTATGCGCTGCTCTCAGGGCAGGAGTACTCAATAGATTCAAATCACTGTTATTTTGATTGTATTATGCGCTGCTCTCAGGGCAGGAGTACTCAATAGATTCAAATCACTGTTATTTTTAGTGTATTAAGGCCTCATTATGCTTCTGCGTCAACTCCCCGGCGTAGCTACGTCGTCACTACTACGGCGTCGTTGCCGTTTTATGGTTCTGCGTCAGGTTGCGTTGCATCGCGGTGCATCTGACCAATCACAGCCCTTGCGGTCTGCGTCTCCTCGACGCGTAGTTACAATTTTTTGGAGGTGCACGTCGAGCTACGGCGTAGGGGTAGGAGAGGGGTTCGCGGCGAAGCGGAGGGCTCTGCGCGGGTACGCCGTCGATTCGACGCAGAAGCATAAAACAGGCTTTACGCGCTGCTCTCAGGGCAGGAGTACTCAATAGATTCAAATCACTGTTATTTTTAGTGTATTACGCGCTGCTCTCAGGGCAGGAGTACTCAATAGATTCAAATCACTGTTATTTTTAGTGTATTTCGCGCTGCTCTCAGGGCAGGAGTACTCAATAGATTCAAATCGCTGTTATTTTTAGTGTATTACGCGCTGCTCTCAGGGCAGGAGTACTCAATAGATTCAAATCACTGTTATTTTTAGTGTATTACGCGCTGCTCTCAGGGCAGGAGTACTCAATAGATACAAATCACTGTTATTTTTAGTGTATTACGCGCTGCTCTCAGGGCAGGAGTACTCAATAGATTCAAATCGCTGTTATTTTTAGTGTATTACGCGCTGCTCTCAGGGCAGGAGTACTCAATAGATTCAAATCGCTGTTATTTTTAGTGTATTACGCGCTGCTCTCAGGGCAGGAGTACTCAATAGATTCAAATCGCTGTTATTTTTTGTGTATTACGCGCTGCTCTCAGGGCAGGAGTACTCGATAGATTCAAATCGCTGTTATTTTTAGTGTTTTACGCGCTGCTCTAAGGGCAGGAGTACTCAATAGATTCAAATAACTGTTATTTTTAGTGTATTACGCGCTGCTCTCAGGGCAGGAGTACTCAATAGATTCAAATCGCTGTTATTTTTAGTGTATTACACGCTGCTCTCAGGGCAGGAGTACTCGATAGATTAAAATCACTGTTATTTTTAGTGTATTACGCGCTGCTCTCAGGGCAGGAGTACTCAATAGATTCAAATCGCTGTTATTTTTAGTGTATTACGCGCTGCTCTCAGGGCAGGAGTACTCGATAGATTCAAATCGCTGTTATTTTTAGTGTATTACGCGCTGCTCTCAGGGCAGGAGTACTCAATAGATTCAAATCGCTGTTATTTTTAGTGTATTACGCGCTGCTCTCAGGGCAGGAGTACTCAATAGATTCAAATCACTGTTATTTTTGTGTATTATGCGCTGCTCTCAGGGCAGGAGTACTCGATAGATTCAAATCGCTGTTATTTTAGTGTATTACGCGCTGCTCTCAGGGCAGGAGTACTCAATAGATTCAAATCACTGTTTTTTTAGTGTATTACACGCTGCTCTCGGGGCAGGAGTACTCAATAGATTCAATCACTGTTTTTTTAGTGTATTACACGCTGCTCTCGGGGCAGGAGTACTCAATAGATTCAAATCACTGTTTTTTTAGTGTATTACACGCTGCTCTCGGGGCAGGAGTACTCAATAGATTCAAATCACTGTTTTTTTTGTGTATTTTAGCCTTCCAGGCGCACCAAACTGACTTAAACGTGCACTTAACTGTGAGAACCAAGTAACAATATAACTGACCTTAGTGCTGTTTTAAGGGCGTTATAAATGTCTTTAGCTAATTCTATTGGTAATTCTAGAAGTAATTCTATTTGTTTACATTGCTACATTGGTAACACTTTACAATACGTTTTTATTAATGTCCCTTGCACCAAGTTTACTCCACAAAAGAAAGTAGTCCAGGAAATAATTGAAAATGAGGATGTTCAATTATTGTTCAATATCCAAAACTGAAGACTGCAGGTGAAATACATTTTGTTTTTATTTTATGACTATGGGTTTACATTGAAACCAAAATCTTTTTGTAATTCATTTGCAGGAAGACCTACAATCCTGGAGAATTTAAGGAGGAACTGACAGACATTTGGCCAGGCAACCCATGGCTTTGGGCCTGGTTTAATGGGAATCACATTCAAGTTCAACGACAACCGTGTAATATATATATATATATATATATATATATATATATATATATACACATATATATATATATATATATATATATATATATATATATATATATATATATATATATATATATATATATATATATATGTACATATATATAATATATATATATATATATATATATATATATATATATATATATAATATATATATAAATCAAGCAATTAAAAACCTCTAAGAATAATGATAACAAGTTAAAAGTACAGCAGTTTCATGATAGGCTACATCTTTGCTCTGCATTTTTTTTTAAGACGTTTCTGTGTTTTATACATTTAATTCACTGGAAATGTTTAGTAATACTATTAA
Source organism: Chrosomus eos (assembly GCA_036326025.1). Lineage (NCBI taxonomy): Eukaryota > Metazoa > Chordata > Actinopteri > Cypriniformes > Leuciscidae > Chrosomus > Chrosomus eos. Next base: position 96,084 of record JAZAVI010000054.1, read on the forward strand.
AAAGGAAAGTATAATTATACTTGAATTGATTATTTTATTGTAATATTGGACCAAAAGGCAGTTCAATAAAAATATAATTAGTAAACAATCAACAATTTATAACCAATATTTGTTCTTTCATTTTGATTTTATACAATGATTCTGTACAACAGTCATTAAATTAAATACAAATTCCATACTTTTGTAAGGATGGATTTCCTACAGGGGTTCAGGCTGTCGGATTGCTGAATGACTAAAGAAACATTAGCAGTAAGATAGTGGAAAACTAGATGTCTTGTCTATTACCAACCACCCACTGCTGCTTATACCAAAGACGGAAGTTACAATAGCTAAATATGTGGCAGATCGTTGCTATAGTGTGACGATATTGTTTTGCAATGGGTACCCTTCAAAGTCAATACCTAATCAAAACTAGTTAGCACATGTAATTGAAAGGGTCTGATGACACTATATGGTTACACTTAAATAGTTACAAAATAGATGTGATGATAAAAACTTATACCATTAATCGTACCCACCATATATGTAAAGTGTTACCTGAGAGATAGAAAGAGAGGGAGAGAATGTAGAGAGTAAGAGCCAGAGAATAAAAGGGCCATAGCATCTGTTACTATCTTCTTGATGCCTTCCTTGACCATGTGTCTATAACACAAATGTGAGACGTTCAAACTGGCCAATTAGAAAATTATAATTTCCCCCATTGTACTAAAGGTGTGATTTTTAGACCCCAATATCCACATATTTTGACCTACAGGCCTCGATCACTATCAACAGCTCTGCCTTTAGGAATTATAAATTGTCCTTGGGGTAGGAAAGAAGGGGATTGAAACAGTAAAAGCAAATGTCTTTGTTCATTTTCAAATATCTTTAATTATTTTCAATCTTACAGACTTAAATTTACAACCCTCTCTGGTTTTTCTGAACATATTCAAAATAAATGATTCATACAGCATTATATTTACAGTACAATCATCTGTATCTCCACAGGTTTTTTTTTTTTTTCTCTCCATTGGTTTTCTCCATGTGATGAGCACTAACAGGATGAAGAAACCTGAAATGCGTTATAACCTGTGTGGTTTGATATTGCACGATCACCAAGCAGTCTAAGTTAAATGGTAGACTGCTCCTTTATCTGTTGCTGGTAAAGTGGCACATGCACATTAATTTAAAGAAGTTCAAAAGAGACTAACTTAGACAAACAATCTCTAAATGATCACTAAACTGTTGCCATGAATTCATTCTGCTTTTGTGATTCATTTTATTTTTTAGAAAACAGAATGGGGGGAAAGTCTGGAAACTGAGTAATTTCCAAGTCTGTAAAATATTTTAATGCCATATTTTTCCAAATTGCGTAGGAACCATGATAAAATCTCTTTAAAATTAAAAGTCCTGGTTTCTCTGCTATATTCAGTGAGAAAATTAAGTATCTGCACATAGATCCACATTGGGATCTTTTGCTATCACATTTATGCATCACAAAGTTAACTTTGTGTGATTGTGCGCTTGTATCAGGTGGAACCAAACGTTTTTCATCTTTGCATCCAGGCATTTTGTAATCATGAATTGGACAGCATCAGAGGCGTCTTCAATGCTCCTTTTGATTCATCCAGTTTCTGCCAACTCATTCAGGTAACTGAAGAATAAGATAAAAGAACAAGTCAATAATAGACCGAAAATAAATGGTCTACTGATGTAACAACGAAACGATTAGAAAGAATAAAATACCCTTAAAATGTGTAAGTCTGTATTTACTAGACTATAAAACCAGCAAAAAAATCAACAGAACAAATTATACCAAAATATCAATACTATACAGAATGGTTACACTTGACTTTATTTTGCAGTATGCACTTTCGTGTACTAGGCTACTTACCTAAGAAAGTACTGGTTAATATAAGGAAACTACATGGGCTAAGGTTTAGGTGTAGGTTCTGGGTTAGTATCTAGTTATTACCTGGTTTTCAAATTATTAACGTACTAATAAAGGACCATCAGAATGCGCCACCGCCGCTTTGCTTCGGCTAATGAATTGAGGTCAGTGTGAGAATTTTTTTTCCAAGAAAACATGTCAATGTACAACAAAAAGTACCTCACACCGGAAACTCTTAAAGTAATTTGAATCTATTGAGTACTCCTGCCCTGAGAGCAGCGCGCAATACACTCAAAATAACAGTGATTTGAATCTATTGAGTACTCCTGCCCTGAGAGCAGCGCGTAATACACTAAAAATAACAGTTATTTGAATCTATTGAGTACTCCTGCCCTGAGAGCAGCGCGTAATACACTAAAAATAACAGTTATTTGAATCTATTGAGTACTCCTGCCCTGAGAGCAGCGCGTAATACACTAAAAATAACAGTCATTTGAATCTATTGAGTACTCCTGCCCTGAGAGCAGCGCGCAATACACTCAAAATAACAGTGATTTGAATCTATTGAGTACTCCTGCCCTGAGAGCAGCGCGTAATACACTAAAAATAACAGCGATTTGAATCTATTGCAGTACTCCTGCCCTGAGAGCAGTGCGTAATACATTAAAATAATAAGTTATTTGAATCTATTCAGTACTCCTGCCCTGAGAGCAGCGCATAATACACTAAAAATAACAGTCATTTGAATCTATTGAGTACTCCTGCCCTGAGAGCAGCGCGCAATACACTCAAAATAACAGTGATTTGAATCTATTGAGTACTCCTGCCCTGAGAGCAGCGCGTAATACACTAAAAATAACAGTGATTTGAATCTATTGAGTACTCCTGCCCTGAGAGCAGCGCGTAATACACTAAAAAAAACAGTGATTTGAATCTATTGAGTACTCCTGCCCTGAGAGCAGCGCATAATACACTAAAAATAACAGTGATTTGAATCTATTGAGTACTCCTGCCCTGAGAGCAGCGCGTAATACACTAAAAATAACAGTGATTTGAATCTATTGAGTACTCCTGCCCTGAGAGCAGCGCATAATACACTAAAAAATAACAGCGATTTGAATCTATTGAGTACTCCTGCCCTGAGAGCAGCGCGTAATACACTAAAAATAACAGTGATTTGAATCTATTGAGTACTCCTGCCCTGAGAGCAGCGCATAATACACTAAAAATAACAGCGATTTGAATCTATTGAGTACTCCTGCCCTGAGAGCAGCGCATAATACACTAAAAATAACAGCGATTTGAATCTATTGAGTACTCCTGCCCTGAGAGCAGCGCGTAATACACTAAAATAACAGTTATTTGAATCTATTGCAGTACTCCTGCCCTGAGAGCAGCGCGTAATACACAAAAAATAACAGTGATTTGAATCTATTGAGTACTCCTGCCCTGAGAGCAGCACGTAATACACTAAAAATAACAGTTATGAATCTATTGCAGTACTCCTGCCCTGAGAGCAGCGCATAATACACTAAAAATAACAGCGATTTGAATCTATTGAGTACTCCTGCCCTGAGAGCAGCGCGTAATACACTAAAAATAACAGCGATTTGAATCAATTGCAGTACTCCTGCCCTGAGAGCAGTGCATAATACATTAAAATAATAAGTTATTTGAATCTATTCAGTACTCCTGCCCTGAGAGCAGCGCATAATACACTAAAAATAACAGCGATTTAAATCTGAGTACTCCTGCCCTGAGAGCAGCGCATAATACACTAAAAATAACAGCGATTTGAATCTATTGAGTACTCCTGCCCTGAGAGCAGCGCGTAATACACTAAAAATAACAGTTATTTGAATCTATTGCAGTACTCCTGCCCTGAGAGCAGCGCGTAATACACTAAAAATAACAGTGATTTGAATCTATTGAGTACTCTGCCCTGAGAACAGCACGTAATACACTAAAAATAACAGTTATGAATCTATTGCAGTACTCCTGCCCTGAGAGCAGCGCATATATACACTAAAAATAACAGCGATTTGAATCTATTGAGTACTCCTGCCCTGAGAGCAGCGCGCAATACACTAAAAATAACAGTGATTTGAATCTATTGAGTACTCCTGCCCTGAGAGCAGCGCGTAATACACTAAAAATAACAGCGATTTGAATCTATTGAGTACTCCTGCCCTGAGAGCAGCGCGTAATACACTAAAAATAACAGTGATTTGAATCTATTGAGTACTCCTGCCCTGAGAGCAGCGCGTAATACACTAAAAATAACAGTGATTTGAATCTATTGAGTACTCCTGCCCTGAGAGCAGCACATAATACACTAAAAAATAACAGCGATTTGAATCTATTGAGTACTCCTGCCCTGAGAGCAGCGCGTAATACACTCAAAATAACAGTGATTTGAATCTATTGAGTACTCCTGCCCTGAGAGCAGCGCGTAATACACTAAAAATACAGTGATTTGAATCTATTGAGTACTCCTGCCCTGAGAGCAGCGCGTAATACACTAAAAATAACAGTGATTTGAATATATTGAGTACTCCTGCCCCGAGAGCAGCGCGTAATACACTAAAAATAACAGTGATTTGAATCTATTGAGTACTCCTGCCCTGAGAGCAGCGCGTAATACACTAAAAATAACAGTTATTTGAATCTATTGAGTACTCCTGCCCTGAGAGCAGGGCCAATACACTAAAAATAACAGTGATTTTAAAATATTGAGTACTCCTGCCCTGAGAGCAGCGCGCAATACACTAAAAATAACAGTTATTTGAATCTATTGAGTACTCCTGCCCTGAGAGCAGCGCATAATACACTAAAAATAACAGCGATTTGAATCTATTGAGTACTCCTGCCCTGAGAGCAGCGCGTAATACACTAAAAATAACAGTGATTTGAATCTATTGAGTACTCCTGCCCTGAGAGCAGCGCGCAATACACTAAAAATAACAGTTATTTGAATCTATTGCAGTACTCCTGCCCTGAGAGCAGCGCGTAATACACTAAAAATAACAGTTATTTGAATCTATTGAGTACTCCTGCCCTGAGAGCAGCGCGCAATACACTAAAAATAACAGTTATTTGAATCTATTGCAGTACTCCTGCCCTGAGAGCAGCGCGTAATACACTAAAATAACAGTTATTTGAATCTAGTGCAGTACTCCTGCCTGAGAGCAGCGCGCAATACACTAAAAATAACAGTTATTTGAATCTATTGCAGTACTCCTGCCCTGAGAGCAGCGCTAGGGCGGGAGATGTTTTGACCGTTGAAATATAGCGGAGATTTGAACGAGTTCTGTTCACGGATATCAAGTTCACAAACAGCGATGTAGCATTAGAAAAGCATGTTTTACACCAGTTAGCCCATAAGCAGCTTTGTTGTGGTTGACTGATGTAACGCGAATCAAAATGCATACAGCCTACAATGTTTAGACGATGATTAGTTCTGTGCATTTTTAATGTTCACTAATTATCATAGGAAACGTTAGAGGATGTCGAATTTTAACAAAATATAATAGCAAATTCACTTACCTTGCAATAAATGCGTTCACCCACGAACATCTGCCTTGTATTCCGAATATTGCAATCCTTCCGCGCGCACATTCAAACGTATTGACCCCGCCCTTGCTTCAGTTTCATTGGTTGAATCTGTAAACCAATCATTTTCCTTTCTGCCCTCAGAACATGTTTGAGTAAGTAAAACTCCCATCTGCTGTAAGAAAGCCAGCTTCGCTGTTGAATCCTCATCTCTCTGTCTGCCTGAGCCCTGTGAAGAGAGCCAGCTTTGCTGTTGAAACTTCACCCTCTCTCTCTGTCTGCCTGAGCCTGTGAAGAGAGCCAGCTCCGCTGTGGAATTCTCGTCGTCTCGCTGTCTGTCTGAGCCCTGTGAATAGAGCCAGCTTCGCCGTTGAATCCTCATCTTGCCTTGCCTGCCTGGGCCCTGTAAGGAAGGCCAGCCCTGCTGTGAAATTCTCATCGTCTCTCTCTGTCTGGCTGAGCCCCGCGGAACGGGCTAGCGACCTTGACCATTCACCTCCTCTTGGCCTGCTGGGGTCCGTTCTAACATTTTATTCAATAAAGATCTTGTTTTAACTTCCAAATTGCTGTTGCCTCTGTGTCCTCTGTGGTGTTGGCTCCTCGCGGTGGTACGTGAGTCGGGGGTTGAAGCGGCCGGTCATCTGGCGTTCACCCTCGACCGGTGACAGTACCGTTAATTCACTAATGAATTTGCCAATGTAACGTTAACGGGGTTTGTTGTTGTGGGAAGAAGGAGGCGGGAATCGACGAACATTTAAACATTTTAATAGTAAAATGAACAAATACAAAACGAAAGTATAAGTCAACAGCCCCTCATTGAAAACTGAAGTCCACACACAACATAAAATCAGGCCTGTTTCTCTCTCGATCTGCAGTTTGTACTTCCGCTCCTCTGTGAGAGATACGAGACCGGTCGGTGCGCCGTCCTCTCACGCCGCTCTCACGTCCCTCGTCCTGCTCGCCACAGCCAACTAACTAGAAATTTTGCGTGAAATGAATTTCAAACTCTGGTGGCAGCTAACGTTAGCCTTGTTGACGAAAGAATGATTTCTCTGCTGTGCGCACAGTTCCGGATTAGTGGGTGTGGCTTGCGGAGCTGTGCAATGGGGTGCATTGTGGGTGTTGTAGTCTTTCATACAAATGCACCCTACGGTTATTTTCTGTCTTTTCTCGGTCAAGAGGGCAACAAATTCAAAAATTATTTTACATTTCGACTACATATATGATCCACTTTCAATAAAGATTAATGTTGAAATGGGTGAAATGCTCCTTTAACAAATAATCTTTAAAACTCACTCTGGGAACTATGGTCCCATTCCCCCAACAAGGGCAAAAAGGGTCTTGGTTACTGTGACTACGATCAGATAAGTTGGTTTTATTGCTGTTAAAATGTGGTCACGTGGAAAAAGCAAAGGCCATAGGAAATACCAAATCCCTTAAAACAGACTTTCTTGCATTAATTGATGGGCGAACTGACGTAAAAGGCTACATTTACACTGCAGGTCTTGATGCCCAAATACGATTTTCTGACTATATCCGATTTTTTTGACGACCCGCTTACATCATCTTTTAAAAGTGACCCGTGTCAGATTTTTGCATTTACACATACACTGCTGGAACTACCAAATGTAGACGTTCTGACCTGGAAAAGGAAGTAAAACAGCACGAAATGCAATGGATGCAGATGCGAATAAAATTATCCAGAGTTTTGCTTTTGCTTTCGCTTTGTATTTGTTTTTAAAGCTTTTTATCTTACGTTGGCTCTGTAGCCACGAGCGCTTAAAACCGTGCCTCCCCATATCTCGCTCCACTGTGTGTGTCCTTCGTCCTCCATCGCGCCTGTAAGTTATGTGATCTCAGTTGACGTCACTTTTTTAATGAGGTACGACTCGCATTTACTGGGGAATATCCAATTTGTCTGCTTACATGGCACACGCAAATGCACGTATCCGATTCATATCCGATTTATTACCACATATGAGTGAGGCCTGTATCCGATCTGAGAAAATCGGAATCCATGAGGTTTTTTCCTGCTTACACGTTCAACGGTCCGATCTGTGCCACATGAGAGGAAAAAATCGGATTTGGGTCACTTGAACCATGCAGTGTAAATGGGGCCTAAGTGAACATGCACCCCAGGACACTGTGTGAATGAATTATTGTCTTGTGTAGTGTCTTTTGATACTATTATATCTTTGATAATATGTATTTTATGAGAGAAGAACTAGTTAATGTAACCCCACCTGTAACGGATCTCCTATCTAATTAATCCTCATTTAATGACTCAAACTTTAGTGTACATCACCTTCTTGTAGAATGCAGTGTGTGTTTGTTATATCTATCCGAGTATAAATGGACACAAATGGCACAGCCCACACTTGAGACAGTCATAAATCCTTTCAACAGAGGAATCTCCCGCTTGGAAATTCCCCATTTCTTATTGGTTGGGCCAACCCTGAAAGGTGGGACCTTTCTCAAGCTTTATATGGCCTCTACACAAGCCCTTCCTTCTCTTGGTCTTCTCTGTACATGTCCTGCGGGGCCCCACCCGGCCCCAGAGCCCAGGGCAGCAAGCGTTGACCCACAACCATGTCCTCATTCAGGAGAGAGAGGACTCTATCAACCTGAATAGAATCAAAGACAACATCAGGAGTTTGGCACAACTTCTTCATTCAATGCAAAAGAAGTCCATCACAACTCCAACCATCAACTCTTCCGACTTCTTCCCTTCTGGTTGCTCTGCGTGGTCGCTCCGTCCCAGGGCCGGCAGGCCAAAATCAGCGCTCCAGCCATGTGTCCATGAAGAGAGAGAGAACTTCCAACCAGAATGGAGTCAAACAAACCATGCAAGTTCATCACCTCTTCTTTATTCAACTCAGAAGAAATCGATTGAGACTCATGGGACCATTAAAATACTTCTTCAGGAACTTCACACAAAATGTTTTCACTGCAAAGGTCATGCAAGTATATATTTATATACTTATATTCCTATTATATATATATTATAATATATCATATATATTCCACTTCCGGTTTCATTCAGTCACTTACCATTTTACTATGCATGTATGTGTGTTTAGATTAGTTATGTTTGTGATTTAGTTAATAAAACTCGTGCACAATATGTATTTGGTTCTGATTCTCTACTTGCAACAAAGTTTATTTTACGATTTTGATTTTGACTACAGGCTTTTAGTAGTACTGTACAGTAAGAAAGACATCTCCCTCCCTGTAAATTAACATTTCTTAGAAATAATAAACAATTAAAACTGAGTGTTCACGGTACAAACAGGTTGATTGATTACAATATTAATTTTACTACATTAAATTAATTATATGAACTGATCCAAATATTCATAATATGCTACAGCTTTCTGTGTGCAACTACACTGCCTCGAGTCAAACTCACAAACGTACGATATTTCAGTAAAATTTTCAGCACTTAGCTAATCACTATTAGCATGTAATTCACTGCTAGCATGTGTAGTATATTGGAAGTCCTGTTTGCTAACACGAGTCAAAAGAGCCAATATCTACAGGATAGACCCAGACAGCAACATATGGCGCTTTTCCACTACACAGTACCAGCTCGACTCGGCTCGACTCGGCTCGCCTTTGTTTGGTTTTCCACTGTGTAAAAGTTGTACCTGTACCAGCTTTCGGGTACTTTTTTTCGTACCACCTCCGGCGAGGTTCTGAGCGAGCTGAGGCGATACTAAAATGTGACGTGAAACAATGCAGACTGCTGATTGGTCAGAGAGAATCGTCACTGCGTCATCATTGCACGCGACAGACGGAGTATCCTGAATAACTCCGCCATTTTTAAATAGTTTGTCCAGAGATTGCGTGATATACCCATTACTACTATTAAAACAGCATACTCTCGATTTCCTTCATTGTCCTGTGTGTGTGTGTTGGTATCGGGTGTGTGTCGCGTAGAAGACTGTCACGGCAGTTTCCTGTGGCGTGACGTCGCTATGACGACCTGGTACTATTGCGGAGGTACTATCTGTAATGGAAAACGGAGCGAAAAGCGAGCCGAGCCGAGTCGAGCTGAGGCGAGTCGAGTCGAGTTGAGCTGGTACTGGTAATGGAAAAGCGCCAATAGTGTCGGCCCAGATCCGGCCCACATCTGGTACACGTGGATTCCGCAAGTATCAGATCTGAGCCGACACTATGTTGCTGATGGTGGTTTGTGATTTTGCTGAAAAGAGTCAAAGAAGCCCACCCTCATGTTTCTATGACACTTCTATCCAAAAATGTCCCTTTTGATCTATTTAAATGGAACTCTATGGAACTTGTTGCTAGGGAGCTCAACCTTTGTTGCTAGGGTGTTGATACATCATGTCCAAGAAGAAACTTAAGACTCAATGTTTGCACGAGTCAAACTCACCCTTGTGTGCTGCAAAGATATCCATCCGGGCCTTTTATAATGGTAGTTTATGGGATCAGTTGCTAGAGTGCTCTAAATGGTTGCTAGGGCTTGATAGCTTCACAATGATCCTGAGAGACTGATTGGTTGCCTGAGTGAAATGAGCCCACCTTCATGTCTCTATGACACTGTGATCCAGAGTTATGCTCAATATTCCTGTGCAAGTTCTCATAGTAGAAAAAAACACATGTGCTCATTTCCTATTTCATTGGCCGTCCTTCGTCATAGTATGTCTATGGGAAACATTTGGGCAGTTTTTGCGACTTATAAAAGTCAAAGCACACCTCATCCATCATCCATGGGTCTACGACAAACACAAGCACCACTAATAGAGTATGGCCAGAGGTCAGGTTAATAAATATAGAAACAATTGTTGTAGAAATTTTAATAGTCATTTATTCCTAATCTATTCAATGTGTAAAAGTATATGTGTGTACGTGCTTGTGCGTGACGTTTCAGGAATATATGGGACAGGACGTCTTGACCTTAGGAATGGTCAGGTTTGGCTAGTTTATTCCAGTACCAGTTTGTGTCCTTAAGAAAAAACTGGACAGCAGTGGGGGCCTTATCTGGGTGGAAAAGTACAGCGAGTGAGAAGGAACCTTGAAAAGAGTATAAAAGCTGTCTTATGTCTTCCTGGTGCGCGCCACTCACTTCACAGAATGTAACGGCTGTGATGGCGACTGAGCCTTCTTGCAAGAATAAATATTTCTCTTTTTATTAATTTGACTCTGAGTGTCTCTTACGATGTTAATGATGTTTAACAGAAGTTTTTGCCACAACACAATATAAAACTTAAATGGCACAACTTGTAAAATAAACAAGACTGTCTGCCACTAATAAAGTCTAAACAGGAGAAAGAACACCACATGCAAGAGTGGCTCACACATGTGGGTGGTGTTCAAATCCGGTGGAGGAGGAATCACACGCAACACTATTAATATTGCAGTTTAAAACTGTTGCGTCAGTTCACAATCTGTCTGTCACACAAGTGTTCACATATATCAAGCACTGTTATTTGAAGATGGATCATCTGTTTATGTTGTGCTACATGTGGCATATTGCTGGTAAGTTATATTTATTTTAAGAAATGAAATATTGTTTTAGTTTTAATAGAAAGCAATTGGCTACTTTTTTAATCACCAAAAGGTTTTGTGTTCTCTGTTATTCCTCATTAAAGAGGCACAATAAACTGAAATAATTTTGATTCCGCTCTTTTTGCATCTGCTCTAGTTTTCTCTGAAACGACATTTTAGAATAAAAGTTTTGAATAAAGTGTTTAAAAAAATACACACATGGCAGAAGTAGAGGCTTAGATAATGGGGTTTGAGTGACTAATAAACAACATTTAAGCTGATAAAAAATATTTATGTAATGTAATCTGTGTTATATTTCATCTGCAACAATGCGAACTTGTATAAAGATTATTTTGGCCATTCACTTTTAAATGCATGAATATGAGGAGAGTCTCCGCATTAAAGACCCACGTGATACTGCCTTTATTTTCGATACAGTAGCAAATGAAATGTGGAAGATTTTATCTTTGATTAAATGATTGACAGGCCAGTTTACTGTCAGTATACGACAGAGAGCAACCGTTAAATACGCTATTGTATGACGTTATAATTTGTCCCAAAGCTTCTACTCTTCTGCTACACACTCTAAAGTATCTACTTTTTCTTCACAAATGCTGACACTGGGCGCACATACGAATTCATACAATTTGTGATAAATCGTATAGGTAGCCCAAATCGTACGAATGACCTACCCTACACCCCGCCCCTAAACCTACCAATTACTGGGGTTAGCAACTTTCACAGTACACAAAAACTCTGCGTGCGTTCACACAGCACTACAAAAAAACAACTACTTCTTCTTTTTTGTTTCTAGTCCACGCCTGCCCCTGTCCTCCGTGGGCGCCCTCTCCTGTAGGATCGCTAAACAACACGCCTGCTTGAGCATCACTCACTATATATTAAGCAGGGTCTTATGCATTTGCACCAACATTGATTTAAACACGTTTCCTGCATTAACCCCATCATGAATTTAGAATACGAACTAAGAGAATAGAATACAAATAGAATAAAGACATATGGCCAGTACTCTCTCTCTAAACATTAACATTAACGTTACAGGGAATGTTATTATGAGCCCCACATACACAACCCATTATTCACAAACAAACACAATCCACTGTCCAGCCATTATAGATGATCTTCAGTTTTGTTGAATTTGTAGTGAAAATTTCCCTCCTTCTCACAACACTCCTCCATTCTCTCTGTGGTGAACGTGTGGTGACAGCCCAAAAAACACTTCACATACTGACTATCTTTCTTTTAGAACATCAGGCCAGTCTCAGCATTGACCACTGACCGACTGATGTTGCAATAAACACTTAATACAAGATTCTTATTTCTCTCATGTTTTCCAGCAGTTGGATTCAATGTTTATAAACAACATTTCTTAGTAATAAAAAATACTGTTTCTGTATGTTCATCAGGTGTGTTTGGTGATTCAGTGAGTGGCAGAATTATACTTATTTATTAGAGTTTGAATGTACAACTTAACACATTTATTTTATTGTACAAGCAGACACAACACCATGAAGATCAAATAATTGGTTCACACACTAATTTTATTTTGTGTTTTCGCTGCTGTTCTTTAATTCACATTTAAGGGTTACAAACGAAAACTGAATTCAGGCTTTATTAACAACAGGAGCATTAATCTGTGTAAAATCTGTATGTTCATCAGGTGTGTTTGGTGATTCAGTGTCAGTGATGGAGGGAGATTCTGTTACTCTAAACACTGATGTTACTGAAATACATGAAGATGAAGAGATAATGTGGACATATGGAGCTGAACACTCTCTGATAGCTGAAATCATCATTGAGATCGGAATCTCCTCCACATATGATGATGTTCCTGATGGGAGATTCAGAGACAGACTGAAACTGGATCATCAAACTGGATCTCTGACCATCACAAACACCAGACCTGAACATACTGGAGTTTATACACTAGAGATAAGTGGAGTGAAACGATCATCAAAAACATTCAGTGTTTCTGTCTATGGTGAGAGATCATTTGTCCTACCCTTTAAATATATTCTAGATCACAAAAACATTAACTGTGATCAAACTAAACACAATGAATGCAAAGTAGGATTATTGATTATATTTTTCATATTTCAGCTCGTCTGCCTGTTCCTGTCATCATCAGTAACTCTTCACACTGTTCTTCATCATCATCATCATGTTCATTGGTGTGTTCATCAGTGTTGAGTGTGTGTGATGCGACTCTCTCCTGGTACGCAGGAATGAGTGTATTGTCCAGCATCAGTGTGTGTGATCTCAGCATCAGTCTCTCTCTACCTCTGGAGGTGGAATATCAGGATAAAAAACACCTACAGCTGTGTGCTGAACAATCCCATCAGCAACCAGACCACACATCTGGACATCAACACACTCTGTCACACATGTGCAGGTACCACAGCACTGATAATAATATTCACATTCATTCACTGAATTAATTTGTTGATTGTATTGAGATTGATAACTTATTAAGATGCCCGACATTATGAATAAGCTTCTGTCATATTTAGTGGGTTCTTGCCAACTATTACTATTCCTTTTTGTAGTCCGCCAAAAGTTTGACGTGCAGCTCCCCCCACAGCTTTTGTCACAGACCCACGAATGAGGCATCAAATCGTGCAGATTATTTGGGAATGGTGTGCTCTGACTTTTATAAGCGATCGGGGGTACGATGTTCGCCCCAGGGGCAAAAAGCAGCCAAAAAATTGCATATAGACTTAACATTGCTACAAACTTTGACGACTCATAGCGCCGAACTAGGAATTCGCAGAAACGTGTGATTTACCACATTTGAAGAGGCTGACAGGCTCTGTAAGAATATACCTCATAATGGGGTAAAAGTTGCACCCCTGGGGGGCAGGAGTTGCCCAAAGTTGCCCCATTGACTTACCATGGTGTAGGACGGCCCATGAAATGCATGCGTTTCTACTATGGTAAATTGCATTGGGATTTTGTATTGCACATAAAAATGGATCACAGTGTCATAGAGACAAGGGGGCGGCCTTATTTTACTCAGACAGCCATTCAGTCTCTCAGGATCATTGTGAAGCTATTAAGCCACGCCCTAGCAACCATTTAGAGCACCTTAGCAACAAGTTCCATTAAGTTCCATTGAAAGAGATCAAAAGCAAGGGGTAATCCATCAACCGGAAACTGAAGCCTCTCCGGGCGCCGCCATTGTAGCTGACTATCACCTGCTGTTAGCATTCCATTGACTCCCATTCATTTTGACGTCACTTTGACAGCGAATAACTTTACATCGGAGACGTCCAAAGACTCCATTTGTCCATTATTTATTTCTAAAGAAACACGACAAAGTGTAAAAGGCTCCATTACTGTGTATCTTACGTTATGGCCGATTTAGAAGCCGTTTTTGTAAATATAGGCTATCGACTGCGTCATAACCCCGCGTCTCTCTGGCGCACACAAGAGAAATGACCGTATAGACAGAAGTAGAAGCTCGCGCACAATCGGGGGACGTGGAGGCATACAGTCAAGGGAGAAGCCCATAGAGAGTCATAAAGTTGCTCCTGCTGCGAGCTCATGAACAGCTAATACTCACGATCTCCAGCTCTGCAAGATTCGGAAGGGAATGATTAAGATTTCGGTTGGCGCAGCTACTAGGTTGCTCACGTCACATCTCCGTCGTCAAGCTCAGTTTGAGCATGCGCAGTTCGCTTGGCAATCAGGAAGTCAGTGCTTCTAAAGGGCTTCAGTTTTCTCCGTTGAAATCTATGGGGTCGCTGTGTCCATTTCTTTTACTGTCTATGGATAAAAGGGATATCTCTGGATAGAAGTGTCATAGAAACATGAGCGTTTTACCCGGGGCAGCAAACAGCCAATCATGATTCACCTAAACACTTCCTAGCCCCTCCCTAGCAACCATTGTTGAGCACTTTAGCAACCTTAATCCAAAGAGGGATTTCTTCCATTCTGAATGTCACAGAGACATGAGAGTTGGTTTTAATCATTCATACTGACAAGGAGTTTCATGATTGGCAGCTGCCAAGCCACTCCCTAGCAACCAAAGAGAGTACCCTAGCAACCAATTTGCAAGACCTATATCTCTGCATCAGAACAACGTATAGAGATGGGGGTTAGCTCTTTTGACTCATCCTAGCAAACAGGACTTCCAACATGCTACACATGTAAGCTGTGAATAGCTACATGCTAATAGCGATTAGGTAAGTGCTAAATCATGCCAAGAAAATTCTAAAAACTCCAATAGTGACCATCTGTGACAACTACTAACCACCATAGCAACCACCCAGAATACCCTAGCAACCACCTAGCAACACCATAGCAACTGCCCATAACCTCCTAGCAACCTCCTAGCAATGCCCTAGCAACCACCCAGAATACCCTAGCAACCACCTAGCAACACCATAGCAACCACCCAGAACCTCCAAGCAACCTCCTAGCAATGCCATAGCAACCACCCAGAATACCCTAGCAACTGCTTGGCAAAAACATAGCAACCACCAAGAACACCCTAGCAACCGCCTAACAACCCACCAGAACACACTAGCAACCACCTAGCATCACCCTAGCAACCACCCAGAATACCCTAGCAACTGCCTAGCAACAATCTAGCAACCACACAGAATACCCTAGCAACTGCTGCTTAGCAACAATCTAGCAACCACACAGAATACCCTAGCAACCGCCTAGCAACCACCCAGAATACCTTAGCAACCACCTACAAAAACCATAGCAACCACCCAGAACACCCTAGCAACCGCCTAGCAACCACCTGAACACATGAGTAAGCCATATCTCAGCACCAGAACATAGTACAGACATGTTTGTTGGCTCGTATGCAATCATGTACCACACCCTAGCAACCGAGTGGCGAGTTTTGCCACTGCAAGCACCCACTCACATTTTCTTCTGGAAATGTACATTCTAGTTCACTCATGCCTTTCTAAACAGGTTTGATTTGTTTTCTTCTGTGGAGCACAAAATGAGATTGTGCATATTTAGAGAGAGAGAGAGATAGATAACTTTAGTTAGTGTATAATGTTGCTGTCTGAGCAGAGCATAAACAACATTTGCAAAGTTACAATGCTCAAAGTTCAAATCAAAGGAAGATATTTGCTTTGCGGAGCATGTGTCACTCTGTAGGCATCTTACAACAGTTCCAACAAGCGATTTATAGATTAGCATGACAGAATATGCTAATTGAAGATAGTTAACTCCACATCAGCAACATAAATTCATTAACTAACCATTCAGAAACGTAATGTTGCATTCTACATGTCACTTCTTGACACTTCGTGTCTGACTCCAGTTTAAACATATTAGGCAGAACAGTTTCTGACATTTTAGTGCGTGTCTGCATAAAGTAATCCGAGCTTTACTTTTACTATTACAAAAAAGGCTTTACTATTTATTTCACTTGTCCATTTTAGTAAAAACTTCAAATTTAATTCTTAAATTAAATTTTTCCTAATTTCTTCTATCATATTGTTCCTTTCTTGTTTGTACTCGATACATTCAATAATCGCGTGCATTGTTGTTTCTTCAACATGACATTGCTCACATAATCCATCTGGATGTTTCCCTATTATTTTAAGTGTGCTATTTAAATTGGAAAGACATTATTCTATTGTAAATAACCTCTTCATTCCTTGATTTTATTATTTGAAATGATTAATTAAGCTATAAAGAAAATAAATACCCCTTTTCCATTGTTCCCCTTTATTTGCCATTCTTCTGTCGCTCTATTCCAGATTAATACTTCTTTATTTTAAATTTCTGACTTGCTTATGGACCTGCTTATGGTATCTCTGTTGTTTCTCTGTGTAAAGCTTGTTTTGCTGATGTATCCACATCCTCATTTCCCTTTACTCATATGTGTGCTGCCTGAAACCCTTATAAATCTTACTGAGATATCATTTTGAACAATTCTTGAATGAATTTGTAATATACTGAAGAGAATATATTGATTAATCTTTAAGACTGAAACTTGAGTCAGAACAAATTAAAGTAACACTAAGTAGTTTTTCAACCTTCATAATATATTTCCAAGACCCTTGTGATGGTACATCGACTTAAAATAAGTTAAATGACTCGTCTGCCATAGCCTGACGGGGTCTGTATCGCTTTTACTGGCACTATGTAACTTCGGGTTTCAGGTAGGAACCCGTGCACATAAAGAACTACAGAATTCGACTGCTTTACGTCAAGCGCTACGATAGTCATTATCTCGTTTTTCTTCGTTTCTGATGTCGCAATACATCATCCTTTCATGAAATCATGTAACATACTCTACCTTGTCTGTGGACATCGCTCATTCTAAAGCCGATGCTGGATAAACAGCGAGCGTGCGTGCGACGGTAGACTAAATTATTTATGACAGCGGCAATGGACAATTTCGTTTTCCAACCAGTAGGGCGACCGAAGAGGAAAAGTTACTTGGTGTTACTTTAAAAAAAATGTCCAGGTTTATGTTCCTCTACCCGCAGCAAAGCCAAGATTATTGCCATAATATAGACTCAAATGATTTGATGTTCGCTTTATTCCACTTATCCACTGATTTCCACTTTCTAAAAGTAAAAAAGTAGCCCCAGTTGTCTGACGCTCTGGATCTTTTTAAGCCGTCTGTAAATAGTTGTATATGCTGGTGATATTGGGCTCTAACATATAGTCTACTGAAAACACTGATGACAAATCTACTTCTCGCTCTGCTTTTTTAACCTCCAACATGTTGGATCATTTTGACAATATTTACTTGCATTTCTTCCTATGTTTTTTGATTGCTCAGTAGTTTTGTTTTTCAGAAGTCCACACCCCCTGTTGTGAGTCTGTTGAAGCTGTGCTGCGATTGGTCGTCACTGCGCTGATGGGCGTGGCTTCTGCGGCTGCTGCTGTTCTTCTGGTCAATGACGTCAGAGCTGCAAGAGGATGACAAGAGAAAACAGAACATTTCATAAATATTGTGGTATATATATTGGAGTTTTAGTCAAGATAACAAAAAAAATGTGTGGTCTAATTTTTTAGTGATGTGAAACAAAGCTTTGCTTGCAATGCTCTCTGATTTGGATGGTAAATGTCATTTAGATTCATTATGGTGTATTGGGCCATCTGGTGGCCAAAACGATGAATATTCTTGAATAGCTTATTTCATTTAATTCTTTAATTCCTTCCGTTTCACATTCCATTGTTAGTCACCTTTTTTAGTTACTCTTAATTTATGTTATGTTGCTTTTTTCAGTTTGTTTCATATACAGCAACCCCGCAAATATAAATGTAAAAATATGACACACCAACTAATCACTGTAGAATTTTACTGTAAACTGAATATTACCACCAAAATGCTTTACATCTATAAATCCTGTACAGGCCTCAATTTTAATTGAGGGGATGTTGTTGGAGCCATTCTCGGGATAGGGTGGCGCTGGAGTAGCCTCTCGCTGCAGCCTGCGGTGGACATCCAACCCGGCAACATCCAAGTGTGACGTCAGAAGCCACCACGCCCATGCCCAAATTGGACACATTCTCGTTAACGTTAACATTTAAAAACAGGAAGAAGCATCGAGAAGAGAAGACGAAGGTAACTGCGAAACAAAATGCACAAAACACACTTGCGGTTTTAGTATAAACAGCTGTTCAACATAATATGAATGAGTTGTATGAGAATGCGATGTTACCTGTTGAAATAGAGCTATGAATTATCTTCAACTTACATATTTGGTCATTTAACTCGTCCCCTGTGATGTCTCTTAACTGAGTTGTGTGTTATATTTGGCTGAGTGAATTTCGTATCAGTAAACGTTAGATTCTCAACTGAGAATTGTATACTATTACTATTATACTATACTAACTGCATTATTATATCACCAATTTCATGTTGTTATTTGGATTAAGGGTAAATATGAAAAATATATAATTTCAGTGCTTATGTGTGACGTTACATCCTGTAAATCTTATTCTGCTTGTAAAGAATATGAGATTTGATTGTCACTCTGTCAGTTGTAAATACTGCATATTGAAAAAGTTTGAAGTTGTTCAGTCATTGCTATGCAAAGAAGTTATACATGTTTATATAATGTAATGTGATGATAAACTGTTGTAATATGAATAAGTTTTATTATTAATTCATAGTAAATACAGTGACAGCAAGCCAGCCATCACATCAGCAGTCTTTCCTAACTATTATACTTCTTTTCAGGAGTACAATTGTGAAAGCAAGTGATTGTTTGCCATGTCGGTAAGTAAAAATAAACTTTGGTTTGTATCTTACATTTACACATTTGGAGTTTGGAATTAGACGTCAGTAACATGAATATTCTATTTGACTTTCTCTCTCTACAACTCCAACATTTCATAAGTGTTAAATCAGAAATATATATTTCAGTTGAACATGTTAAACAAATCTCTCTCTCTCTCTCTCAGAGTTGAAGCCATTCTTGCAGCAACTGGTGGAAAAGGGGATCTTTTTGGTGCTTTTGTTGTAGCACAAATAATTTTGTTCTTTCATATAATAGAAATAAATGCATGTGTATATATAAATAAATTCATGCTTGAATCATTCTCGAGTTTTGCCTTCTGATATCTGGCCATATCATTTAGTGACTGCATATGCTGCTTCCATCGTTATTTTATAATGAGCAAACTAGTTAAACTTAAGGAGGTTAATCAATACAACAGCATAACAGTATAATTCAAGAAACTAAGACTCACTCCACTTTTTCAGTTGTTTAAAGATTGATATACATTTTTAATTATTTTGTTTTGTGTAAATTAAATTTGTTCAAAATGCCTCTGATGCATAAAAAAAAAAAAAAAACACATTTTATAAAAATACTCCTGAGATTAAATTTATTTCGAACTATGTATGTACAAACTAAAAAACTAGGGTCCTGTAACCGGGGTCCTAAAGCTGCAGCCTCCGATTGTGCAGGAATATACTATTGATTTTAAGTAGGCTAGTATAGTGAATGTGTTGCTCTAAACAACTGTGACATTGGTTATTTTAACAAAAAGTTATCACACTTGCATAGATGGTTCATTTTAGACCCATGTGTGTAAACTTAATGTATTAACACAAAATATTAAATAAATAAAAATTAATTTGTGACCAAGATATTTTGAACTATGATGAGATTTTGATATGTTAAACTCATAAAACCTGTTCAGAAGGGGAAGACGAGAGATTAACTGTTTTTTTTAATGTATTGGAATATTATGCAAAAGTTCATTTATTTCAGTAATTCAACATAGCTGTAAGCCATAATCATCAAATTTATAACACATAAAGGCTTGAAATATCTCACTTTGCATGTAATGAGTCTATATTATATATTAGTGTCAGCTTTTAGTTGAATTACTGAAATAAATGAACTTTTGCATGATATTCAAATTTTTCGAGTTTCACCATATTGGTTCTTTAATTTAAGGTTTACATAAATTCCATTCTGCTGTTCTATTATTTGATTTCAAAGTCATTTGCTAAAACAGGCATTAACTAATAAGTGAATTCTTAATTTGGTTGTAAAAATGCAATATTTCTATAACCACATAGAAAGAAAAAGTTTTTTTTATTTTTTTATTCAGAAGGGGTAACTATAAGTGCAGTTTGGATCCCATATAATTAAGAAATGTTTAGTTTTAAAAATCGTTTTAGTTTAAGTATAAATGCTCCCTTATACGTTTATTATAGCAAAACCATGATTATTGATTACCATTTGTGTAACAGAAATATAAGAGAAATACAAAAATATCGTTTTAAGGTACATTGTTTACTTGTACTACCATGTCATTAACTTACAAAACCAGTGAGCAATGCAGAGGTAACGTATTGTCTAATACAGCTGTTAAGGGAGTGATTGTGATTTAGACCATTCCAAGTCTGCCAAAGCGTCACAATTTAACTGCACCAATAATCTGTAGCATCACACCTCTACACAAATAACCTCATCTTTATTATAAACCAATAACTATGATAACAACCGTAAACACATTTCCGACAGGAAGCAGCGCCTTTTTTGCGCATGCGTACAACAAATCGAGTCACGTGCCGTAGTTGGACATGGGCGTGGCTTTCTACGTCACACTTGGATGGGCGTGGCTTCTGACATCACACTTGGATGTGGGCCGGGTTGGATATCCACCGCAGGATGCAGCGAGCTGTACTTGTGGCGCTGTGATCTGCCACCAGTCTACTTAAGACAGGGGTTGATTAGTGCAGGTGTGGCGCACAGCGAGGTAAAATTCAACTGAAATTCAACTGCAGTAGCCACTGTTCAACCTGAAGATGGCAGCACTCAGACGTTTTTACACCATATATTGTAGAATCAAAACACTTTAAACGCAAATGTCAAAAAATACTGAACCGCATTTATAAAGGTCCATTCTTACAGATCGTTAACTAAAAAAAGTTGTTTTAGTATTTAGTTACTCTTTAAACATGTGATACATTGATTTTACTTGGACCTAAAAAATATTGTGTCTGTAATTCATGGCTTTCAATAGAAATTGGTGGAAATTTGCCATAAAAATCTTTAAAGACCTTTTCTCAAAAATGATTTTTTTCTCACACTGTGAGTGACGATTTTCCACTTCTGTAGCACCTACACCAAACTTTACACTCGTATTCCTAACTATACTGTGAAGGTTTGTCCTAAGGGATTTGTTGATATATCATTCTTGGCCTGATTTATATGACATTGTATGCCTAAAAATAGGGCGCAAATCAATTTAAGGTTATTGTTAGTATTTTCTGATTTACAGATAACAAAAGGAGATATTCATAATCCCCTTTGGTAATGTCGTTTCGTTGAATATATCAACAAAATGCAAAAATTATTTTAAACCTTGTTTTTTTTCCAATGGTCAGATTCATCACTTCAGAATATATGCAAATCAGCGCATATTTAATTAGAGTCTGATTTGCATATTTAAACATAAAATTACTTGCAAAAAACTTTTTCCTATTCATGTGAGTAATCAACTGGTAAAGTTTAATGGTGATATCTGTAAGTTAAAATTTTTACCCTATTCACCTGTAGCGTCTCGACTTAAAGGTGCATTGATATGATTTATGGCTTATTAATATAAACGTACGATTCGTCAACTAATGGCTAACACTAAAACAGTCTTTAGTCGAGGGCAGCCCTAGATTCAAGTGCAGTTTAAGTGGTAAACCAAATTTCCTGAGATTTTGGTATGTGTGTTGAACACCATTAAAGACAATGTTAGCATCTGTTAGATTTAGGGTGAAAATGGTAAAACTTTAGTTTTTGATGGAGGGAGATTCAGTCTCTCTAAACTCTGGTCTCATGGAAATGAAGGATGATGATGTGATTCGTTGAAATATATAACCTGACCGACAGCATGACTGTAGGCCTATTTGATAATGTTCCTGATGGGAGATTCAGAGACAGACTGAAACTGGATCATCAAACTGGATCTCTGACCATCACAAACACCACAACTGAACATACTGGAGTTTATCAACTAGAGTTAAGGGGAGCGAAACGATCATCAAAAACCTTCAGTGTTTCTGTCTAGGGTGAGTAGAGATCATTTGCCTTTATACTTGTTTTATATCAACATATTGAATTGTTGAATAATTTTAAAGTTTGAGGTAACACACTGTAAAGACCCTCAATACTCTAGACTGAAAATTGTTGTGTAGATTTATTTATATATGTGTTTATCTTCCCATGTTTTTCAGCTCATCTGCCTGTTCCTATCATCAGTAGAGACTATTCACAATGTTCTTCATCCTCATGTTCATTGGTGTGTTCAGAGTGTAATGTGTGTGATGCGACTCTCTCCTGGTACGCAGGAATGAGTGTATTGTCCAGCATCAGTGTGTGTGATCTCAGCATCAGTCTCTCTCTACCTCTGGAGGTGGAATATCAGGATAAAAACACCTACAGCTGTGTGCTGAACAATCCCATCAGCAACCAGACCACACATCTGGACATCAACAGACTCTGTCACACATGTGCAGGTACCACAGCACTGATGATATATGTGTGTGTGTGTTTACTGAAATGATCTCTGTCTTCTGTTGTAGATCAGACTGAGGTGTTCACTCACATTAATGTCTCTATTTTCCTGTCCTTCAGTTCCTCCAGTGTCAGTGTCTCTGATAGTGTTGATCTCTGGATCTCTGATTGTTGTTATAATCGTGATCTTCTACATCTGCAGGAAATGCAGAAAAAACTGATCAAGGCAAGAATTTTAAGCAAGTATTATTACAAATAATACTAAAAATGTATAGCCCTAATAGACCTTAGTCAGGTTAGATGCCATGCAGATTGAAACAAGGCTGTGAAGGATAAAAGTAAAGTCTTTACAATATGGGTATTTTTCCTTTAAAACAATAATTGAAATACTTTGAAATGGATTTGTGGAGTTTTGTATACTAAAAGGTTTTTTTTTTTTTTTCTAAATGCACATATTTCTGCTGTTTTCATATGTGTGACAGAACAGAATCGAAATGAGAATTTTTTTTAAAATAAAAATTCAAATTAGCTTTTAAACTAGCGTTAATAGTCAAACTAACTTTAATAAGGATACATTCACAACAACAAAAAACAAATCAGAACAGATTTTTCATGACATTTGAAATTGGTATTATTTAGAAATTGGCATTACTGTCATATTGCATTATAATAAGTATTTGATTTCAGATAGCCTCTAAACACTTCAAGTCTGTCATTAATATTCACTGTAATATAATTGTATATATTTGCACGTCTAAATGTAGTATATCGATGAGATATCACAATGTTTGATGGCATTTCCTCAAGCTGCTTCACATTAGGAGTCGCATGACCTGTTCAGTTATACCCTTTACCTTTTATTGACATTAAAATGCACTATACAAACTTAAATGGTTGTAATTCAAGAATGCTTTGGAATATAGACCTAATTTTGGTCTTGTTTTAAAGAAAACAATCAGCAGATTATTACTGAAGTGAAAGCACTTAAAAAAATTAAAGTATGAAAAAGTTATGGAAGTTATAATTTACAGTAAATCAAATATACTTTATTAATATATTATTTTTAATATAAAATAAATATTTTACAAAATATGTTTTACTATAAAATTACTATAAAATGAAAGCTATATATCTAACCAAGTTGTGTTCCAAATTTAAAGTTGATATCACAAAAATTGAAGTTCCCATGAGATTTTGTTTAGGCGTTATACCAAAAATAGCCACCGGGTGCCATTGAATTCCATTGAATTTGATTGTATGCATTCTGCCATAACAAATTAATAAATTTATATCCAAATATCACTTCTGTCACTAAATATGGAACCTTGAGACTCAGACCTTTCTGACAATATGTGTTTTGTCAAGATTAGAAAAAGTTTTGATAATAAATTATGAAAGATGATGCCCAAAAGGGGAGGGGCCTAATAAGAAATACCGTTTCTATGGTAACGCAACGTCCAATTTCAAAACGGGTTTCACAGGATGAATTCTGAGTTCGTAAGCTTTCAAATGATACCTAATTTATGATAACTACTAAAATATGTGATATAATAATAATAAAAAAATTATATCTATATATATAATATATATTATACTTTTTAGAGGACTTCTTACTTTACTTTTTAAAATATAACTTTATCTTTTTTTCATGACAAATACTAGATTATGTTTTATAATGAACTTTTAGCACTAAAAACCAAAGTTTCAATTATTAAAAGTGTGTGCGTCGACTTTTTGTGACAAAGGTCAGAAACTCCTGTAATGACGTCGATTTTTTTGAGGCGCACTCTTGTCATAAATTCATATATTACTGTTCATTAATAGTTTGTAAGAAAAAAAAAACAACGCTAAAATATCTATTTAGGAGTCTTAGAGCTTTCCAACGATATATAGTTTGTCATGACTAGATTAGGATTTAATAGTAATATAGTGAAGTAAATTTAGTTTGCCCGTATATGGGCAAGTGACAGTTAAGGGGTTAAAAAAAAAAAAACTTAACATAATTTAAAGGCCAGATTTCAAATGTTGTATTATAATTATCTTGTGTTTTGTACAGCATGTTAAAGAGGAGGATGAAGTGGTCAGAAGATGTCTTCAGTCAGTTCAAGATCCAGCTGTGTGACCAGTTTCACCAGGAGTCTGTGCTTGAGATTTGGGATTGATGAGAATCACCAGAATATTAACATGTAAATGAAAGTGCTTTTTCATTTTTGCTCTAGTTTTACACTCTATGACCATCCCAGCGAACTGAAGTACAATTTGAAGGATTAATAAAATGCTGTCCTAAAAAAAAACAGTGCTATTCAACAGTTGACCATGAATTCTTGCAATGTTATGTTTCATTGCATTTTTGTTCATGTTCCTGTGTTTCCTATTCAGTTTAGTTCTCAATGCCATAATCACTAAATTCTCCCTGTTTGTTTCCTACTGTATGTTACTGATGAATCACAGCTGTATTGAGTTTTGTTCTGTGTATAAATACTCCATGTTTTCTTCAATCCTCTGTTGGTTCTTGTCAAGATAGTGTGATTATTCTTCATCTATTCTTTTGGTGTTTATTAACCCTTTCTCCCATTTTGAAATAAGTGGGCCATAAATGACATACATAAAATAAAAAGATTGCTGCTCATAAGTCATTCTGACAGATACATAACCAATACTTTATATGAGAGAAAACACATGATAGTTTACAGTTCAAGACTCCTGCTGTCATTCATCTAAAGATCTAAAATCTCACAAATCGAAATATTAACAATATAACAATTTAAATAAAACAAATTATGTGGTTGTAGTGTAGAAACACACAAAAGCCCAACAATTCCCCCTTGAGAATATTTATGTATGTGACTGTTGGTGCTTGCACAAGCATGGACAAGTCTGGATATAGCTTTAGAGGCCAGTCTATATACATAGGTGGAGAGACTGACTTGCTTTATGACACAAAATGGATTGCTGCATGTTATTCCCGTGAGTGATTCAGAAGCAAGTTATCCGTTTTACATTCTATGCTGTTCTTTAATATTCAGTTACTGATAAGCTACTAGCTTCATGCCGAGATTCTGCTGTGGGCATCGATGGACACTTCCACCATGAGGCCATAGGAGGGAATTAATGAATGGAAGTGAAGTGACGTTGGTCATGTGACAGTTACAACAGGGCGGTTGTAAATTTGACAGTGTCATATTGAAACTGAAGTTGTGCCAAAAAAAGTGACTTAATTTAAAGGCACACTATGTATAAATTGTGTTTTTGTCAAACAGCGACCCCTATAGTCGCTGTGGAATACTTGCACTGTCATAAATAGCTAGCTAGACATATGTGGAAATTATTGGACTGGTCTAATTATGTCTAATTATCAACAATGGACAACTAAAAGCCTGACCGAGTGGGACTCTTGTCCAGATCCGCACGCAGTCAGATTCTCTTTTCCTTTTCCTAGTCTCTTCCGACCGCGTTTTATTTGCTTTTTCCATCGTCGAGTATCACGTCTGAAATGCGCACAAGTGTCTTCGTGCTTCATATTGAAGGGGGTGGATTGTAATCAACTGCTGCTTCAATGTATCTGTAATGAGTGATTATAACCAAGGTATTAATCAATATTTTTCCTTCTAATATCAAATGAGTTGAATGACTTCTCTGGAGATTTTACTTTGTTATAGAAGTTACCGATGTGATTACTGTAATGTTCTTTTCATGTATTCTTTAATGTATGTATTTGATATCTGAATCCACAACCAACCTTTATACGCTTCGTTTACTATGCTAAATCAATAAATGTGATTTTGATGCTGTACGGTTCTCATCTGAAAGAAAACAATAAATCACAGATTGTAAAATGAGAAACGAACAGCGTTGTCAGAAAATCAGCACATGAATGAGTTTCTTCTTATTTTCCTCTGGAATGATTGTGCTGTGATTTCTATTTGGTCAGTGGGAACGGTGTAGATCTTGTACATTATAATCAAAATGTTAAATGGATTATTTTTAAGGCAATTATTGTGAAATTGACTCTCGATTGAGATATGGTTAAGACAATAGTCACGTGTTTATTAATAGTCAGTGGTTTACATTTATAGCCATGTAACCTCGTGTTTATTCTTCTTTGAGTTAAATGTTTATCATGTATTTTGTCACGATCACACACATTTTGAGAGAGATCCAAAAGCAGTAATTTATTGGGGTATTCATACTCATAATCCAGTTCAGACAAACATCTGTGAATGCACCGCACTGTATGTTGATACTATTAAACAACAGTGATTGGACTTTTGTGCATTGTTACCGGTCCCCCGTGATGATCCACATTAAGTCAGAGCAGTCGATATAGTGCAGAAAACTACCTAACAGAAATTCTAAAGCTTTCACCACCAGTAGTTGACCAACATAACCCAAACTTATTTTTATAAGATACATAACATAACCTGAAACAGATAAAGACATGCAGTTATTAGTCTGAGTGAATGTGTCAGAGTGTTAATTCCATATTCACTGGATATTATTCTCTTCCTCTCACTATATATCTGTAGATGATACTTACCATCGTACTGGAAGTTATGTTTAGTGAAATAAACAACAAACAGTAATCCTAAAAGAGCTTGGAACAGATCAACTGGAACACATAAAAACAAAAAGTCATTAGTGTGAGTGAATCTTACAGTGTGTTTATTCAATATCCACTGGATATATTCTCTTTAGACATTAGAGGTCCATAGTAAAGATGTGGAGAACTTATTCCTTTGTTAAGGTCTTCATGAAATCAAAACCGACCCCATTAACTTAGTTAGCACACAGACTAGTGTTGTGGTGAACAATTAATCCATGCAAGTTAAATCACAGGAGGAAAAAAAGGTTTGTCTTTGTAATCTTTCCATCTGGAATGGCGTTCATTAGTTTGGCGGTTCGTGCGGAACAAACGTAACCACATACAAACCTATTTTTCTCATTCAATATTCTGATTCATTCAGAAAAATGTCATACTGAAGTAAAGTCAGTAGTTAGTTCTGGTTAATGCTCACTTTAACAGAGACTTTTTCTTGAACATTTCGGCATATTGAAGCAACTCACTTAAAAATATTGGGTTAAAAATAACCCAACAAGTAACCCAACTATGGGTTATTATAGCACCGTCCCAACTGTGGGTTATTTTAACCCAATGTATTGGGTTAAAAGCCAGTTGGGTTAAAATAACCCAACAGTTTAGTTAAATTTGTAGTTTTATTTATGCCCATATTTTAATAAATAAAATGCACTGTTTTCAAATACAGATTGTTTTTTGTATAAAACAATACATATGTTTCAACAAATATATTTTTAAATTACAAACTATATTTTGGGGAGTCTAGCATTTAATGTAAATATAGTGTACATAAATTCAAAATACACAAGTGTACATACAACACACATAATAAATTCAAAACCTATGCAAATATGTACAAACAGTACACATTCAAAACATGTACATAGAGTACAAATACATAAAATATATACATACAGCACACAAAAATTCACTAAATTCAAAACCTATACAAATATGGACAAAATACACAAATTATTAACATTAAATTCTAATCACAACTTTATTAAAAGGTCTTCAACTGTACACTGAATGCATTGATGTGTTGTTGTAAACATACCTTAAGTAATACAACTAAAAATACATATGTTGACTACTGGACCTGATGATGATGATGATGATGATGATGATGATGATGATGATGATGATGATGATGATGATGAACAAAGTTCTTAATGAGGCAGCAATGTGTTAAAGGAACTCCTCCGGATATATTAAAGTTTGCATGCTACAAAAACTCCCAGATGGATGCAGAGGTCTTGAAATAGTTTATGTCATAGATGTTAAACATTTTTGAAACAGATCCATTGCATGAAATAAAGTCTTCTGTTCAACTGCTTTCACACTGAATATGATAAAAACATGCAAGTTCTCTTTGTCCCCAAGCATCGTCACGTGGATCCGGGCATGTCTCACTGTTCAGATCGGCACCATGTCAGTTCCACTTCCAACCTTAAAAGAATAAATAAAGTTCAGTTGGGGCATGCACTGTGACAACATCAACAGTTTAAATTATGAAAACGTTACATGATCACAGCAGTGCTGTATTGAATTAGATTATGGTCACTCTAATTACTCATTACACCTGCTGTTAAAGAGTTAGTTTACCCAAAAATGTAAACTCTGTCATTAATTACTCGCCCTCATATCATTCCAAACATGTAAGACTTGCGTTAATCTTCGCAACATAAATAAAGACCTCATTGATGAGTCTGAGAGATTTTTGTCCCTTCATTGACAGCTACGCAACTATGCCCCAGAGAGGTAGCAAAGACGTCATTAAAGTAATCCATGCGACTCCAGTGGTTCAACCTCAATTTTATGAAGCATGATGAGGATATTCTATCCCTTAACCATAATTTACCACTTTATTTGCAAAATATTAAACTCAAATGCATATTCACAAGAGCACCTCGACGCATGCGTGTTGTGTTAAATGCGAGAGCAGAAGACAAGAGCGTGAACACAACAATTATGAATTTTTTGCACAAAGCACTCGCGTCGGTTCATAAAACGATTCTTTCATTTTGAGTTGACTGCGCATGCACAACATCCTATAAGTTCTGTTCTGGAAACAGAATTGATTAGTAGATCTCTTGAGTCTTTGGGTTCGGGTCCAAATCTTTCATTCTTTTCGTCAGTCTCATAGAGGCTATGCTGTCAGTACCGGAAAGATACATGATTAGTTCACCTCTCGAGTCTTCGGGTCTGATTCTTCGATTCTAGTCTTTCGTTCTTTTGTCAAGTGAAATTATGTGACAGCGCTGGACACATAAGTTAATAATTCCCAAACTTTCTTATAAACAAGCACTAAGTCAGTTTTTTTAACAGTAACATGCTGCGTTTCTGGTCTCAAATTAAAGCTTTTTAATTTCTTTCAATTTATAATTTAAGAATTTCTGTTATTATGGTTCTTTTCCATATGAATGTGGTACTAAAGAGTTGGTAATGCTTTAAACTTTATCTATGATGTTGAAAATCACTTTGCTAAAGATATATATCATACATATAGTCCAAAAACAACACAGTTACGTGACATGAACGACTCAAAGCCGAGAGATTAACTAATCAATACTGTATCAGCTACCGACTGCATAGCTTCAGTATGGGACTGTTACGTGCTAAAAGAATTGACTCGAACCCGAAGTCTATAGACTCGAAACGTGAACGAATCAATTCTGTATCCGGTAGACTGCATAGCTCAGTTTATGAGGATGTCACGGGATGAATGAACGGCTTAGATTGGGAGGTGAGGTAAACTAACAGACTGCATAGCCTGAAAGACCCAGATAAATGATTTAATCGTTTCTGTTTCTCATAATTTGGCCTCTTCCCAGCATTACAATTTTTTTCTTATTCTAAATGTGATCAGCATTTTGATGTGTTTGATAAATTTGGCAATTGATATGTAACATTTTAAATACATTCTGCTGAAATTAATGAAATGACTTGGAAAAAAAGAGATTCAAAGATCCAAGTCAGTAAAATGTTCCGAACTTCCTACTACTACTGGACAGTAGCTTTCGGCAGTCTGTAAAAATATACTACCGCAGATTTCTTGTCAAATCTAGTTGTACAAATAAATCTTAAAGCTCTTTCCCATTTTTAATGTGTTTTTTCCACGGCAGTCATTCTGCCACTCGAAGGTGACGCCACGCGCATACTCTCTAATCTGAACATCATTAAACTCACCATTTCAAGAAAACTGTGAAGTCTGGGATGTTCTCTAATGATTTCTTCGATAGTTTTTGTTCCAAAGGATCAATTCCACGCATTGCAGTTTGTTGAGTTGGTGTGTGAATTCATGAACTTCTGGACTTGGCTGTGAGGACTTCTTGCTTTCTTTTTGCCACATTATTGTCAGTCATCAGACAGCTTAGACTCTACTGAAATGAAAACATACTGTATTAAAATGAGGGAAGACAGCTGAAAAAACAAGCAAACATGAGCAATTAACTGGATCTGTAGTAGCCCCAGCACTGCACATTTGGTCTCTCTAATCATTATTCAACTTACCAGCTTGTTAGTAGAGGGACTCCAAGACTGGTGCCAGATAAGGAAGGCGTACTGTCCAGGACCAGAGTTGAGAACCATTGTCATCCAGCAGTGTAAAACTTTCATTTACTCCTTCCTGTGTTAGAATGAAGCAGAAAATAAGAAATATTTTCAGAGAAGTAAGCTAGACCTTAAAAATAAGTTTGTAAAAACCCTTTTATAAATCACTTATTTCAAAAGCTTACTCACATTGAAAGGTTTCAATTAAAAGGCAGAAGATCAACTGTTGTAGTCTGCTTCACAAATTAACCCATTTGTCTAAAACAAAAGTATAACACATTTAGTGCAACAGCAGCAACACATTGATTTAAATAAAAGGCAAAAAGTTCATAATAAAAAAAATACTGTAATTGGATGCTTCAGCTACTCCTGTATTAATACAGTTGCATGCACATACATGACTATTCATACAACATTCATTATGAATATACCACATTTCTGCCAAAATACCATAGTTTGTGTTACTACAGTAAATCAAGGTAAATTGTGTTTTGGAAAAGAAACTTTCTTTAACTAATGAACTAGGCTAATCGTTTATTTGTTGCACAATGTGCAACATTGTGTTTTACGCATTGTGTT
Source organism: Chrosomus eos (assembly GCA_036326025.1). Classification (NCBI taxonomy): domain Eukaryota; kingdom Metazoa; phylum Chordata; class Actinopteri; order Cypriniformes; family Leuciscidae; genus Chrosomus; species Chrosomus eos. The sequence goes on from JAZAVI010000054.1 coordinate 127,699, forward strand.
TCATGTTTTACGCTTCAATGTTGTTGGGAATATCTGCACTTTTTCATCTTTCTTTCATCTCGGAGATTTCAGCGAACTCAAACGGTTCTCACTGCATCTCACACCGCTGCTGTGGTGTCGTGTGGCCGATGTCTGAGCTCGCGCCGCTGGGCCGAGCTGATAAATGGTGCGTGCACTACGGTTCAAATGAGTAACTTTAGAGCTCTTTCGTCCCGCATTTAGTGACAATTGTAGTCGCACTCGCACCTGTACAAATAGTAGTCTCTAGAGCACTTCTTCAGCTGTGACAGACCATCACTAAAGTCCCTTTAATACATTTGCTATAACGAATAAAGTTACCGCAAAACAGGCATAATGCTAGTGATTTCAGAATAGGCCTAACGTTAGGCTAACTTAGTTTATTGTAGTAACGTTAGGTAACTTACTGGTAATACATCTCTAAACGGTTTCGCTAATATAATGTTATAATTAATTACTTTATTACTGCGAGCTAACGGGGATAGCTAGGATTAATTTCCAATCGATCTCACTTCCCTGTGTATTTGAATGGACTAAAGGGAACTTCGTTTTTAAAAAATATAGAATTCAGTTTTATAATAATTATATTCAATGTCTCAGTACACAATACTTGATGTTATATAAAAATTATATGACTTACCTTTCATAATCAGGATGCAGCAGGCAGCAGCAGCAGCTTCTGTGTTGTTGACTATCTGTCACTAAGACCGTTAAAATTTGAACCGTCGCTGCGGAAACCGAAGATTATCTGACCCAACAGTCGGGTTATTTAAAAAAAATACCCAACGATTTTATAAATGACCCAATATTTTGGAAAAATAACCCAACATATTGACCCAATATGTTTAACCCATCGGTTGGGTTAAACAAATAACCCAACGTTTTTTAGAGTGAAGGACCTTCAAAACATTTCCTTTTTAAGTTTTACAGAAGCCTTATGTGTTTTTTTAATGAGGATTATTTTTCTGTGAACTAAAGTCAAGCTCATTTTCATATAAAACTTTCACAGAGCCTACAATTCATTTCTGACACAGAATTAGGTGATTGAGTAAATCTGTAATTGAAGATACAATTTACATTTGAAAAAGCTAAGGATAAAAAAAACTGTTAACTAACAGAAATTAACTAAGATTTTCATCACCAGAATTGCTGGAGAATTACAATTTTCTATTGTTATAATCCACTGCTACATTGAAACATTTAAAAGCTCTGACACTTGAAATAATTAGCAATGGGTAATTCTAAACCCCGGGTAAATGGGATCCTGGGTTGTCTCATTTTATGTTTCACATGTTCATACTTTACCTGGAGTTAACAATTAATACTGACTATTCATAATCTGACATGTCACACTCACACTATACATTCCTAAACCCTGGGTTACTGTTCGGATTTGCATTTATGTGACGTCAACAGTCAGGACTGGATAAACACAACTTCACATTTGGTTTTCAATCTTTGAAAATGGATAGAATTCAACAATTTGGATTGCTAAAATCAACATATTTTTATAATAGACCTTCAAATCTCGGTGTAAAAAAATAAAACATTGATGCTGTCATCTTTTTAAAGTCTTTTTTACCCTCTGTAATTTGACACAATCGCAGGTGAAAATTGTCATTTTGACCCCACTCTACAAAACAGTGGATAACTCAATACAGATTAATCCATGTCGTATATTTTGTCTTTCACTAGAAAAAAAAAAAAAAAAAATTTAAACATTGAGCAGGGGACCTCTTGTTAAGTTGACACGGAATTACCCATGTATAATGGTAGCCTGCATGTATGTGAAATATTACCCTAGTAATGAAAAATGAAGGCTAGAGAAAGTGCAGCTTAAGGAAAGAAAGGACAGAACAGAGACGCCACTGAGAACTTGAGTCTGATGACCTTTAACCCCTGGCCTTATCGATGACCTTTAACCCCGCTGTCCAGGAAGGCAGAGCTAAGGTAAGGAAGTGCAGCCCGAAGAAAAAGAGAGAATATGTCAATGTTTCTTTCATCATTTCCTTGACCATATGACTAAAACCATATGTTCATTTAGACTGGCCCATCAATCAATCAATATAAATATATTATATATATATATCATTATTTTTTATTTTTTTATAAATAAATGAGGGAAACTTACCCCGAAATATTTGCGTCCACAGATTTCTATTTTCTTCTTTGGGTTTGGCTAGACCTGATATTCAAAATGAAAACTGCTCATTTTTTGTTGGAGGAAAACCATTAAAAACAGACACAAAAACTCCCTGCAGTGTGTCACTACGTGCATGCCAATGGGACTTGAGTTTAGTTTTACACATTACTTAGTTCTGTTTAATGTTTAAATGATTAAACTGACAGAAATCAGTGTGCAGTTAATGTGTTCTGAAACAGATTAGGTAGAGACTGTATGAACATTAATACACAGAGGAAAAGAATAAACAATTATAAATGCCACTGTTCAAACTGACTATATTGAAAAAAACATTTAAATAATTATAATATTTCATTTGTAAAAACAATACTTCAGGGTAAATTATATTAAATGACTCACTGCTGACGGTCACACTGTATGTTTTGATGGTGTCATCATGAGAGCTGCTGATTTTTCTGGTGATTTTTGTGCTGTCACACTTCCAGTTTCTGTTTAAGCTTTGTCTTTTGTGTGAACTTTCACTCCTTATCAGTACTGCTTCATAATGTCCAGTGTGTTCAGATCTGATGTTTCTGATGGTCAGAGATCCAGTCTCATAGTCCACCTCCAGTCCGTCTCTGAATCTCCCGTCTGCTCCATCATATAAACAGCTCTCACTGGCCTCTCCGTTGATCTGAGCTATGAGAATATTATTTAAATACCACAGCATCTCTTCAGATTGTTGTATGGTAACACCAGTGTTTAGAGTAACATAATATCCCTCCATAACAGACTTCTCTTCATCTGTAACACCAAGCACACCTGAAGACACAAAACAGATCTTGGATCTTGACAAAACTGGTACCAGACAGCAACATAGTGTTGGCCCAGATCCAGCCCACATCTGGTACATCTGGGACCAATGTGGGCACAAATTACAGAATAATAGGGGTCAATGAACATCGCGTTAAAATAGCGTACAGTAGAGTTTTATTATGTGCGGTTCTATGCGTGAATCTCAGGACACTGATTCAATGGGAACCGAAGTTTTGAACATCAGCTGTAGTGATGTGATGACTTTAGCAATTGGCAATGAGTTATTTTATTTAGAAAGATCTTCCTTAACCAGAGTTAAACGGATAGTTCACCCAAAAAAATTAATTAGCATGATTAACTCACCCTCAAGTCATCCTAGGTGTATATGACATACTTCTGTCAGACGAACACAATCGGAGTTATATTAAAAAATGTCCTGGCTCTTCCAAGCTTTATAATGGCAGTGAATGGTTGTTTCTGTTGTGCTGTTTTTTTGTAGTCCATAAAAGTGCTAGTCTGGTAATACCAGACTCTGCTACTTCACTTTGCTTCGTAGACAGAGTCTGGAATGGCATAATAGAGAAGTGTTTTCTCTCTCGCAAGGGGGCGCTTGTCTGTAGTTTAAAATCATTGGTTCCCCATAAGCCAATCAGATAAGTTTATGTTATGCGTCGACACAGCCATCATGCATCGAACTCAAATCTATGATCAAACATCCACTGTAAACCTGCTGTAAACACTTGATGATGCGAGCGAAATACCGGAGTGAACATGGCTGTGAACGACTTTTGCAGATTATGTGGAGTTAATCTACGCATCCACGGTACAATCACGTGTCTCGTTTCCCATTTCCACGGTCGTTTCGGTTTTCGATTTCTCTAACCTACAATGTAAAACTCGGCGCTTAGCGGCTACGTCACGGCTTTCAGCCGCCCTCTGTTCGTTGATTGGGCCGGCCGTCCGAAGGCCGCTGAAAAACTGAAAGATCTCTGCTATCTCAGACTGACTACAGGAGTGAAATGAAATTAGGGACTTCCGGCAAGATGTCAAACTGAGCACACGGTAACCCAGAGCTCCGTTTGTTTGTCCCCAAATCTCGCAGACTAGTCCTTTTAATATTATAAAATTAGGGCTGGTCCGAATACCATTTTTTGAGCTTCGAAGCTTCGGTAGGAATGAACATCGAATATTCGAAGCTTCGGAATCTCTATACGTCTCAGACATCCCAAGCCTCCCGCATATTGATAGCGGCTCCCTGATGCCCGCAAATTTGTTAAAATCTCCCGGAATCTAGCTGCTCGCGAGCTCCAAACCGTGTAGTGCACGCAAGACAAAGAGAAGGAGAGACCTTGCCTGTGTCGTGTGTGCAAATGTGCGTGTGTGTGCAAATGTGCGTGTGTGTGCAAGTGTGCGTGTGTGCCTCTTGAAGTGCATGTAAAATGCGCATAGACTATGTATATCTATATATGCAGCCTTTTCTCTGTCTATCCCCAACAAAGCGGCTAAAACGTCTCGGTTACGTATGTAACCCTCGTTCCCTGAGTGAGGGAACGGAGACGTTCCGTCGGATGACGACGAATGGGGTTTCGCATAGAAAGCCTATCAACTTCGAGTATACAAAACGAGCCAATGGCAAGCAAATGCCATGGGTCTGCGGAATTTGCATGACGTAACTCCGCCCCACCTCGTGGGTATAAAAGGAGGAAGTCCTGCAGCAAGCAGATATGTTTCTTCGCTGAGGAGCCAAGACTGAACTCAGGCGATCCCCGCGGTATACAGCGGAAGCGGCAAGAAGACGGAACGTCTCCGTTCCCTCACTCAGGGAACGAGGGTTACATACGTAACCGAGACGTTCCCTTTCGTTCGTCACTCCGAGTTCCGTCGGATGACGACGAATGGGGTTACCAGTCTAATCACGCCACCTTCACAGCTGTCTTCCATTTCCCTGCGTAAATCTGAGATCCCTGTCATACTGGACAAGTGGGACTCCTATTTAACACAGGAATACCAAGGTACACTGGGGAGCATATCCCAAGATATAGAGGAGTATGCAGGATATACCCAGCCCAACGGGGGGGGACTTTAGAATACACATATGACCCGAAGGATGCATATGGGGAATACACTGGGGTATCCAGCCGCAGGTGGAAAAGTTTTAAACCCCAGGGGTGGCAAGGTGGCTTGCCAAGGGAAGACACATGCTCAGAGAGGCTTACAGTGGGAATACACATGTGGGGGTTGCTCCGGAGAGGGACCATGCACACGGGAGGCACCTAGCCGACGCTCAGGCACAGAGACACTGGGTCGACGTCAGGAGTGCAGGAGGAACTCAGGGCTTTCGGGGAAGCTCACCTGAGGAGAATATCGCACGCATCCAGTCCGTGGAGTGGAATGGCGAGCAAGCGAAGACACCTGAGCGGGTCCTAATGCCGGCTGGTTGAAGCGAGCACACGAGAGGACACAGGCTCCACTCGGAAATTATAGAATCTGGCGAATGTGTTGGGTGTCGCCCAGCCTGCAGCTCTGCAGATGTCTGTTAGCGAGGCGCCATGCGCTAACGCCCAAGAGGACGCCACACTCCGGGTGGAGTGGGCGGTCACACCAAGGGGGCACGGTCGACCTTGCTGCTGGTATGCCAAAGCAATGGTGTCCACTATCCAGTGAGACAACCTCTGCTTGGAGAGAGCTCTTCCCTTCAGCTTCCCACCATAACAGACAAAGAGCTGGTCTGAGGTCCTGAAACACTGCGTCCTGTCTACATAGGTGCGGAGAGCACGTACTGGACAGAGCAGTGCCAAGGCTGGGTCTGCCTCCTCCGGGGGCAGCGCTTGCAGGTTCACCACCTGGTCCCGAAAGGGAGTGGTAGGAACCTTGGGCACATATCCAGGCCGGGGTCTCAGGATCACGTGAGAGTAAGCCGGCCCGAATTCCAGGCACGCTTCGTCAACGGAGAATGCGTGCAGGTCCCCTACCCTCTTAATAGAGGCCAATGCAACCAGGAGCACTGTCTTCATTGACAGGAGCTTGAGCTCCACTGTTTGCAAAGGCTCAAAGGGAGCATGCTGCAGGGCAGTTAGAACCACTGCGAGGTCCCAAGAGGGAACGAGAGGAGGGCGAGGAGGATGTAATCTCCTGGCTCCTCTAAGGAACCTGATGACCAGGTCGTGCTTTCCCACAGACTTACCTTCTATCAAGTCATGGTGTGCGGCGATAGCGGCAACATAGACTTTCAGGGTGGAGGGAGACAGCCTTCGCTCCAACCCATCTTGAAGGAAGGAAAGCACGACGCTGATCGGGCATTTCCGGGGGTCTTCTCGGTGAGAAGAGCACCAGCTGACGAAGAGGTTCCACTTTGACGCATAGAGGTGTCTTGTGGACGACGCTCTAGCGGAAGTGATGGTAGCCACCACCGGAGGTGGTAGGGTACTCAAACCTACCTGGTCCCGTCCAGGGGCCACACGTGGAGGCACCACAGGTCGGGACGAGGGTGCCATAGGGTGCCCCGTCCCTGAGAAAGAAGGTCCTTCCTCAGAGGTATGGGCCAAGGAGGTGCTGTCGCGAGGAGTATGAGTTCGGAGAACCAGGTCCGGGTGGGCCAGTAGGGCGCAACCAGAAGGACCTGCTCCTCGTCCTCCTTGACCTTGCGCAGGAAATGCGCAAGGCGGCTCACTGGGGGAAACGCATACTTGCGGCCCCGCGGCCAGCTGTGCGCCAGTGCATCCGTGCCGAGCGTGCCCTCGGTCAGGGAATAATACAGGGCGCAGTGAGTCGAGTCGTGGGAGGCAAACAGATCTATCTGTGCGTCGCCGAACTGGTCCCAAATCAGCTGAACCGTCTGGGGATGGAGTCGCCATTCGCCAGGGAGGGGCTGAAACCGTGACAGCTCGTCGGCTGCACAGTTCAGGGCTCCGGGAATGTAAATAGCACGAAGGGACCTCAGATGCTTCTGACTCCATTAGAGGAGGTGGCGAGCGAGTTGCGACATACGGCGCGAGCGTAGACCACCTTGATGGTTGATGTACGCTACTGTGGGGGTATTGTCTGATCGGACTAGTACGTGTTGACCCCTGAGCAGCGCTCGAAAGCGGTGCAGGGCAAGGCGTACGGCCAGCAACTCGAGGCAATTGACATGCCATAGGCGCTGGGGTCCTGTCCAGGAGCCCGCGGCAGCATGACCATTGCACATGGCACCCCAGCCCGTGGCGGAGGCATCTGTCGATTCGACAACATGCCTCGTAGCCTGTTCTAGGGGGACACCAGCCCTGAGAAAACTGAGGCTCGACCACGGGGTGAAGGTCTGACGGCAGCTCGAAGTAACTGGTACTCGGAGCGTGCCTTGTTGCCATGCCCACCTCGGTACTCGGTCGCGAAGCCAAAGCTGAAGCGGTCTCATATGAAGCAATCCGAGCGGCGTTGCCGCGGCTGCAGATGCCATATGCCCCAGGAGCCTCTGAAAAAGTTTCAGTGGAACCGCACTCTTGTCCTGGAACTGTCTCAGACAAGTCAGCAGTGACTGCGCGCGCTCGCTCGTAAGCTGCGCGGACATGGCGACCGAGTCGATGTCCAAACCGAGAAAAGAGATCCTCTGCACGGGGCAAAGTTTGCTCTTTTCCCAGTTGACCCGAATGCCCAAGCGAGCTAGGTGCCGGAGCACAAGGTCCCTATGTTCGCAAACCTGGTCTCGAGAGTGAGCTAGGATCAGCCAGTCGTCGAGATAGTTCAGGATGCGAACCCCGTGAACCCGAAGGGGAACAAGGGCTGCCTCGACGACCTTCGTGAAGACGCGAGGAGACAGGGCTAGCCCGAAAGGGAGAACCGCGTACTGGTATGCCTGCCCCTCGAAAGCAAACCGGAGGAACGGTCTGTGTCGAGGAAGAATGGAGACATGGAAGTAGGCGTCCTTCAGGTCGGTCGCTGCAAACCAATCCTGGGGCCGCACGCATTCGAAAATGCGTTTGGCAGTGAGCATCTTGAACGGCATCCTGTGTAAGGAGCGATTCAGCACGCGCAGCTCCAGGATTGGCCGTAACCCACCGGTTTTCTTGGGGACAATGAAGTAAGGGCTGTAGAAGCCGGACCTCATCTCGGCTGGAGGGACAGTCTCGATTGCACCCTTCGCCAGCAGGGTAGCAATCTCGGCTCTCATGATAGGGGCATTGCCACCGACCAAAGTGGAGCGAACTCCCCTGAAGCGGGGAGGAGACCGCGCGAACTGAATCGCGTAGCCGAACCTGATGGTGCGCGCGACCCAGCGGGACAGACGGGGAAGCTCTAGCCAGGCTCCCAGGTACTGAACCAGCGGGGTCATGCGGGCTACAGGCGTCCCCCCGGAGGGGCAGCGAAGCGGAGTAACTGGCCCGGACGTGGGTGGCATAGCGGCCTGGTGTGGGGGCACAGTTAGGCTCCGCGCCCGAACAGAGGAGGCCAGGGAAGGACCAGCGTTCCACGGGGGCGTGCTCTGTTGGGGTTTGGCGACAGAGGGGGACAGGGCTGAGGCGGCCCGTGGGCGACCCGCCGTGTCAACCGCCTCCGGGACAGAGGGGGACGAGGAGAGCGGGGCTTGTGGGCGGCACTCTGTGTCGTCCGAGAACTCTGTGAGCTCAGAGAAGAGAGGTTTGTTTCTATCTTTAACCAGTGTGAGGTGCCGCTCACCCGTGGGTGAGCAGCGGTTTTCGCTGGAGAAAAACAAAAGATTCTCCCCCGGCCCTCCACCGGGGGAAGGAGTGGTCCTGCTACCATCTCCTGAGAAAACAAACGTCAACTCTGAGCAGCCCGTCTCAGGAGCGCCGCTTAGCCTGGCGTTTAGCGGGGGGCGGGGCTGGAGAGGGCTGTGGCGCCTTCTTGCGGCCACCTCCGCGCCGGGGCCTGGGTGGAGGCTGCTGCGTAGGCCGGGCGGGAGGGGCGGGAGCCGCAGGAGGGCGCCCTCGGCGGCGAGCAGGCTGAGGATTCTGCCCGACCAGACGGGTGGAGGCAGCAGCGGGTCGGCGGGGCAGAATATGTTTGATGGCCTCAGTCTGCTTCTGCGCAGTGGAGAACTGCTGGGCAAAGTCCTCCACCGCTCCGCCGAAGAGGCCGGCCTGGGACAGGGGCGCATCAAGCAGACGAGTCCGCTCGGAATCCACCATGTCAGCCAGGTTCAGCCAGAGATGTCTCTCCTGGACCACAGCTGTGGACATCACCAGACCCAGGGAGCGCGCGGTAACCTTCGTCGCTCGAAGAGCAAGGTCGGTCGCGGCGCGCAGCTCATTGAAGAGGCCTGGGTCTGTCCTACCCTCGTGCATGTCCCTCAGCATTTGGGCATGATAGACCTGCAGAGTGGCCATCGCATGCAAAGAGGCAGCTGCCTGTCCCGCCGCTCTGTAAGATTTCGCCACCATGCTAGATGTGAATCTACAGGCTTTAGAGGGGTGCTTAAACTCGCCGCGAGAAGAAGCACTCTGAGGACACATTTGCATCGCAACAGAGCGTTCAACCGGGGGAAGTCCAGTGTACCCACGGGCAGCCGCCCCATCGAGGGGAGGAAAGGCGGATGAGACCAGCGAGCGGTCCCGAGAAGACAACGGGGTCTTCCAGGACTTCGAGCCCTCATCATGCACATCCGGGAAGAAAGGTATTGGGGTTTGCCGTGGACGCGGGTCGGCGGCTTGGCCCAAAAACCAATCATCGAGGCGCGAGCGCTCAGGGCAGGGTGGTGGCCGCCACTCAAGCCAGATGCTCGCAGCCGCCCGGGAAAGCATGGCCGTCATCTCCGGATCCGATTCAGGCACAACCGTATGCACACCAGAGGGTGGCAGCTGTGCTGAATCTTCACTTCCAGAAGATTCAAACCCACCTTGTGATGCTGCTACAGACATCAGATCTTCCTCTGTAGCTTCAGCCGAAGTACACGGGCCACCCGAGAGTAGACCCGCGGACACCGACTGTTCACTAGCGGGCACCGTCATGCAGGGGGGTTTGGCGCGTGGACAGATAGTCGGCGCTTTCTGCCAAACCGTAACCCTCAGATCACCCTGGCCACCAGCCGAAGTAGCACCCCACGAGGGAGCACTAGATCGGGGTGTGGCAGAGGGGACTCTCGCTCTTACGAGCTCATTGAGTCTCGACCGTAATGACGCGATGGTCATGTTCTCACAGAGAGAACACGAGTCATCCACGAGCGCCGCTCTAGCATGCTCAAGGCCCAAACACACTAGGCAACGCTCGTGCCCATCAGAGTCCGAAACCGATCTGCCGCAACCAGAAGTACACGGGCGAGGCATCTTTAAAAAGACGTGCCGCGTGCAAGCTCTTTTGTGAGAGAAACACTCAAGTGTTGAAGCGCCCGGGGAGACACACACTCTCTGGCAAACCACTGCACAGATAAGCAGGAAGCGCGCGCTCGCCGGAGATCGCCGTCGGACCAACACTGAGGAACTCGTTTGTAAAGCTGACAATTCAGAGATGGCTTGTGGAGTTGTAAAGACTTTAGGCGGGTCTAATCCTTGGGGAATTTGCATATCATAATTAATAATTGGTAATTAATAATTATTCATACATGTTTGGATTAGATCAGTCTTACATGTAAATAAATCTCCCTCTAAAGGAGAATGTCATTTTACCTGGATGTATACATGCAATCCTTTCATTTTTTTTTACAAGTTGATTGCAGTTAATTACACAGATCACGTCTTACAAAGCAGGCAAAATTAATTTAGCTCAATTGTCCGAATAATATTGAGGGGATCCCCAATATCATCTTACTTGATAGGATTTCAGGAAACGCAATTCTCTGGCCAGAAGAATTGGGTTTTCTGCCCTATAAGCAAATATGTAAAGCTATCTTTAAGTTATAAAGTTCGTAGCAAGATCTTTGGCACTTAAGATACTCGAAATTGAGCAAAGAGGAAGTCCATCAGTCAAGTGAATATAATGATTTAATAAAGGCATGTCTACTTATATATATTTACTACGTTACAGGAATACATGTATTTACAAACATTAACACGAACGAAACATAATATGACATCAATGAATGAGAAATGCGTAAAGTTTGGGCAATGGATAACTTACACGCGAAAGCGTGTAAGAGAGGGAGAGAGAGAGAGAGGGTGAGAGTTTAGAGAGTTGCATGGTTGCAGTGAGATTAGGAAGAGAGATGATCTTTCTAAATAAGTTAGCAAATTCACATAGACAAACGGAACTTTGAGAGACAACAAGACTTCAACAAATCTTAAAAACGTGATCAAACACGGATACTTGCAGAGGTTTGGTCTTTGCATGGCTTGTGAAGAAGCGTGTGTGTGTGTCTCGCAGCCCGGTGCGTCACGTGCGCGCGCCTCTGCTTCAGAGAGAGCGCGCGTTCGTTTGAAATCTCCCTTAGCTGGCTTTGCTGAAGAGATATGTCACGCGGTGTTCTTTTCCCTTCGTGGAAGTAAACAGCGTCGAATATGAAAACAAAACTAACTTAAAGAAAAGAAATAAAGATCCCAAAGGGGAAATCACGCGGAGTTACGTCATGGCTGGTGAAGAAACGCTTGTGCGTCTCTGAGTCCGGCGCGTCTCGTGGTAACGGCGCTTGCTTCTCCTGTGCAGGGATTTCGACGATTGGAATTAAACACGGGGGCTTATCTAGACTGGAAACAAACACAAAACTAACTAGAAACAAAATAAAAGAACGGCGATGAGCTCGCCGGAGGCGCGACGTTACATGATGATGACTCGGATCAGGAAGTAAGAGAGAGCTTTACTGGTGTTCAGTCCTTTTTGAAACCCTGACTTTTCCGCCTTCTTTTGGAAGAGGGTCCAATCAGGAGCTTTCTCTTTGGAGGGAGGTTTTATGGCCCATTGTGTTCTAACCAGGCATTTGACTCCCTAATTTCATTGGGTGTTTAAGGGAAGAATCTTCACAATTTTATAATACTAGTGTGTCACCAAGTTTAGCAAAATGTAATGTCAATTAACAAATGGGGAACGAAGATTGGAGTTTATCAAGACCAAACTTGCCAGAAATGGATTTGGTTAAACTTAGTTTGCAAAGTTTAAGACCTTATACCATTAGTTTCCCAACACATAGATCAAACCCCTAAAAGACAAATCGTAAGATGAGATTAGATACATTGTTCGTACAATTCTAAAGGGGAAGTATACTAGAATATATATGAATGCAGAATTCATTTCTCCTTCGTTAGAATTCTAGGGAATACGCAGTTACATGTAAAAATACATAATGGTAAACTCAGTTATTTCAATGTAACATGAACAAACAAACACATAAAACACATTGAATATTTCTGTTTAAAATGTCTTTTAAAAAGAGAAGTTTCTTTTCTCTGTAGCATTCACTTCCTGTCGCACATTCCTGGGGGATGTGTTTGGTGGAATGTCTGTGTGTGTGTGTGTTAATTTTGAGTCCTGGGGGGGAGGACGCTGGTTGGGAAGCCAGTTCCCGGCCTTTGAAGGCTCTTAGGATTCTGGTTATCCAGAATATGATTCATCCACATACCCTACAGAGTGAAGAAATAAACTTGGCTCCGAAGCGAAAACATATCTGCTTGCTGCAGGACTTCCTCCTTTTATACCCACGAGGTGGGGCGGAGTTACATCATGCAAATTCCGCAGACCCATGGCATTTGCTTGCCATTGGCTCGTTTTGTATACTCGAAGTTGATAGGCTTTCTATGCGAAACCCCATTCGTCGTCATCCGACGGAACTCGGAGTGACGAACGAAAGGGAACCATCAATTCATTTAACTTTGATTACATCTGGAAAAGAAAACCCCATTATCTGAAAAAAACGACTATAGTGAAAGACTATGAAGATGGTGGGCTACAAGCCATAGACTTTGATTGTATAAATGGAACCTTAAAGACTAAATGGTTAAGATGCTTTCTTGAAGACAGTAGTAGCTTCTGGTATTGTGTCTCCAGGGAATTGTTTAAGAAAATTGGAGGCATTGATTTTCTTTTACGCTGTGATTTTGAGGTTTCAAAACTCCCTGTAAAACTGTCTGCATTTCATTCACAAGTTCTGTTATATTAGAAACTATTGTACAAACACAATTTTACTCCCCATGATGTACCCATCTGGAATTGCAGATTCATTCTCTTTAGAAATAAGTCCCTGTATTTCAGTGAATGGGTGGGTAACAACATTTGGTCTGTCAAACATTTACCGGACAGTTATGGCAATATTTTATCTTTTGAAAATTTTGGTACAAAATTTAATTTTCAGTTCAATCGTAAACATTATGATATGGTTATCCAAAGCGTCCCTTCTGCCTTTCCTTTTGATGGCAAAAAAAATGCACTACCTCATTTGTTCAACGCCCCTTTTCTCCCTTCTTTGATGATTGCTGGTCAGCAGTTCTGTAGTAAGGCTTTGCAAAACAAATTGTTCCGTGATCTCTTTACTCTGACTTTATACCCAATGCAATACAGCCGAAATGCTGCTTCTCTTATCTTCAATCATTCTTCTCTAAAGAAACTATTCACAGATTTCTTAAAGTTTCCTTTTTATCACCAAAAGCTAAAGAGCTCCATTTTAAAATATTTAATGACGTATATCCTTCAAGAGACCTCCTCTCACGTAGATTTAACTTTAGTTATACCATGGTCTGGGTGAATACTCGATTCTGATTGGCTGCAGGGTGCCCGTTAAAATGTGATAGAGGACACCTAGTAAAGTAGTTCTGGTGAAACTGCCTGTTTACCATTCGAAATTAAAGCTCCAGTCTGCAAGTCTGGCAGATTGAGTGGACTTAGGCAAAATTTTGAATGTTTACAACTCTCATGCCCCTCCCCCACTATCAACCGATACCCTCCCACCGATTCACCGAGTTCGTGCTCGTCACAGGTTTTCTGTGAACGCGCCCGTCTCATCAGCATCCATCAACACCATGGAGTATTTGGAGGTATGCTGCCTTGGCTAATCTATCGATAGATTGCAATTGCTAACGTCATTTATACTCTAAATGAGCCTACTTGATCTGTTAGTGTTTTGAAAGCGAGATACATCCGCCATCACTCTTCGTTACTGCGCGAACTTCAGGCGTGTGCATGTGATTGTAACGTGCGCGAGGGGTGGCGTGTGCCCGATCTGTGATTGACAGTCAGATCTCACACCCCCCTGCGCTGATTGGACCCGATGAACAGGGAGCTGTGGATTTTTGCAAAACAAATAACACGCTCCAGGTGGAGTTAGAAACTCGGGTTTTTTTCTAAAACCACTTTATTTATGTGGTTCTGTCGGATTATAGTGTCGAATTCACTGAAATTGATCAAAAAAATGTTGCAGACGGCAGCTTTAATAAATAAATCCGCTGCGCGTCGGCCGGTTCACACCTCGCCGTCGTCCATTAAAACCTGACAATGGACACCTCGTCGGGCATTAAACCTTACTTAACTAACTGTATTTCTGTGATGAGGACATAGAGACCACGGATCATTTGTTTTTCTTCTGCCCTTACAGTGACACAATCTGGTGTGATGTATGATTGGCCTTATCTCCAGTCTCCCTAACATCACATTTGGAATTATAATAAAGTACAAAAACTATGAACTGCTTTTAAACACTTTAGTTATCTCGGGTAAATTTTTCAACCACAAATGTAAATGTATAAAAACACAGCCTATTTTTTCTGTCTTCAAGAGAGACTTTGGTTCATGAAGAAAAAAAACAGTACAAAAACTTCTTGATTTTAATGATGCCTTAAAATTAACTGAAGCCCCTTAACCGTTGTTTTATTACTTTTCTTTATCATGTTATTTTATTTATTTTTATTTATTTATTTATTTTACTTTACTTTCTTCTCCCCAAAGTTGGGTATGTCATTTTATGTGCTTTGTTTTCTGTTATCACTTATATGTTTGTGAAATCTGACTAAACCGGATAGCCTAGGCTACTATTGTAAATTTTACATTTCAATAAAAAATAAAATAAATAAATTAGCGGAAGTAGGACGTCTGACGTAGTCAGGCTATAAAAGTGCATCTATCCATCATAAAAGTGCTCCACGCAACTTCATATTTAATACTATACAAAATTAAATAAACAGATGTAAGCCGTCGGCCATATTGGAGCAGTTCGGTATATAGACGCATGTATGATGACTTCAGCAGATGATTTTGCTAAGACAAAAAGACGAAGGTGTCAGCTGACACGACATTAAAAAGCTATAAGTAAAACCATTAAAAGTTGGCTACCATGGTAAAAACATGTAATATTAAGTTAATAAAAACACAAACACACCCTCACAGTCACCTGTGAAAGGTTATCCTATTTCTTCAGGAATTTAAATATCGGCAGTTTCACAACCAGAAACCGCATTCCTACTGTGAGTGACGACACGCTGGCCGATGCAAGAATGCGGGCGTGTGGAATGTGACATCTACATATCTATACTAACAAAATAAGAGAAATTACCTTTTAAGTTAATTCATATGTTTTGCCCTGATAAGTGTTCTCTCAAAAGGCTTAAGAATGATATTATACTCTCTGTTCTTTCAGTTTAGAGAAACCTGAAATTAATTTACATTTATTTTGGAACTGCTCTCTCACATTTTTGTGTGATGTTTTTTATTTTACTGTACCAAATGTGAATCCTAACTTTAAATTTACATATACAATTTTATTTTTTGGCTTTCATGAATGTGAAAAGAAACGTGGTATTTATTGTATAAACCTTATTTTCCTGTTAGCTAAATATCACATTCACAAATATTCTACATGCAATCATCTGTTTTAAAGATTTAAACTGAATCTATTAAGTTCTCTAAAAACGTAAAGGCTATAAGAACAGAGGCTGTGTTCAATGACGGACTGAAAGACTGAAGGAACTTAATCTAGACTGAAGGACTCTAGAGTATTTTTGTATTATGACAATTATGATAATTGTTGTTAATGGTTTTTTTCCCCATTTCTTCTTCAAGCATACAAAAAAAGATACATAGGCCTATGTATGGGAGTGTTGATTTGAAATATTGCGCTGAAGATTTATAGATAAGAACTAAGTTATAGATCAAAATTTTCCATTCATTTTTAATTCAGATGTCATTTGGATTTATTGTTCACAATTGTGTCACTGAAAAAAAGGATTTTTTGGTAAGGTAAATACTACTGAAAAAAAAAATGTAATTTACAAGAAAAAGTTAGTTCAGGAAAGAATAAAAAAAAACTAAGTAAATTCCATATTACTTCAAGCGAGTAGAAATGAAAGCGTAAATATAATCTCAATAAAATTAAGTAAAAATTACTCAACTTTTCTGATACTGGGGTTCCCATCATGCACTGGACCTTGAATAATTAATGAGGTTGATTTTTCACTGGTTTCCAGCTGTATTTGCACTGTTTTATCATTGCTTTTGTTGTCAGGATTAGTAACTTGCCATTTTGGGACATTTCCAGTAAATTTTCTGCTCAAAATGACACATTCAAACACAAAAACGATCCATCAAATGTTACCGTCATTGTGTATTGTCTACCAAGTATTGAGGTCTTTGCATCATTCACATCATGCTTAACATCTAACATGATGAAGTATGAATTACTTAGATACTTAAGTAAAACACATACTATAAAATACTGATATAATTCAATAAAATTGTTTGAGTGAAATGTAATGCAAAGGAAATTACAACTAAATCGATATTAATCAACCTTTTAGTACTAGCCAAGTTAAAATTACTTATTTTCTTTGTTACTTTCACTTGACTAGGTACTTAATTCCATATTCCAATGTAAATTTTAACTTAAAGATTTCTAATTAAAGCTACTGATAAATATGTTTAGGTTTTTACTTGGCAAATCTTTGTAAATTTACTAGCATTTTCTGAGTGGAAAAAGTTACCTAGCTTTTTTCAAGTAAATCCTACTCCAATTTTTTTTTCAGTGAGGCTTTCGTTTTGTTTAATACTTAATGGTTAACGAAAGCCAGACTCGAGTAAAATAAACGATGCGAAAAGAAGTTGATGTTTAATTTTTCAGTTAGTTGCCAGTCACTCAGTTTTACAATTTAAAATGACAATTTACTCTATATAAATTAAGTTGATAATTTATATCCTATATGCAATAGTCGGTGTCATCAGCCCACCGTAGTTTATATCATTATTTTGTTCAGTTAAAGCAGTGTTTCTCAAAACTGACCTGGAATAGCCTACCGCCCTGCACATTGTCTCCCTCATCTATCACACCTGATTCAACTCATGAGCTCAGTAGGCTATACCAGGGCGACCACCCGTCCCGCGTAGCGCGTGCGCGCACAGCGTTTGAAGCCCAATTCATGCGTCCCGCAAATTGAGACCGTGTCACGCATAATCAATGCTTGCTCAAAAAAAAGTTGGTCGCTCTATATCCTCGAGTCCCAGGCAGCCAAACGAACATTACTTGACAGTTCAGCACGCTACTGTTGCCACACCCACGTGACCCACCCCTCAGTTGAACTGCTGACTAGGTTGTTGTCAACTTTTTCGTTGTTGTCATGACAGCGCACGCACGTTCATACCAGAAACACTGGGAAGGAACTTTTAGATGCGCGCTTTCCAGTTCGAAAAATGGAGAAAGAGAGGGACCGCATCGCCAACATCAATTAAAAAAAGAAGGTGTGGGTACAAGAAAGACTGGGAAAATGAATATTTGTGGCTGAAAGATGTTGAGGGGGGGGATATCGAGAGGGATTTTTTTTTTTAAACCGTTCCTGTGGTGTTGAGCAACTACAATTCCTGTTAATCCTATAGTTTTATATTTTTAATTTATTTAAAGTGAATAAATTGTAATGAAAAATAAATCAAATTAAATAGCTAAAGTAAATCGTAAGTGGAAGTGCATCTGTCAATTCATTGAATGTTCAACTATCTTTATTTAGAAAAAAATACACATTGGTTGGCCTATCCATGAGCATATCAGCAATTACACATATTTAGGGGAATAGGGCATTATTAATATACCATGTAAGGTGGTATGTGCTAGAAATGGGTAACGTTAAACCACTATCAGTGAGTCTGCGGCTGCCCGTGGGGTGGGGGCACCGCCGCGCCAGGCAGTGTCCCACATTGTCCCTCAGAAACATACCCCTTGTCCCCCCTTGGGCTTATTAGCAGGTGGTCACCCTATACCTGACATAGGTGCGGATAAAATAATGCTCCAATTCAGCGTGAGCCGAACGAGAGTTGCAACACAGATCAGCAGTGCCATTTTCCCTAGCAGCATGGAGCTGCTTATTCGTTTTGTTAAAAAAGTTAGGTTTAATAAGCGAGTTTGTCTGCTGACGTGTTATTCATAAAAAAAAAAAAAAAAAAAAAAATAATGAACCCACCATTCAAGCAATTGGAAGTTAAACGCGCACGGCATTTGTTACTGGTGTTGTCACAGGTCGATTAGCCTGTTTGGTGGGAACATTTCTTCACGTCACAGCCATCGTGTAACGTTTGTTTGTTTTGTTTTTTTTTACAAAAATATCAACACACGAAATATTGCTGGAAAAAAAGTAAATGACAGAGTAACAAACGTTTAATTGTTGTGGAAAAAGTCATTTTCTTTCAAGTAATTTGTTATCAGTCTTTTTATAAAACAAAATAACAAGTGGAGTCGGATCTAGATCCGACTCCTCCCCGTGGATTTCATGTTCTGCAGTGAGGACCATCTCGGATTTAAGGCTATAATGCAGCCAAATGTAAAACTGTCTCTAAGCCTACATTTAGTGCATAATTCATTTTAAACGCGGAATTGCATTCCTAGTAAACTAAACTGTATCATACATAACATACCAGCCACGATAAAACCACATGCTGTGAGGACAAAATAGCTTGCCATCATATTTTCTCTCTCCAGCTGGCTCTTTTTTTTATATCAGCCTACAAGGGGGAGCGAGAAGTTAGGCTTGTTTGAGATGAGATGCGCCTTGCCTCGCCTGACGTGTATGCGAGTATGCGGATGCAGTGAGGGGAGGAGTGAAGAAAGCGCAGGCAAGACGGACAGATCTCTCTTCTCGCAGTGGATCAGACACCTGCGAGATCAAAGGCGGATATCGCGGGATTCAAGCTCCTGCACGGTGTTGCTAATAAACTGGATGTAATTTAAGTTTTGTTGCTTTTATATGAAAATAAATATAATCAGGGCCGGACTGGGACACAATTTCAGGCCGGGATATCCTACACCCATCCAGGCCATCCTATGCACCCAAATAAAAAAATTTAAACACGGACAACCCTTTTTTTCATTTGATGAAAAAAAAAGGAATTTTGTAGGCCTATTCCCTTATTAAATGTATACATCACCTTTCATGTCAAATTCGTACATTTGATCAAAAAATTCAGTTATAATAATAAGACACTAGGGCTGTTACCCATCAAATTAAATAATGTGCACTGCAATTACAACTGCAATAAATAATGTTTTGAGATTGATGTTTTAAATAAATGTTTGAATATACAAATTAAAAAAATGCAATAACTAAACCGCCAACAGGTGGCGGCAAGTGAGCGTCTTAATTAGTGAGTCATTCATACAAAAGATTCGTTCAAAACGCTGAATCATTCAGTAACAAAACTATTTTAGAACTATAGAACCTTTGGAACTATTTTAGTCAGTGAAATAGAACAAAAACAGTTAATATGGTTTGTGTCTAAAATGTAAGTAACTTAATAATAAATAGGCTATTAACTACGCTACTTGTTTATTGAACAATAAATTATATGTAACATTTTCAATCGTGATAATATTCAGCACAACAGTCCCCCTTAGTTGTGTTATGTTAAACTAAATCATATGTTATAATAAAACATAAAAATAAAAAATAGAATTTTTACCTCAGTACATTTCTTTTTTGAGTTTTCTGTATGCTGTTTCACTCATTTGTTTTGATTTCTCCACGAATGTAACCTTAGACGGGCGCTTACATTTGCTACCAGTTCAATACTAAGTTAAAGGATTAGTTCACTTTTTAAAAAACTTTTGCTGATAATTTACTCACCCCCATGTCATCCAAGATGTCCATGTCTTTCTCTCTTCAGTCGAAAAGAAATTAAGGTTTTTGATAAAAACATTCTAGGATTTTTCTCCATGTAAAAATCCTAGGTTCAAGGTCCAAATGACAGTTTCAGTGCAGCTTCAAATGACTTTAAACTACACCAAACGATGCATAAGGGTCTTATCTTGCAAAACGAACGGTCATTTTTAAAAATAAATAAATAAAAAAGTAAGTTTATGCCTTGCTCTGTTCCGTGAACCGCGGTCGTGACTCTCCTGTTCGAACTCGTTCATCAAAATGAACGAGTCTTTTTTCCGAGTCATTTTGTTCATTCTGTTTGTTGAATGAACGAAACGACTCGATAAAAGATTTGTTCATTTTGATGAACGAGAACGAGTTCGAACAGGAGAGTCACGACCGCGGATCACGGAACAGAGCAAGGCATAAACTTACTTTTTAATTTATTTATTTTAAAAATGACCGATTGTACATTTAGGTATGCTGGGTGTCTTCTCAGAACACGTTCGCCAGGGTTTCAAGTTTGATGCACAGCCTACAGCATCGTGGGTTTGGTGAGTTTTATTTATATGTAGGCCTATTAAAGGTCCAATATGTAGGAATTTTGTATTAAAATATCCAAAAATCACGTGCACAGTGTGATATATTTCCTGCAGTTGTGTACTTACGATATCCCAAAAGTATCCAAAGATTTTTTATTTCAGAGAAATTCCAATTTTAAATAAGTGGCAGTCCCGGCCAACAAATGTCGCCTGTCAATGACGCAATATCCGCGCTATCCTCGGTTTCCGCTCGAAATGCCATAGCCATGATGTAACCATGGCGACAGACATGGACAACTGCGTAATGCGTGACGTTTAGCGGCACACAGTTCTTGTTTCGTTCAAACATAAACCATGGCAAGCAGACTTTGGGACAAACAAGGAGAACTAAAATGAGGATCAATGTCAGCGGGGTGTTTTTGAGATGCCGAGAGCACCACGTCCGCGACTAACTTGGACTCGACAGAGCTTCACGAGTCACGACTTGACAGCTTTATTAGACAGGTGAGCAAATGTACATAAAACAAATCAATGTTATCGTTAGCTCAACATGATGACATGTTAGAATATGGTCAGTACGTTTTTCTCATCTTGATCTAACGTTAGCTGCTAGTTTCGTATAGAAAACGAACTAACACAAAGAATAACATTAATGTTATAACTTTCAACACACATTTAAATGCCGTTTAGTGTGATAGTGTAACATTAGACCGAGTGTAAACTGACCTGTGTGAGTAATCCAGCACTTGCGTGTAGTTCTGTAGAATTAAATGTCCTTATTCCTTTATATCCGCGGGACTCGCGTGTGATATCATTTATATCCGCGGGACTCGCGTGTGATATCATTTATATCCGCGGGACTCGCGTGTGATATAGGCCTACTTTATATCCGCGGGACTCGCGTGTGATATACTTTATATCCGCGGGACTCGCGTGTGATATCTGTCTCTTTAGCAATCGCGACCTGCTTCACACCACTGTAATGTTAAAAAACATGAGTGTTTTCACTCATCCATAAACATTATTAGATCCATCAGCTTGACAGCAAATCCCATCATTCAGCTCGTCACTGCGTCATAAACATACGCCTCTGTTATTGTTGGAAATTGCGCCCTCTTGTGGCCAAAAAATTTACATTGTATCTTTAATGAAACAGTTATCACCAGCTGTGCCGTAGTCTGTATTATGCAGAGTTACATTGCTGCTAACTCTGTGTTATGACTATAATGTTACATAGCTGTTTCCGCATTACGCAGTTTTCAATGTGCTGTTAACTCTGTGTGGGACTATAAGTTTATGCAGCTGTCACCGCTAATGCCGTTGACACTGTTAACTCTTGTGCTCGAGTGCTTATGGTGTTGTGCTGCCCTGTCTAGTGCAGCCTTCGCTTCACTAACTGACGCTTTACCCTTAGCGTCAGTTAGATCAGGGGTTCTCAACTCCAGTCCTCGCGGACCACTGCTCTGCATATTGTGTATGTCTCCCTTATTTAACACACCTGATTCAGATCCTCAGCTCGTTAGTCGTTAGGATAGACTCTATCCTAACGAGAGTCTATCCTAACGAGCTGAGGATCTGAATCAGGGGTGTTAAATAAGGGAGACATACACAATATGCAGAGCAGTGGTCCGCGAGGACTGGGGCCTGTTTCAGAAAGGAGGTTAAGTGAAAACTCTGAGTATGTTAACCCTGAAATGAGGGAAACTCTGGGTTTTCCGTTTCAGAAAGGGAGGTAAGTCAACCCTGAGAAAGCAGAGTAAGTCAAGCCCGTTTCTGAAAGAGAGGTAACTTATACTCAGAGTCAGTTACCATGGTAACTTACTCTGTGAACCTAACCTGGTCGGGAGCAGGTTTTCTTCAGTAAACCCAGAGTTTCTTGCGGTCTCCTCCCCTTTTTTAAAGAGGAAGTGGTGTTTAAACCCCAACAATAATACTAAAATGTATTTAAACATTCTTTAAGGAATATATATTGTTTGTCCATGGTTTAATTGACTAAACCTGTTTTGAGCACTTTGTCAAAAAATAAAAGGATTAAAACGTTTGCTAAACTTTCATTTGATTACCACCGTTTTTGATAATATATTTGTATTAAATCATTAAAAAATAAATCGGAATAAACATTTCATAGAACTCAATTATTTTTTAAACATATAAATAAGTTATTATTACTGATAAAAAATAAGTTGTTAATTTAATTCATAATCAATTATTGAAATTAGTTGATTAGATATGTTTTATTGAACAAATGTTTAATTAATTTAACTGTCCTTTTAACTGATGATAATAATAACCGTAATTTAATAATGCAGTTTATATATTTAATAATTGTTTAATACCATAAACCGTGATATTTTCTGAGACGGTTATCATACTGTGAAACTCTCATACGTTACAACCTACATGGGAGAGTGAAAACTCAGAGTTTCCCATCTCAGGGTAAGTCAACTCAGAGTTCAAGTTTTAATTTAGAGTTCGTTGAACCTCCTTAGTGAAACAGGCCCCTGGAGTTAAGAAGTTAGATGACGCCCTCCTACCCAGACCTAAACCTACCCGCGTCATCTAACTGACGCTAAAGATAAAGCGTCAGGATGCCCTAGGATCGCGGTGTATTCACACCTGCTTTGTTTGGTTCGATTGATTGGTTCGATTGAATTGAACTCTAGTTCGTTTTCCCCCTTGGTGCGGACACCTTTTGGGCAGGTGTGAATACAGCAATCGAACTCGGGTGCAGACCAAACAACCGAACCGAGACCCAGCTGAAGAGGTGGTCTCGGTACGGTTCCAAACGAACTCTGGTACGGTTCGTTTACGGTCTGAACATGAACCGACCCAATTGCAAGAAAGCACTGCGCCTTTGAGTTAACAGGCTTCCGACTTATTATGAAAAAATCATGTTTTGTCCCGTATTTCATAGTTAATATATATATATTTATATATTATAGGTTTGGTTGAATACGCGCACGAACAGAGAGGGAGAGAGAGCGAGAGACCTTGCGTGTGTGTGCTAGAGTACGCATTAATTACACGCGCGCACGACGAGGGAGAGCGCGAGAGACCATGCGTGTGTGTGTGCTAGTAGGCTATGCATTATATATATAATAATACTATTATAATACGCATTATATATATTATAATACGCACGCGTCTCTTAATATCCCTCCCCATAATATCCCTGAGCCTTTTGTGCACTTCCTGATTTCCCTACTTGAGAATCCTTGTCCAATGAATGGACGACCTTAGCACACGTGTGGTTTTGTTTACAAATTTTGGTTCACTTGCAAAAAGAGCAGTGTGAAAGCGAACCGTACCAAAAAAAAAAAAAAAATTTTTTTTTGGTCCGGACCAAAGCAAGTGAACTATCAGACTTCACCACGCTAAAGGGTAAAGCGTCGGTTATTGAAGCATGGTCAAAATTGTCAGTTAGATGACGCCTTGGGGTGAGAACAAGTTGATACTGTATGTACAGTCATGGTCAAAATTGATGGCACCCCTGGTAAATATGATCAAAACTGGCTGTAAAAAATAAATCTGCATTGTTTATCCTTTTGATCTTTCATTAAAAAAAATCACAAAAATCTAACCTTTCATTGACTGAAGTTAAAGAATTGAAAGTGGGGGTAAATCACATTATGAAATAAATGTTTTTCTCCAAAACACGCTGGCCATAATTGTTGGCACCCTATTATTAAATACTTTTTGCAACCTCCTTTTGCCAAGATAACAGATCTGAGTCTTCTCCTATAATGCCTGATGAGTTTGGAGAACACCTGACAAGAGATCAGAGACCATTCCTCCATACAGAATCTCTCCAGATCCTGCAGATTCACAAGTTCATGTTGGTGCTTCTTCTCTTCAGTTCAGCCCACTCATCAGGCCAGGGAACTGGGACGGTCATGGTGTGTTGATTTTGATGTTTGTTTTGGACCGTTGTCCTGATGGAAGATTCAACCACGGCCCATTATAAGATTTCTAGCAGAGGCCGTCAGGTTTTGATTTTTTATCTGTTTGTATTTGACAGAATCCATAATATCATGTATCTGAACAAGATGTCCAGGACCTCCAGCAAATAAATAGTAGTGCTGGGCAGTAAACCGGTTCAAACTAGTGCTGGGCGGTAAACCGGTTCAAACCGAAAACCGGTTTATATATTTTCGTCACGATGTTGATTTTGAATAAACCGCCATACCGGTGTATTTAATTACACAACGTTCGGAACGGACGTTACGCTGCGCCGCGCGACACTGTTTCAGACGGACCCTTACAATGTCGCACTTCTAAGCAGCGACTGCGAGGCGAGGGTAAACAGCAGTGCTCTGGTGTTGCGTTACAGGGAAGATGTATGCTGCAAACTAGCGTAAAACTTCAAATAATAGCCCAGGCTTTTATTTTCCCAAATCGTCGAACTGCACCAACTTGTAGGCTATTTGAGACAGGCGTCTATATGAGACAGGCCGTTATAATTTAGTGTTGAGATGTTGTTCATTGAGTGTAGACCTAGAGTCTCTAATCTCTAAACAAATCTCCAAATGCTCCACGTGAAACTACAGTCTTCCGACCGTTTACTATCGTGTCTGTCAATTGATTTGGATTAATATGCGCGAGGGAGAGAGCGCAAGACAGCGCTCGTGTTGCTTGAAGACGTGAGAGTGCGCGCGCGCGGCCAGGGCTCTCTCTGCTGCGCCGTCCAAAAAGAGGAGCAGGTCTGTTGTTTGGAGGTTTTTTCTACTTTTTGTATTGGTTTTTATAAAATAAAAAAGTGAAATTTGCACAATAAAAGTTCTGTATTTTGACTGCAATTGTCTTTGTATTCTGATTCCTCACTTCATTAGAATCATGACTGCCTCTTATTTGTAAACAACAGCATAACTTTCTAGGGCCATGCAAAACCTGTATTACTATGTGTGGAATTATTCTACAATATTCACTAATGACAGTAAAATAGACCATCCTAAGTCAATTTATTGCTGTAATTCCTCTCTCAACCAGTAGAAAATGCTTTGAAAACCTGATTATGCATGAAAAAATAAACCGTCATAAACCGGAAAACCGGCATAATTTTGAAAAAAACCGTGATATACATTTTTGGTCAAACCGCCCAGCACGTGCAACGCTTCATGTTCAGGAAAAAATAAAAAAAAGTTGCGGGCGCAGTATTGTACAAGGCGATTAAAACGCACATTGGACAAAGCGAAGCTCAGAGAAGGAACTTTACATGGTTCGACTCGATGGACGGTGTGCTGGGTCACCGTGTGCTGGGTCACCGTCCCTCTATTAGTGGCGACTCGTGAGACAATCGGGACACTAATGCAGCCACGGCCGGTGAGTTAATATACTATCTTCCTAACTTAAAAAATAAATAAATTCATAATACCCGCTGAAATGGGTTGTATTGTATGACGTTTGATCCAGAAAGGCGTGTTAGGGGCGGGGTTTAGGGCAGCGCTGCAGGGCTACTGGCCCGGCAGTGGAAACGCAAGCCCGGTGCTTAAGGCCCAAGTCCACTGGCTCGGCTCGCTGTTAGCCCTGGCCCGACAGTGGCTATTGATGAATCTGAAAATAAATCTGACTGATATTGTCATGTATTACATAGCATGTCCTATGTGTTCCTTGTACTGAAAGAGAGTTGAGTTGACTAAAATAAATGTTCATGTGTTGGGAAATATATTCTTCTGTTAATAAAAGGTTCACTTGAGATGCCTTGTGTTTCTTTGAATTCATTTTGAATTGGCCTACATCAATTTATTACATTAAAAATGCAATGAAGCATTGAAATTGTACTATGTCATACGGTAAAACAAAATATGTCATATGGTAAAACATTGAATTTTAAAATAAATGAAAATAGATAGGCTACTTTGTTTGTTTACATGTTCATGAAAATAATGGAGGAGAGCTAGTATGATATACAGTCATGGTCAAAATTGATGGCACCCCTTGTAAATATGATCAAAACTGGCTGTAAAAAATAAATCTGCATTATTTATCCTTTTGATCTTCCATTCAAAATTGGCAAAATTCTAACCTTTCATTGAAGTAAAAGAATTGAAAGTGGGGGTAAATCACATTATAAAATATATGTTTTTCTCCAAAACACGCTGGCCATAATTGTTGGCACCCCTAGAATTTTTTATGAGAAAAATATCTCTGAAGTACATTTCCATTAATATTTAAATTTTTAAGCACACCAGGGTGACTAGGAACATGAAATTGTCCAGCTATGACTTCTTGTTTCACAGGAGTTTAAATATGAGGAAACACAAAGGCCAAATTCCCTTAATCATTCATCACAATGAGTAAAACCAGAGAATATATTTCTGATGTGAAGCAAAAGATTGTTGACCATCACAAAATACAAAGTGGCTGTAAGAAAATATCTAAAGAATTGAAAATCCCCATTTTGACCATCAGGGCAATAATTAAGAAATTATAATCAACTAAAGATGTTACGAATCTGCCAGGAAGAGGACGTGTGTCTATATTGCCTTAATGCACGGCGAGGATGAAAGTTTGAGTGGCCAAAGACTCTTCAAGTATAACAGATGGAGAATTGCAGAGATTAGTTGAGTCTTGGGGTCAGAAAGCCTAAAAAAAAAAAAATCAAACAACCTCTACATCACCACATGTTGTTTGGGAGGGTTTCAAGAAAAATCCTCCTCACTCGTCCAAAAACAAACTCTAGCATATTCAGTTGTCAGACACGACTGGATCTTCAAACAGCACGGGCTTCTGTGGTCAGATGAAACTAAAAAAATAGCTTTTTGGCAGCAAACCCAGCAGATGTGTTTGGTGCAAACAGGGATGAAGAGTACCCCATGTCTACGATTAATATACTGCTGGATCTTATATGTTGTGGACCTATGAAGGCTTATCTTAGAAAGTTCAGCATCGATGTATTTTATAACTTCCTCGTTTCTGCACACACCATCAAATTGACGTTGTACCCTTTCTTCTACCCAAATGCTCAGAAGAGCTTTGGCATCTTCGACAGACCAGTACAGGCGATTCTCCATTTTGAGCAGCGATTATTTTGCGTGATATGAAAAAGTGAAATGTGCATCTTGCTTCAGACCATAACTTTCCATAACACAGATAAACTCCGCCTTTTTCATTGAGCACGCCTGTAGCCCGAGCTGGCCCGCTTTGGCCCAAGGTATTCGACGGGCCAGAAATCCTGGCCGTTGGCCCTGAGTAAGCCCCGATCAAGCCCTGGAAGTGACAGTGGAAACGCGACTGGCCCTGGCACGCACCAGCACGGCTCGGCCCTCGCCCGGCAGTGGAAACGCGGCTAATGCCTCCACCTGCCTCTTTTTCTCTCTGCATTGTCTCTGGTTGAGCCTCCACTGTTCCTTCCTCTATGCATGTGCAGCTACTGTCAACTCTTGACGGCACGATAATAATCACCCTGTCCAGCTTGTTTCCTCTGCAGTTGCCTGTGTGTATACGTACATTTATTGATATTTATTCATAATACAAATACACACAAACATATATTTATATGTATATTTACACACACACACACACACACACAAAAACGTGAATAATATATCTATATATATGAAGCCACTTTCCAGAAACATTGTGATGCTGACTTCAACTCAGGCCTATAAGATACTGCCTATACTGACAAAACTGGCACATCCTGACATTACTGACATCATATACTCTCACAGTTATACCTTTCCCTCCTCTTGGCTAGGTTCTCCTCTCTAGCTGCAGGATCTGCCCTTAGCTTTGCACGGAAACGTGCACCCCTCTCCTTACTAGAAAGAGGCATCTGTAATAATGTGAAAAAAAATGCTTAAAATAGGCAGAAATATATTATATATGTTAATATTAATTCATAGTAGTTGTACAAACTATATATGAAGAGTTCAGATGCAAAAGCCTCTAAATGCCATCTGAAATTTTCTTCTAAAATGATCATTTTTATCAATCTCGTATATTTAAGTTCAATAATTTCACTTAAATGGCAAGAACAATAACCCATTAATTGTCATTTAAGTGAAATTACTGAATTTAAATATACAAGCTTGATAAAAATGATAATTTTAGAAGAAAATTTCAGATGGCATTTAGAGGCTTTTGCATCTTAACTCTTCATATGTGATATAACAATTAAGAATTAACTAAATAATTCAGTTAAATGCTCTGTGTCATATGGTATCACAACATGTCATACGGTAAAATCGTTTGTCTGTATGACATTTTTTGTTTGCCCTTATGACAGTTTTATGCTTTGTCATGCTTTGTCATTTATAACAGGCAGTTGCTTGGCCACCTCCTTCCACCTTTACCCTTGACCTTGACTTTTAAACTTTATATTTCACCGGTAAATCAATGTATTTTCAAATTTTACATGTATTAAACCCTTTTTTGACGTTTGACAATATGACACCAAAATCTGTGACACATTGTAACACACTTGGAAAAGGTGAAATTACCTCAAATGTAGGAGCAAAATCTTAAACTTACCTTCAACTTGGCTGGTCTTCAGGGGTCCTCTGAGTGATGTCATTAAATGTCACATGACTTAAGTCATTAATATTCAGTTCCAAAATGGCTTCTAAACTTTGTTTTACCGTATGACATAGGGAAAATGTGTCTTTGCGGAACAATTTGTTTTAGATACTAATGACATTTCTTAAAGGTCTATCTTACTGATACTTTAATATGCTTATCTTAAGACTTGAAAAAAAATATGCCAAATGAAAAAATTTATCATTTTTAAACATTTTTAATAATTTTAAATGCAATTGTCTTAAATAACTTTAAGTGAATTCCGTTTGACCATATGACATTTGACCACATTAATAGTCTAAAAGTTACCTATTTTTGAAATTTTCACACAATTATGAACAGTGAGGAGGACAAATGATGTGAGATTAAAACATATATATAATTTTAAACATATTTTATATAAATATATAATATTTATTGCTCCTGGAAGTGCAAATCAGTGCGGCACGTAACTGACCCAAAAGGAGGCACATGGAGTTAACGGTCAGAAAAAAACAGCGGAGTGAAGAAGGTTTTGTTACAGGGGGCTGTCTGTGTGAACTTTCACAATTAAGCTGGTGTTCTGAAAAGGTCTCAAAAAAAAGAAAAAAAAATCTTGATTTTTGAGTTAGTTGAACCAATGTTAAAATGATATAATATACTTTTTTTTTTTTGTGTGTGTGTGAAAATAGGGTGGGTGGTGGCAGTGGGGCTCATTGGGAGCACCCCTAAAGCTCTGACCCTAGAATCACCCCTGGTTTAAGCACTTAAGTTTGAGAGAGCTGTAGTCTAAACCAGTGAAGACTATTTATTAGTGGTGTTACGAATGAAACAGAGGCTCAATGTCATCTGTAGGCTAAGTAATGTTTTTCAGATATCACAATCACGTGATCAACAGCAAACTATAAGGTTCGTTTTTTGTTTAATCACTTGCAGACACAGAATAAGAAAGGGAGAGATAGGGAATAATTCCTTTACATTATACATTAGTGACTATGTTTGCTGGCAGAACTGGTCAAACGGGTTAAAACAGAACAAAGGGAGTGCTGACTGATTCTCTGTCACTAAACTCGCCAAAAAACAAAACAATAAACATGAGCACGAACTGGAACTGTAATAGACTGAATTAGGATGCAATTCATGGGGTAACTTTCCTGTGCATGTGTGATGCATTTACACAGATGCATTCGGCAGAGACATTTATCCAAAGTAATTGACATCACATAAGGTATATACGCACTTTCAATTCATGCATTTTCTACATTAATGCATTGCCTATCAAAAATACAAACAAAAAAAAGTTAAGTGACTTACCATCGACCAGAAAAACCAACAGAGTGAGCACACGATAACCTCCCATTTTTAGAAACCTCCACTTTCTTCCAAATAACGCACATTTCATTCATAATATTATAAATACAGTCCTAGTTCCTGAACATTTTTGCTTTTCTGAATTGTGTGAAATGGCTAATAACAATAGGTAATACATAACGAGTAATTGGTTTAATCTTGACTTCTGGGAGAGAGAAAGCTAACAAGAGAAAAAGCTAATATGATGGTGTTTAAGCCATGCACGATGAAATACGCTATGCATATTTCATGTACATTAGGGACTTCTAGACAATTATTATAAATAATAATTAACCAAATCCACTGTTGTCGTTCTACTGAAGCTGTGATCTGATTGGTCGTCTCTGCTCTGGTGGGCGTGCTACTGTGTCGCTTTTCTGGTTTATGACATCACATCCACAAGAGGAGGGGACAAAAAACTGACATCATAAATATTGTGACATATCTTGGTATTTGGATCTGTAAAAGAGTTGAATATATGAAACATATTTTAATTCAAATGTGGCTATCAAGGAAATCAGAGGTTTAATGTGTGGATGTAAATGGTTTTGTCAAGTTTATTAAAAAATGCAAATGTTTTTGATTTTATGTGGAAAATTAAACCACATGCACTGTGATATAAGTATAATGACATAAGTATAATATTTTAACAATTTGATTAATACAATGACAATATAAATTATAAAACTTTCTTTTTAATAGGTTTAATATTTTTCTAACATAGTCAATTTTCATAAACATTCAATTCATATATCATATTTTAGGATAAAACGATGGCTTCACTACTTATATAGCGTAAATGTGGACAAACTAAGAACAATAACAGTAAAAAAAAAAAATTCTAAAAGACCCAGTTAAAACAAAGACCCAGTACATTCAATGTAATATTAGTGTCTGCAGTTCATTTTCACTCACTTCAACATTTTCTTGAGACGCTCAATATTATATCATCCATTCTTCATTCTGCTTATCCTCTTGTAGGATGTGCCATCCCTACTTATAGCAGGTGACATGACACACGTTATCTTAAGTTTATTTATAAAACACATTCATGCACAATAATAATTCAAAGTGATTTTTAATAAAAATCATGGGAAAAAAATCAAAGATTTTGATCTTTTGATTTTAAAATACATCAAAACAGTTAAAAATATGACGAGAAGGATACATAGATAAGATAAAGTGCAATCAGTCGGACTTACAGTAGCACAGTGTGTGTTGAGTCTGGATTTGAATGTGACTAGGAGCACATCTGATGTGATCAGACTCTCCTTACTTTGAGTTAACCCTTGGTATTTCTAACTGACTGGATTCTGACGATCTGAGTGATCAGTTTATATTCAGTCGGTTTATATTCAGTGAGAATATCTGCAATGTATTGAGGTTCTGGGCCATTGAGGGATTTATACACAAGAAACAGTACTTTAAAATACTGATGGTTTGTTAATGGTGTATAAAGTATTTTTTTTGTGCGTTGATGTTGCAGCAATTTTTCATCCAAAACAAATTTCTCATAAAGGAGACAATAAAAAGTGCATTGGCCTTGAAAATAAATTTTAAATGCAACTGGGAGGCAGTGTAGAGACCTGACGACTGGTGTGATGTGTTCCTATTTTCTGGTTGTGCTCAGAATCCTGGCAGCAGTGTTCTGTATGAGCTGCAACTGTCTTGTGGTCTTTTTGGGAAGGCCACAATATGTGGTTGTCGAAGCCAAGAACAAGCAGGACATAGATCTCAAAAAAAAAAAAAATCTGAATAATTCTGTAAAAAATACAGTAAAAATGTATGTAGGCTATTTACAGAACGTGTAAATTTTACAGTATAAAACTGTAATGTTCAAACAAGTAAATTGCTATTTAAACTGGTAAATCTAACAACGCACACTGCTACTAAAATCTGTTTAGTAACTTGAACATACTGACAACCACCATTATAATGCAAGTGGTTAAAAGAGGAAGCCTCATGAAGAATCATGAAGTTCATCACAAGCTTTTCCACAAGCTGCTGAATTACATATTTATAAGGTGAAACACAAACACAATCATGGTCACACACGACACTTGAATGATGCAAAAAAAACATTCATTAAAATAGAGGATATAACAAAACAAAAATGAGCATAATTGATAACAAAGAAACATAACTATTTAAACAAAATATATACTTTCAAAAATTTAGTGTCAAACAGGGAATTCTCTGAATATCAGATTAGTTTTTCGCCTTAAATTATACTTTGATTCGCCGTTTTTACTTCTAAAAACTGTACATAAAACATAATTTAACTGTACAACTTACATGAAATGTCCAATATTTTACAGTTTTTGAATTTGTCAACCTATAAACAGGGTTTTTTTTCTTTTTTTACAATTTTTCAGTTAAAATTACACAACTGTTTTACAGTGTAATCAGATTCCAAAAATTAAGCACGTGTAATTAGATTATATTCCTTTTTAGATGCTCATAATCAGAATACAGTTACTTTTTATTGACTACATGATAAAAAATTAAATATTTAATGTTTGTTAAGTGTTTTATTTTGATTGTTTTTATTTTCAAATGATTTATTAATTATAATATAAAAATGTATGATTAAATTATTAACTTTAAAACATACATCTTTCATAAAACATTTTTCAATGTGGTACAGGATTATACTATTCAAATCAATGTTATAAACAAGATAGGTCTAAAGTAATCTAAAAGTAATCAGTTTTATTTCCTAAAATGTGTAATGTCATAGAATGCATTACTAGCTACTGGAACTAAGGTCTGACTTTTTTTTTTGTCTTTAGATCCCTAGCCTAGGTATGCGTTCACCTTGAGAACTTAATCTTTGTTTCCCAATGCAATGACTTCAGTTTTGTCTTTGTTTAACTGAAGACATCCAGCTGTTTACTTCATAAATTGGCACAGGGAGTCAATGGAGCTGTAGTCATCAGGTGATAGATCTGGTGTCATCTACATAAACACTAAAAATGCTGGGTTGTTTCAACTCAAGGTTGTGTTACTTTAAATAAATATATTTATTTAAAAAAAAAATTAAATGGTTACTATTTTGTCATGTGACTTCTGGGCTTTTTTTGTCTTGTATTGTTGTTTAAAAGTTTCTCACACGGTTTTGTAATGCCCGCTGGTGGTTACTTTAATTTTTACAGATCTGCTAATTCTGTTGGTCAGATATTTGTGGGGTTTTCACTCCAGACTATGCATTCACTCAGATTCCATGATCTGTGGTGTTTGATGTTTAAACTTGTATCAGCTGATGCGAGCTTGACTAACGTGACCTGCCAAAACTAACGATTATAATTTAATTAAAATTCTAAACTAATGGTTGGGTTTGTCCATATTTGACCCAAACATGGGTTGAAACAACTTTTTCATTTTTAAGAGTTAAGCAATTTGGTTCTTTCTCATTATTTGTCTCAGTGAGAGCAAATACAGATTGAACAGGAGTGGCGCTAGAATCGAGCCTTGTGGGACTCCGCATGTCATGGACGTCCACTCAGACTTATGGTCTCCTATGTTCACGTAGTATCCCCTTCTTTCTAACTATGACCTGAAACATTGGGATCTTCCAATCCCTTTGGCATCACATGACATCATAATAATTCGTTACATTTATATAATGTTTTTTCTGGGACATCAAAGCACTTTACATGGAAGGGGGAATCTCCTCAAACACCACCAATGTGCAGCATCCACTTGGATGATGCAATGGCAGCCATATTGCGCCAGTACGCCCACCACACACCAGCTTACTGGTGGAGAGGAGACAGTGATGAAGCCAATCAGTATATGGGGATGATTAGGAGGCATGATGGACAGAGGCCAATGGGCAGATTTGGCCAGGATGCCGGGGTTACACCCCTACTCTTTCGAAAGACATCCTGTGATTTTTCTCTCCACAGAGAGTCAGGACCCCGGTTTAACGTCTCATCTGAAGGACGGTGCTCTTTTACAGTATAGTGTCCCCGTCACTACACTGGGGCATTAGGACCCACACAGACCACAGGGTGAGCACCCCCTGCTGGCCTATCTAACACCTCTTCCAGCAGCAACCTGGTTTTCTCAGGAGGCAACCAGTCTTGGGCTACAGGGTGATATGGCTGATGACTGATACATCAGTCTTTCTCCTTCTGAAAGAAAAAATTAATCACACGGTAAAGAGAGAGAAATGAGCAGTGAAATCAACACACCTGTCATCAGCAAGTTAATAAGATTCGGTTTAAAAGTTATTTTTCCAGTTAGATAAATCTGCTATAAATTCTATTCAGTCAGTGGAATTATAAATATAGTTATATACTCGTTTTGCACTGTTTTCACATTCTTTGTGAATTGAAAAATATCACTTAATTATTACAATTTATGCCACACAGAATATTTGGAAAATACATTTACAAATGACACATAACATCAACACATTAAACTTGGAAATTTCTGAACATTCTTGTGAAGGTTGCAAGATCCCCAAGACATTTGCCACATACTGTATTTTTTTAATGAAAATATTCTACAAAGACATGTGGTAGATTTTACCCTACACACCTGACTTAAATTTAAGTGTCCATGACACCTGAAAATATTACACTCAGTTGAGTTCACCTCTGAACGCGTGGGTTGATGCCTAAGGGTAAGCTATTCTGACCAAATAAAATGCTTAAGAATTGTAGTTACCCGACCGGAATCAGACCCCTATGTAACTTTTATGTCTTTTCTCAGTTTCTGTCAGGTCTGGTTCAGTTAATAATCAGCTCAACATGCTGCAACTGAAGAAAACACATGCAAATAGAAAAAAACACATGCAAATCGGAAAAAAATATGCAAATAGAAAAAAACACCCGCAAATTAAAGCTACACTGTGTGAAATTTAGCACCATCTATTGGTCAAAAGGTATATGACCATCCAGTGAATATTATTTTCTGTTCCTCTCAATTCCGATTTCGCTTTAACTCCTACGGTGGCCAATGTAGTCCATTCTCAAGCCATCCCCCTCTTCACATTCGACACGGTGCCATCGAGTGTTAAAACGCGAAAGGCGAAGCTTGAATTGTCCCTCTTTGGCTAATGTACTTTTAAGATGGAGGGGCAACATGGCGACCGACATAGGAACCCCTCACCCGTATGTATTTTGTATTTCTGCATATTATACAGAACGAAGTAAATATACATTAAAGAGCACATATATTTTTGAAAGAACTAAGTGTTTTTAGCAAAGAATAAACTAAAAAAGTTACACAGTGTAGCTTTAAGAAAACATCTTCATCAGTTTCACAACACATGTGTGCTCCAAATAGTCACAACGCAACTAAATTCAGAAACGCGCTGCAAATAACACAGACCACAACAGAAATGTTTCCACCATTGGGACGCCAATAAGTGATTCATTTGCGGGTGTTTTTTTTTCTATTTGCATGTGTTTTCTTCAGTTGCAGCGTGTTGAGCTCTCTCGGCCAAACACTGACCTAAAATAAGTGAAAATTTGGCTGCATTTTTTCCCCTGCTCTTTTGGTTTCTTTTTTTTTTTTCAATATGGATATGCATAGAGTCTCACACTGAGTCGAATGATGCCTTTTTTAACACTATCACTTGGGATAGTTTAGTTTATACATTTAGATATCTGTCTAGTTTCTTTTCCCATTTTATTATAATTAGACATAATTCGTAAACAAACAGACACTGACTGAGTGTTTTTTGACCAAAGGTTTTGGAAACACTTAGGATTCAGAATCATATGAATGTTATTCCTGCGCGAAAAATAAATGTTAGTTATGATTAATTTAAAAAATCCATCACAGACACTACAGTAGTGCAGTATCTTACCTCATATTCAGACTTTCAACAGATGCTCAAGCTTGTTTTTCTCTGCTTCTGCTGTAAAACATAAATTACACATACAATTAAATTCTAAGTTTGCACAATAAAGATGTTGTTTTCCTCTTACTAAAATATATGTAGATGGTACTTGCCATTTGTGGAGCTCCTGCGGCGATAGTAAACCACACCAACAGCCACAGTTACAGACATCAGAACAGTAACAGCACACATTACTGCTACATAAACTGCAATCAGAACTGAACCTGGAACAGATAAACACAGACAGTCATTAGTGTGAGTGAATCTGATACAGTAATTGGATATCCATTCATGTGAAAAAATAAATTAAACCCTCGTTGAATCCAGGTCATAATGAAAAAAAATCTTCAAGACAAAATGGGGAAGCCATGTATGAAAAACGAAATACACCCTTACTGTTAACATGAGAATGAAGAGGGTTAGTAGCAGTCTTAGCGCTGTTAATCAAATGTCTTTGATGAATTAATCTTCAGCAAGCGTGATCACCTCTATAATAGCAGAAGTTTTGTTGGAGCCTTCAGGTGTGTGTTAACACAATGCAAAGCAGGAAAGACATTTAAATTGTTTTAAATGTGGTCAATATCAGATTCCAGTGTGAACAGATCAGTGTCCTGAACTGACCCACATGCGCAAGAGAACGATAATAAGACATCACGCAACACGCAAAAAAATTTGGATTTGGGATTTTGGCCCACATTTATCTGCAGTCTGAATGTAGCCATAGAGAAATAATTGTTGCTGCCATAAATCTATGAAGTGTTGCAAGGCCATTGCCAAACATTTTGAAGTCCATTACTTTATACAGTAAGGAAGATTATTCACAAGTGGAAAACATTCAAGACAGTTCCAATCTTCCCAGGAGTGAACGTCCCATGAAATTCACCATAAGATCAGAGAAATCGCAAAACACCCAAGAGCAACACCTCAGACTCTACAGGCTTCAGCATGTGAAATGATGAAGTTCATGGCAGTAAAATTAGAACAAGACGGGACAAGTATGGCATGTTTGGAACAGTTGCCAGGAGAAAGAACACCGCAGCACGGATTAGGTTAGCAAAAAAAAAAAAAAAAACACAAGACTTCTGGAACAATGCCATTTAGACAGACGAGACCGAACACAGCATTTCAGCACAAACACACACACTGTTACACATGACTGTAAAAACGAAAGGGAGAAGAAACATACTCCTCTCAGACTCCTGCTCCTTCCCCGTCTCGTCCAATTCCTCACTGGTTTTGTCAGGAGCAGACAGAGAACCTGGAAAATACAAGAGAATACAATACAGTTTAAAAAAGTTTGGCAGTCAGAAAAAGAGCCTTTTAGGACCAGTTATAATATTTTTAATATCATCATAATGTTGAATTATTGACAGTCTACTGAAAAGGACTGAACAGTGTCAGTCTAATATTGCCAAAAGAGACATGATGCAGGAAATCTGCTCTGAAACAGGTTTTGTACAAGGAAAGAGGATAAACTAGTATTTGAATGTCACGGTTTTGACATTCAAATAATCTCATATGGCAAAAGTGCTGCAGGAAAATGACTGAGAGACTCACTGCTGACGGAAACAACGAATGTTTTTATGGTGTCGCCAATGTTGCTCATTTTTCTGGTGATTTTTGTGCTGTCACACTTGCTGTTTCTGTTCAAGCTTTGACTGGTGCCTGAGCTCTTGCTTTGGATGAAATTTGCTTCATAACGTCCAGCGTGTTCAGTTGTGATGTCACTGATGGTCAGAGATCCGGTCTTATAGTCCACCACCACTCTGTCTCTGAATCTCCTGTTTTCTCCATCATACAGACAACTAGTACTGGGCTCTCCGTTGATCAGAGCTATGAGAGTGTCGTTGAAATACCACAGCATCTTGTCACGTTGTTGTTTAGTAACACCAGTGTTTAGAGTGACTGAATCTCCCTCCATCACTGATACCAAAGTCAAACCAGAGGCGTCACCAACCACACCTGGAGAGAAAGAGGAACAATAATTACGTGTGTGTGTGTGTGTGTGTGTGGTGTGTGTGTGTGTGTGTGTGTGTGTGTGTGTGTGTGTGTGTGTGTGTGTGTGTGTGTGTGGGGTGTGTGTGTGTGTGTGTGTGTGTGTGCGTGTGTGTGCGTATTTGACAAGGAATTCAAAAACACAGCAATGTGTTTGATTACGAGAAAGCCAATGACAGAAGATCTTATATCATAAAGATCTCCGTGGTAAAGAAATGTAGATTTTTACAGCCTCATTTTACATGTAAATATTAAAATACTTCATACAGAACTATTACTATTATAGCAGAGGATTAGGGCCAAGCAATAATAAAAATAAAAATAAACCATCTCGAGATTTAAGTCATTATAATGCGAATTTAAAAATAAAAAATAAAAAAAAAACTCTAAATAAAATGTTGAGATAAACTCATTATACTTTGAGAATAAACTCGTGTTTAATCTCACTCGTGTTAATAAAACTTGAATTTTTTATTTCAGAACAATGGCTTTATTCTAGAAATTTAACGAGTTTAATCTCGCATTTATACTTACTTTAATCTCGAGATGGTTTTATTTGTATAATTATAATGACTAATAGGCCTATATTATAATGAGAATAATGAATTATAATTAATTATATTGACTATAATCTCGAGATGATTTTTTTTTTTTCCCCTATTCCTATTCCGTATTAAATAGGCTACTATTTCTGAAGTTAGGTCAAACATATGCATAGCCGGCTAGTAGTCAACTCATCACGATTAACAAGTAAGATATCAATGCCTTTCCGACCAGTCATGATTCTATGTGTTGGATTTGTTATCCCGACTGATAAACATCTTAACCCAGCCTGAGCTTTTTTCCTGGTTTAGGCTTATAGGCTACAGCTGGTCTGTTTGCTTTTAAACGAGTTTAAGCACTTAAATTTGGTTATTCAGGGAGTCCAGCTGTAGTCTAAACCAGTGAAGACCATTTATTAGTGGTGTGTTGTATAAAAAGAGGCTCAAGGTCATCTGTAGGCTATATTAAGAAGTTTCGAGGCTTATCGTTTCTCAGAAAATCACGTGATACATTTCGTTTTTTGTTCAATCACTTGCGGTCACAGAACAAGAAAGGGAGAGATAGAGAATAATTCATTTACATTATAGGCTACATTAAAAAGCATTAAATGTGTCAAATTGGCTTGTGGCTATGTTTGCTGGCAGAACTGGTCAAACGGGTTGGGAAACAGAAGGGAGTGCTGACTGATTCTGTCACGGAAGCTCGCCAAAAAAACAACATAACAAAAAAACATGAGCATTGCGCAAACTTAACGGACTGGATTAGGATGCAATTCATGTAGTGACTTTGTCCTGTGCATGTGTGTGATGCATTTACACCTGCAGTCGGCAGGGACATTTATCCAAAGCAATTTACATAGGCCTACAGCCTACGCACTTTCAATTCATGCATTATCTGCATGGATGCATTTGCTATGTCAATGACTATCAAAAATACAAAGTCAAGCGACTTACCATCAACGAGAAAAACAAACAGAGTGACCACACGATAACCTTCCATTTTCTGATTTTTTATTGTATTTTATTTTTGTTGTTGTTCACATTCACACGCTAAATCAATTTAATCGAATCTTGAATGTTGCTGCATCGTCTTTTCCCCGGAGCTGTCTGTAAAAGTCCTTGTGATGGTAGAGGACACGCAGCTGCCTAGATCACTGTGGTTTGGGTGTTCCTAAGAAAGAGACAGTAAACAGCTGCGCCTTTATTTCTTCAGTCTCTAGGCGTGGTTGTATGTTTACAAAATAACGTATCTAGATCCAGGCGTAATCGTTTCTGAGGAAATCACGTGATGGAAGGTACACTAAGTTTCGTTTTCCTTTACATTGCGTAAGTGGCGAGTTTTATTTGTTTGGTTGAAATATAGGGTGTTGGCTACTTGAAAGTTTTCTAAGCAGTATGTTGCTAGTATTTTATAGTTTATAATTTTTTTTTTGATGTGTGTGTGTGTGTGTGTGTGTGTGTGTGTGTGTGTGTGTGTGTGTGTGTGTGTGTGTGTGTGTGTGTGTGTGTGTGTGTGTGTGTGTGTGTGTGTGTGTGTGTGTGTGTGTGTGTGTGTGTGTGTGTGTGTGTGTGTGTGTGTGTGTGTGTGTGTAATTATTACAAAAACATATTTAGCCTAATTATGTAAGAAGAAAATGTCCTTTTCAGGAAACATTCTCATTTGATGAAACATGCACTCCAGGATGTCGTCACCAGAGTGCGAATTACCCCAATTTTCCATTATAGTCTATAGTAGTCAGCAGGGGCATAGCCATCATTTCAAAAGGGAGGGACAGAATGTCAAGTGTAGCCTACCAGGTTGTTGTTTTTCAAATTGCTGCACATTCGTTGAATTCTGAATTTGCATATTTGAAAGCAATTTGTGGATAGCCTAAAATAGGCCTATCTGCAACGTTTATCAAGTTCAAGGATAATCGTGTGTGCATTTCTTAATCAATATGATATAAAATCATAAAACGTAGCCTAGCTACTACAAAAAAATCAGATAGGGCCTAGCCTATAAGTCCAGAATATTAACGCAAAGAAACTCTGCTTTACTTGACTTGGCTTGCACTGCCTTACCACTACTGCGAAGTATTATTATTATTAATAATAATATTAATTTAACTATTGTTGTTGTTGCACTTCATTCGTTGAATTCTGAATTTTGCACACATAATTGAAAGCAATTTGTTTGTGGATAGTAGCCTAAAACATTATCTGCAACGTGTATCAAGCTCACGGATTGTGCGTGCATTTCTTAATCAATATGATACTAAACTCATAATAAAGTATACTACAAAAACCAGATATAGTCCAGAATATGAACGCAAAGCGTTTAATTTGACGTTAAGCATTTTCCTCCCATAGAAACTCATTATAACGCTAAATGTAGCTTATATGCATATTAGAATGCCCCTTATGTCGAAATAACGAGATATTATGTCGAAATAACGACATATTATGTCGAAATAACGACTTATTAAGTCGAAATAACAAGATAAGTTTTCTTCTTTTTTTTCTCACCTTGCGGTTCAGGGCTTCCGTAATATAGCCTACAATTTTATACATTTAAAAAAAAAAAAAATTCATTAAGAGCGCTCTCTACGTGCAAGGTTACGAACGCTCGCCGCAATTCCACGCGCGTTTCCCAAAAATGCACTTAACATGAACGCGCGAGAACGCGCTCTACGTGCTACTTAAGCGTCGCTGTCCATTCGCGAAGTGCTGAAATATAACCTTATATGGAATCGTATTCTGAACGTTTAACCTAATAATCGTCATTTGATGTGGATTAGAAATCAAGACAAGTCTATATGGATATAAAACACCTATACAGGCTGACAAAATGGCTGAACAAAAAACAAAAAAACAAGAGAATATATACCTTTCAAAAAGATCAAATTAATGTCCTTCTAGAGGAGATAGAGGGAAACAAAGATTTTATTTTTAACAGATTTAAAGGACACCATATAAAAAAGGAAAAACAAAACATCTGGAAGGACATTGTCACATTGCAAACTTGTCACATGTCTGTCCTGTCTTGTTAGCACATGGGTGTTTTGTTATGTTGTGCCATGTGCTGTTGTGATTGTTTGATTTACAAAATAAACTTCAATAAACATACAAGAACAAAATAAACTCCAGGACTTCGGGGGAAACACAACCATACATAGACGACGACCAACAAACACTGAGGGAAAACACAGGGCTTAAATGAACTGAACCAAACGAGATAATTAACTGAAAACAGGTGAAGAGAATGGGACACAAACGAGGAGCGGGAAAACTAACAGGACTAAACCAAAATCACAAAAGACAGGGGAAAACAAGATACAAAACAGAACTAAACACATTGAATCGTGACAGTACCTCCCCCCTCCCCGAAGGCGCATCCTCGCGCCGTATAACATCCAAAGGGGTGGGAAAGTACTTGGAGGTGGCCACGGCCACAGCCTGCACCGTCGTGGCCACACCCACTACTTATGTCAC
Source organism: Chrosomus eos (assembly GCA_036326025.1). Taxonomy (NCBI): domain Eukaryota; kingdom Metazoa; phylum Chordata; class Actinopteri; order Cypriniformes; family Leuciscidae; genus Chrosomus; species Chrosomus eos. The sequence goes on from JAZAVI010000054.1 coordinate 169,863, forward strand.
ATGTCTGTCCTGTCTTGTTAGCACATGGGTGTTTTGTTATGTTGTGCCATGTGCTGTTGTGATTGTTTGATTTACAAAATAAACTTCAATAAACATACAAGAACAAAATAAACTTCAAACAATCACAACAGCACATGGCACAACATAACAAAACACCCATGTGCTAACAAGACAGGACAGACATGTGACAAAACTAACTGCAACCGTGTTCAAAGATCAGGGAAGGAGGTCCGCAAGAAATGCCCAATACATGGCTGGTTTTCGTGCACGTCAGCAAGTCATTGACAGATTTTTTTGAATTCATCCCTATTTTGCATTTGCCCGGTCTTTAAAGCATATTTCCCAGATTACTTATTTTATGATTTTTTGTTTTTTGTTCATTCGTTTAATTTAGATGTGTATTTATATTTTCTCTCCCCTTTTATTTAATTTAAATTATTTAATTTATTCATTTAAACAAAACACGAGTACAATAATAAAGTGTACAATAAAGTACAATCAATACCTTATATTATACTCACGTTGCACTGTAATCTGTTAGATAAAAGTGTAATCTGCCGGTTGTCCTGCAGGTGACCTCATAACTCTGTCTTCTACGATGCACTTGGGGATGTACGATTACTCCAGAGCACTCGTAGTTCTACGAAGATTTTCAAGTGCTACTTAAGTTACGATGCTTTTGGGAAACAGACCATAATATTAAGATCAGTCGTACGATCGTTTTTACGATCAACTTAGGCTTACGATGCTTTTGGGAAAAGCAGCCCTGTATTGTGAAAAGCGCTATATAAATATATTTGACTTGACTTGAATATATATAATTAAAGAAGAAAATTAATTCATGCACTTTAACAAGATTAATATTTACAACCTTTTCTACAACCAGCTTCACATAATCCATTTCATGGTTATTTTACAAGCACTTGAGAGACTGAAACAGGTTTTCCATCCATCTGTCAATTTTGAGATTTTGGGTTTTTTGATAAAGTTTTTTTTTCTTTTGGTCCTCAGACTAGTGGACAGAAAACATTAAAAATACAAAAACCTGATGAATGAAGACCAGGAGTCAAGAGTTTAGTCAATTGAAGAAATGTTTTACTGAAGATAGTTTGCAGTTTCATCTGGCAGAAGTCAGCTTCAAGCCCATTAAAACCTTGATTATAATCACACATTACATATACATTGAAGCAACAGTGCATTCCATAATCTACCCCTTCACCTGTAACATGTAGTAATAAGTACTTTATTATTAACAAGAAGGCTGCAAAGCATTTAATCATGTTTCCGCTAATTTTCCTATTATTTAATGAGAATAATGTTGCGGAAGCTGTTACGATCCTCTCATATCACGTGATCTCTATCTGTGTCTGTAAGAAAATCTCCTTCTGTAAGAAAACAATGAATCACAGAAGATTAATGAGAAAAAGAAACAGCTCCAGAAATCAGCACATCTGTCATTAATCAGGGAGATTCTGTTTGAAATGTTTAGTTCTTATTGGGAAGATTTAGTCAGTCCAGGGTGAAATAAAACACAGATCTGAATGTGATGTAATTTCATAGTAACTACAAATACAAACTACAGTAGTTCAGTATCTTACCTCTTTGTTGGGACTTTCTACAGAAGCTTTTGGTTGTTTTTCCTCCATGCCTGCTTTGAAAAACAATTACACATGTAAAGAAACAACAATTTTGCACAATTAAGATGATGTTTCCATCTATCTGTAGGTGATACTTACCCTTTCTATGGCTCCTGTGGCGATAGAAATTCACACCAGCTGCAGCAATTACAGACCCCATCAGAACAGCAACAACTATTCCTACAACAACTGAAGACAGACCTGAATCTGGATCAGCTAAAGAGAAACAGACAATATCACACTTGAAACTGTGAATCTGTCAGACTGATCTACATAATGAACAAACACAATGAGATATCAGACGGTCTGAGAGAGTCAATCTAAATCTGATTCTGTTTAAAGATCACTTGTACAGTGATGGCAAAAGTATTGTTTCATCAGTGACAAGTCATCGAGAAACTAAAATAAAGAGATGTAACTACAATTTTTCTTTATATTCCAATGTAAGGGTGTTTTCTCGGCCAAATTCCTGAATGATTACACTCACCAGTGACAGTAACAGCAAAGATATTCACACTGCTGATGCTGCGACGACGGGACTGATGCTGAAGATCTGTAGTTTATAAACTCCAGAGTCTGTGTTTCTGGTGTTTGTGATGGTCAGAGATCCAGTCTGATAATCCAGCTTCAGTCTGTCTCTGAATCTCTCATTACACTGAACATCTGTACAGATCTTACTCTGATCTCCAGTGATTTCAGTGATGAGAGTGTCATCAAAATGCCACATCATCACATCACTTGGGTTTCTTTTGACATCTGAATCTAAAGAAACAGATTCTCCTTCCTTCACTGTCTTTCTCTTCACTTCATCTCGATCAGCAGCAGAAACACCTGAAACACAAACCAACAGACGATTGAAGCATATTTGTGGGGAAAAGAAACTCAACAAGAAAAACTTGGTGGATATTATGTTCTTTCTTGAATTTCAGTCTGTAAAGCAAATTATTTTGATGTGTCTCAACTTCATTAACAAACAGACCACAGCCGAAGCCAAGGTGCTTCATCTACTTTGTCACTGTACGATGCAATAAACGTTTTCATCAAGATCTTCAATGTCATTATATTTTTTTCTTACAGTTAAAAATTGGTCTGAACTGAAGAGAGACAATACCCATATTTACATTCTCACATTGCCTAATGTAATGTCTGCCTTCTTGAGCTCTTATCGTGTGTTTGTTGGAAATAAAGACTTAATAAAAATATGATTTTTACAAATGAAACTGAAATTGTGTTAATTAGCTCTGCAACTGCTGTTACTATATGTAATGACTTTAAACTCACTGTAGATGATAGCCCAATCTCCCCATATATGCAGGTCTATATTTTAAAAGGTTGGCCATGTCCGGGTCGGGTCCCAATCTCTTACTTGTTACGCATTGTTAAAGTTTGATTCAGCAAAAACAGGCAAGTCAAACTTTTGTAGTGCCAAAATGATTTTACCAATTGATGATTGGCTCTTTTATTTAGAAGGCGGGACTCCGCCATACCGGGCTTTGCACTTTCTTCTTCACGAGCAATCGTTTTTATAGTTCAAAAGGGCAAACAGTTGAAGTTTTTATGCAATTCAACTCGAGTCGAGCTACAAAAAAAATGCAAAACTGCAAAGTCACATTTGTCATCTGTCACCATGACATCAAGTGGACTTTTGTAGCTGGAATAATGTGAGGATAAAGAAAGCTCTTGGCAAGGAGGATTGTATGAATGTCACAGTTAGGTACGAGGGAGAAGGCAACTAACATTAGATAAGACAAAAAGTTTTATGTTTGCAGCTTGTTTATTGACTGTGGAATATGTGCCGATAGGGTCCAGATGGGTCTTTGTCTTCCTGGCCGGGTTCAGATCGAGCATTCAAATAATAGATGGGTCCGGCTCAGTTCTGGTAGTACATTTAAGGCATTTCTCAGTTCAACACGGGTCCGGGTAAAGCTTTAAAAATAATAGAAGAGTCTGGGTCAGTTTCATGTAGCACATTTACAGGCCTCTTCGGTTCAGGTATGCATTTTTGGACCCGTGTAGACCTCTTGTGTGCTGCATAAAGTTAAATGTTATTTAAATAAGAATGCATTGTTTTTGTTGTATAACTCATTGATTGTTCCATATCTGACCAATTGCATTGAAGTGTGGGGAAGTGCCTGCAAAATATACATTAATTCAATTTTACTCTTACAGAAAAGAGCGATTAGAATTACCAGTGGAAGTGGATACAGAGATCCAACTAATCCTTTATTCATACAACTAAAAACTCTGAAATTTAATGAATTAGTAGAGTATAACCTTCTAAAAACCATGTATAAAGCTCATCTGGAAAGTTTACCAAACAATTTGCAAAGCAAATTCATCAAGAGGAAAAGTATATATGAGCTAAAAGGTACTGAGATTTGTACAAAACCAATCAGCTGCAAAGGAAAAATGTGTCACAATCAAAGGAGTCAGTTTGTGGAACAGTCTTCATTGTAAAATTAAAACTTCTAATTCCATTTTTGTGTTTAAGAAGTATGTTAAATTATCAATGTTGCAGAAATATAATAATGCGGAGTAGTAGATCAACTTTATTGATGTAATTTTGTGTTTTGTGTCTTGATGAGGAAAAGAGACGGCTGCATGAGACAGCTCAAATGAACTGGAACTGTAAATAATTTTGTGTTGATATGGGGCAAGACATTATAAGTTTTTACTTCTTTCTGCTCCTTTTCATTCATGATAAATGCTGTCGTTGTATTGGTTTTAAATGAATGAAATAAAAAATAAATAAAAATAAAAAAAAACTCTACCCCCATATCTCTGGCTGTGGTATGAAACAGCCAAGAGTGAGGAGTCAGGGTGGTGGAGGGATGCTGGAAACTGTAGAGGAACATACGTGAGTCGGCTACGCATATGTAAACGGTCTTCTCATGCTGATTGGGTAGACGTGTTGGTTAGATAGATCATTTGAATGTTTTCTTCCCAAACTTTGTTAATAAAACATCATAAAGTGAAAAATCAGCTCTAATTGTTATTGCTTTAAAAAATATATATTATGTGATTAAACACATAAACCTGCATTTAAATATTCATTAAATGACACTCACCATGAACAGAAACACTAAAGATCATTTCACTGCTGCTGCTGATCAGTAGTTGATACACTCCAGAGTCTTCAGTTGTGATGTTCATGATGGTCAGAGATCCAGTCTGATGATCCAGCTTCAGTCTGTCTCTGAATCTCTCATTACCTTCATTACACTGAACATCTGTACAGATCTTACTGAGATCTCCATTGATTTGAGCGATGCGAATGTCATTATAATACCATTTAATTCGGTCTTGTTGGGTTTTTACAACACCAGTGTTTAGAGTGACTGAATCTCCCTCCGTCACTGACACTGATACTCTGACTGTATCAACACCAAATGAACCTGATAAAAAAGAACAATTAAACAAATGTTAATCTTTTCACTTTAGATCATAAAAATTGAAGGGTAAAAAAATCCTGGATTCAATATAATAAATGACATGCAATGATACAGCATATTAGCACATTCAATCATCCACAAACATTCATCATTCTCATTCATTCGAAAATTCGGTAACACTTTACAATAACAGTACATGAATAATCATGTACTAATATAGGCTTATAATATAATTAATAATTACGTTACTATGAACTAATGACGAGTTAAGACATGTACTAATGAGGAACTAACCTTAACTACGACATGAGTCATATGAGTTCCTGCATGAATATACCATCTTAACTACACGTTAGGACATGATTGTTAATTAATGTATTAAACTAAATCAAACATGCTCTAGATCAGAAGAAAGATGTATTAAAAGGGCACAATGTAAAATTGTTCATAAATTTGCCACCAGCAACTGTCACAAACATCAGTGAATGACACTAGATGTCTTGCAATATTTACATTTAACCTTACTCATTGAACACACAATGATGCATTCATCATTAAAAACAATTTAATCTCATTCTGTTTTAAGTGATTCCACTGCTGCCATCAAGAGTGAAATGCCTACACTAATATATCCATTAAACAGATGCAATTTTCAAAATTAAAATCAGTGTTAGCACAGATGATTGTTATTTATGTGGTTATTTTGAGGATTGGTTTACTGTCTTCTTTATATCAAAATACAGTCTGATGTTAGTCTTGTTTTCTTGCCCCCTCAAAATGTGTCCACTTTCATCCTACCGTTCAGTTCATTCTCCAGCCAAATTCGGGCACAGCACCTCTGCTCTTCCACTTCTTTACAAACCACGAAAAGCACCAAGTTTTATCTGATTTAGAAGAGCTGAATATGTATAGAACATGTGTAATTGATAACTTTTTAAAGATGTACTCTTGTAGGGCCAAGACAAGAAATTACATAATGATACATTAACAAGTCATGAATTTATGTTATTTTATAAGTAATTAATGATGAATTAATTACTTATAAAGTAAGTAATTAAAAGTAAAAGTTAAGTCATGACAAAGTAAAGTCCCCCCAAAGTAAAGTCATGACATTATGATACATTAACAAGTCATGGAATCATTTTACTGAATGTCATGAATTTATTAACAATTTTACATTGTGCCCATTTAATGCATCTTTCTTCTGATCTAGAGCATGTTTGATTTAGTTTACCCCAAAATGTTAATTAATACATTAATTAACTGGCATGTCCTAACGTGTAGTTAGGTCATTAGTTCATAGTAAAGTAATTATTAATTCAGGTATTAGTACATTATTATTCATGTACTGTTATTGTAAAGTGTTACTGAAAATTCTGTCATAAATTAAATTAGTTTTTGTTTAATGCTTAACCACTTGGCACGCACTTTCCCGATCTTAGGCTTGACACCACTTTGTTTACTATGGTATACATTTACTATGCCGAATACCGCCTTAAATATTAAGAATGATAAATTACACATCATTTAAAGGTTTTAAGGATTTATTGTCACTCTACTGTGTCTGTTTTATAATGTAGATGCTCCAGCAACAGTAATATCGTAATTTTAGTCAGACAACATGGAAAAATGGGACTACGCATGTTATGAAAAAGCGTTCGCGAGATGAAACCAATCCGTCACAAAATTTCAATGACAAACGTACTTTGAAAAACATCCAACAGCACTTTTTTTTACCTCAGGTGTGCATTATTTTTCGAATATTACAAAGGCCCATCATCAATTATTCCTCCTTGGTCATCACACCTCAAAATATTGTTCAGGTGTTTTATTTTAGGTGTATTTCTCAAGTTTTTATCCTTAAAACACTCCTGTTTTTAATAATTTCATAAGCGTCTCAACCCAAGACTCCGTTTCTAATTACAATACATAAATTTACAGTTAAAGTCGCAGGGCAGCGCTCACTA
>JAZAVI010000054.1:176881-339918 GCA_036326025.1 Chrosomus eos
TTGTCATCAGAGTGTAATCGGAGTTTTCCACAATGAAAAGCTACGGTAGTCTTACCTCATTCTTCAGAGGCACTACGATGCTGCTGTTGCTGCTGTTGCTGGTGCTGCTGCTGCTTTTTCCTACAACTGATTTGAAAAATAAATCACACAAACAATTAAATGCTTATTTAGCAAAATAGAGATGTTTCCTCTTGCTAATGTCTCTAGTCTCTCTTGCCATTTCTAGATGTAATCAAATATATTTTGTTAAAACTAATAAATGTCTTTCTTTAATGTTGCATTATCTTATTTTCCACAGCAACACACGTTCTCAAATAGGTTAATATCCGAGTGAAGGTCAGTGTGTCTGAGGCCGTTTTCACACCTATAGATTGTTTGTTTTGTTCCGAAACAGGGACTTCATTTGTTATTATTAGGGGTGTGCATTGGCACTGCCCTCACAATTCGATTCGATTACGATTCACCAGGTAACGATTCGATTCAATTCGATTCTACGATGCATTGCGATGCATCAAAATTCTACTGCACACAACAAGGCACATTTTTCATCAGTCATGAGGCAATACAAGCATATTGAACAACAGATTTTATTGGCTGCTATTATAACTCCTGTATCTTTGACATCAATGTCATTAAATTAAATAAAATTGATTGGTACAGGGTATTGAATATGGCATTTTCAAACGCCCTCCACCTCAGCCATCTTTATTGTTGTTATTATGCCCCCGGAAGTAATTGAAACTTCAAAACTTTATTGTCCAAGGCCAGAAAATAAACAGTGAAATAATCGATTATGGCACTTTGCCGCATCGATGCTGAATTGTGCATTTACCGCATTGCGATGCATTGCCGAATCGATTATTGTTGACACCACTAGTTATTATGTTGTATTTTCTTCTTGGTCCGGTTCGCTTTCACAAGGCAACATTTCAAAGCGTGCCGAAATGTGGTACAACTGTCTTTTATAGTTGTACAACTTTATTTGTAACCGTGTCGAGACACACAAACACTAGGCCTATATGAATGTAGCCATCATTCCTGCTGTTACTTGATATACTATATTTGTATTAATAGTGCAGCAAATTCAAACGCTCTGTCTCGATCTCCCAGCGCTGTCTAGAGATGAACTGTGTAAAGACTCACGCAAACACTATATGAATGTTATAATGCAGATAGAGAAGGAGGACAGCATCTTCAGGACAGCATTCTCGCACTGAGAAGCTCAATTATTAGGGATGCACGATGATATCGGGACAACATCGGTATCGGCCGATAAAAGCTTAAAATGACCATCATCGGCATCGGCCGATATGAATATTAGTGCCGATGAGCCTTGCCGATAGGCTGGCGTGTTTCCTATGCGCACGTGACGGCCGTGAATGAAGCATGAGCGCCAGGAACTTAAACTTCCAACTAGGGGTTTGGATAATCACGGTTTTTGATCGTGGACGATTAAAATGTCTCCACGATCTGCTTTTGAAGAAAAATCATAGTATCGTGCATTCGATCCAGAGCATGTGAGCGGAGTGGAGCGGGAGCGAGCGGGGAGCGCGAGCGGGCGGATATTGGAAAGAGCGCAGAGCGGCATTTTTAAAAGGACGGAGCGTCGCCCTATTTCCCGCTGCAATTTCGCTCCGCTCACACCACCAATCTGACTCCACGTCTTTTCCCCGCCTGGCTAAAGAAGCTTGCATTGTGTTCAGCATCCCAAGCGGATCTGCGAGGGCAGAGAGGGTTTTCTCTGCAACCACCGCATGAGTCTGAAGCCTCAGACATTGCCCAAACTTGTGTTCTTGAAGGTGAACTCAAAAGAACTGTAGATAAGGAAAGCAATTAATTTTCTTTCTTTTTTAAGTTTGACTACATAAGCCAATTCAAATTGTAATCCATGTGCACTCTGCGCAAAAGTTCAGTTATACGAATTTTGGCCTAATAGTTCATTTAGCCTACTTTTAATAGTTCATTTAAAATTTTGATGTAGCCTACAGTAGGCCTATAGCCTGTATATTTTTATTCATATAATTAGGCCCATTGGTTCGTTTAATTTTACAGCAATTTTTTTGTACAATTGATATAAGCCAATTTTAATTTTAATCGTGCGCGCTGTGCAAAGGTTTAGTTATCAAAATGTTGGCCTAATAGTTAATTTACTTTTAAAACGTTTACGTAGGCCTATATTTTTTTATATTTTTGTTTATATAATTTTTATTTATATTATTAGGCCCATTTATTCGTTTAATTTTACAGCAGTTTGTGTATACAATGGATAGGCTATAAGCCAATTCAAATTTTAATCGTGCGCGTTGCGCAGAAATTCAGTTATCAAAATTCTGGCCTAATAGTTCATTTACTTTTAAAACTTTTATGTATATTTTTGTTTATATAATTTTTATTCATATTATTAGGTCAATTTATTCGTTTAATTTACAGGACTTTTTGTATAGGCTATATTCCTTTTTACATAGGCTAGGCCTAATTTGTAATTAAGTTGGCTTGAGAAAGCCAACTTACTGAAATCCTATTTAAACTTATTATTATTATTCTTCTGACTCTAAAATTTAAACTCTAACTCGTCCTAGAGCTTTAACTCTACAAACTCCAAACTCGGGTCAGACCTTCAAACTGTTCTGACTTAGTGTGCTATATCTTTTCAGACTGATTTGACTTTCAGATTTCTTAAAAATTAATATTAAAAATCATAAAAATCCCATTGACTTTCATTGGAACAGTTCAAAATGAGCCAAGACTACGGTGGCCCAATAGTTATCACCAAATAAACTCAAATCTAAAATCCCTGACTCAATTAAACTACCATTCTATATGTACTAATGAACTTTATCTATCTATCTATCTATCTATCTATCTATCTATCTATCTATCTATCTATCTATCTATCTTTCTTTCTAACTAATCTCTTTCTTTCTAACTAATCTATCTTTATTTCTTTCTAACTAATCTATCTTTCTTTCTTTCTTTCTTTCTAACTAATCTATCTTTCTTTCTTTCTTTCTTTCTTTCTATCTATCTATCTTTCTAACTAATCTATCTTTCTTTCTTTCTTCTTTTTCTTTCTTTCTTTCTTTCTTCTTTCTTCTTCTAACTAATCTTTCTTTCTAACTAATCTATCTATCTTTCTTTCTTTCTTCTTTTTTCTAACTAATCTATCTATCTTTCTTTCTTTCTAACTAATCTATCTTTCTTTCTAACTAATCTATCTTTCTTTCTTACTAATCTATGTTTCTTTCATTTTAACTAATCTATCTTTCTTTCTAATTAATCTACCTATCTTTCTTTCTAACTAATCTATCTTTCTTTTCTTTCTAACTAATCTATCTTTCTTTTCTTTCTAACTAATCTATCTTTCTTTCTTTCTAACTAATCTCTTTATTTTTTCTAACTAATCTATCTATCTTTCTTTCTTTCTAACTAATCTATCTTTCTTTCTAACTAATCTATCTTTCTTTCTTTCTAACTAATCTATCTTTCTTTCTTTCTTTCTAACTAATCTATCTTTCTTTCTTTCTAACTAATCTCTTTCTTTCTTACTAATCTATCTTTCTTTCTAACTAATCTATCTATCTTTCTTTCTAACTAATCTATCTTTTCTTTCTAACTAATCTATTTTTATTTCTTTCTAACTAATCTATCTTTTCTTTCTAACTAATCTATCTTTCTTTCTTTCTAACTAATCTCTTTCTTTCTTACTAATCTATCTTTCTAACTAATCTATCTATCTTTCTTTCTAACTAATCTATCTTTTCTTTCTAACTAATCTATTTTTATTTCTTTCTAACTAATCTATCTTTTCTTTCTAACTAATCTATCTTTCTTTCTTTCTTTCTAACTATTCTCTTTATTTTTTCTAACTAATCTATCTATCTTTCTTTCTTTCTAACTAATCTATTTTTCTTCCTTTCTAACTAATCTATCTTTCTTTCTAACTAATCAATCTATCTTTCTTTCTAACTAATCTATCTATCTTTCTTTCTTTCTAACGAATCTATCTTTCTTTCTAACTAATCTATCTTTCTTTCTTACTAATCTATCTTTCTTTCTAACTAATCTATCTATCTTTCTTTCTAACTAATCTATCTTTCTTTTCTTTCTAACTAATCTATCTTTCTTTCTTTCTAACTAATCTATCTTTCTTTCTTTCTCTTTCTTTCTTTCTAACTAATCTCTTTCTTTCTTTCTAACTAATCTATCTATCTTTTTTTCTAACTAATCTATCTTTCTTTCTTTCTAACTAATCTATCTTTCTTTCTAACTAATCTATCTTTCTTTCTTTCTAACTAATTTATCTTTCTTTCTAACTAATCTATCTTTCTTTCTTTCTTTCTTTCTTTCTAACTATTCTCTTTATTTTTTCTAACTAATCTTTCCTTTCTTTCTAACCAATCGTTTTCTTTTTTTAGAACTATTCTTTCTTTCTAACTAATTCATCTATCAAACTTCAAACTACTTTAAACTTCTTCAAACTCTCTGGTCCGGCTTTCTCAAGCCAACTTAAAGTTTGTCTCATCAAACTTTTTTTCTAGTTTGAAATAAAACATTTCTATATGGAAAATGTTGTTGTTGCTCTTTAGTTCTTTGGGAGGTAAGCCTGTGGTCTAAGCTAAAAACGAAGTAGGCTACGTGCAGATTTTTTTCCTTTTTTGGAGTGAGCGGTGGGCAATTTGAGTGGAGCCTGAAGCAAACTGCGTTGAGCGCTGAGCGATAATGAGCGGAGCGGCCTGATGTGGCTTTGAGCGGCGGAGCGGAGGGGTGAACAGTTCCGTGAGCGAGGAGCTGAGATTCCCACCGCTCCACTCCGCTCATATGCTCTGATACAGAACATGGCTAACGTTACCACAAAACAATGCCACAGAGCCCATATACAACCACAGACAGCAATTATTTTATCGACTGGCAAAGTTTGCACAGAAATGTAAGATGTTTCCAATCCTCACCGACTTTGTCATAAAACTCGTTTAAATGATCATATGACGCCTCCTCGCTCGCTGCTTTGTCGACTAAAGTTACATACATGCTGCTTTTTGTTTTGATGAGGCATGTGGCGGTGCGTGCGACACTGGTGGCTGATGTTGCCAGATTGGGTGTTTTTTTCGCTACATATTAAGGCCTGTTTACTGTGTTTTAGCCGGGTATTCGCCTGGAAGGCTCTATAGAAATCTGGCACCCGAACGAAGTTAAACTGAGAGAGCATGCGTTCACAGACACCAGAATGAACACGCTCACAGTAACGTTCATCAGGCAGTAATTCAGTACGTTCAGTTCACTATTTTGAAGATGTGTTCCTAAAAATATGCATTTATTTTTACATTTGCACGTGACTGTTTTGAACCCGTGTTTAGATCCGCGTGTCCCCGTGTCCAACCCGACCCGGATCCATATCCGACACAGTTGGATATTTTTCACCCGTTTGAGCAAAATTTGCGGGTCACCCGTCGGGTACCCGAACCCGTGCAGGACTCTGCTTCCTACTCTACTATTACTGGCTATTAAAATCTAGCGGGTTTGATGTCTCGCAAATACAATGACGCTGGTAGTGACGATTTTGTCTGACCAATCAGTGATCTGCAGTGTTTTCACGTCACATTTTAGTATCGGTGCAGTACGCTTGGAACTTCAACAGAGGTTAGGGTGGCCATACGTCCGGATTTTGGCCGGACAGTCCGGATTTTAAGCCCCCTGTCCGGCGTCCGGCGCAGCCTCAAGCCGGACACTCATTTGTCCTCCTTTTTGGAGTTGCGCTGAATTTTTGAAAAAAAAAAAACTTTTTTTTTTAATTAACTTAAAATCCCGCATAATGATAGCGGCTCTCTGATGCCCGTAAATTAGTTCAAATCTCTTGGAATCTAGAGCCGCGCATGCGAGACTCTATGTGCTCCAAACCGTGCAGCGCGCGGCAGAGAGCTAGAGTTGCGTGTCCTCAGCACCAACCCAACACATACCCCCAACCCCCAGCCCCCCCCCCCACCCCCCCGTCAACAAAACCACCGATCACCGGTGTCCTCCTTTTTGGTGTTATGGAAATGGCCACCCTAACAGAGGTGGTACCATTTAAAGCGAGCCGAAGCAAGGCGTACTGTACCATGCAGTGGAAAAGCGCCACAAGTGAGCCATACCGAACCGTGCCGTACCGTACCATGCAGTGGAAAAGCGCCAAAACCGTCAGGTGTGAAAACACCCGTAGAACATCGTAGGCCTATTTGTAAAGCTTCTCTGTAAAGTGTAGTCAGGACAAATTAGAAAGTCAGAAAAATCATCAAATCAAAAATCTTTTATTTATATTAATAGTGTTAATATTGTAATGCAGCAGAGCAGCAACGGAGTTGTGCAAGTGTTCTTGTTTGTTCCCTTCATTTCGACGGAAATAGATTTATAAACAAGGCCCAGTAGACGCGGGATTTGCAGATCACATAATACTTAAAGATGGAGCAGTCCCAACGATAATGGTTCACGGTCGTGCGTTGGAACCGCAGGCGGTGAGTAAAACTGCTTCAAATGTCTGTGTGTTGTTAACTATCGGCGTGTAAGCACAGCAAGTAAACAACATGATCACTTACAGTTAATGTATCTATGGAGCATGCGATGTATGGTGTGTGTGTGTGTGTGTGTGTGTGTGTGTGTGTGTGTGTGTGTGTGTGTGTGTGTTTAAATACATTTGTTTGGCTGGCCACTGTAGGTGTCAGTTTGTTTATTGTAAAAATAAATCATGTCCTCATAAACCACGAGTCTGTCTGTTTACAACACACGCAAAAGCTTCGCGCGCTCCCGTCCACACGGCACGCCTCCACCCGCTCAGCTTTTTCCGGAAAGACTCGGTACAGCCTATCTTTCTTTTATAAATATAATAAAACTAAAGACTTTTTGGAGATATGAAGGATGCAATACTACTCTATAGGTACTCAAGATTAACATGAGATTGAGTGAAACTGAGTATTTCACCCCCCCTTTAATGAATTGAGTTGACTGAATATCTTTGAGAATACACAATGGTAAAAGGTCGGAAGACCGAAGTTTTTTTTTTTTTCTGAACTACCACTGGTTGTGAATTGTGCTAAAATAACGTTGCCTTATCTTCTCTAAAAAACTTTCCACACATTCAGATGACATAATCCACACTTTCAATAAACAAAACAAACAAAACAAAAAAATCTATGTAGTGACTGTTTTGAGACAAATCTTATGCGATGTACTAAACTGCCTGGAAATAACACAACGTGCCGTGGTCCGTTAATGACACGTCCGATTCGCGAACTAATGACTCCTTTGAACCGATTCACTTTAATGAATGGTTAAAACAACTGATCTGTCCAACACTGAACTCAAGAGACATAAATCGGAAACACTTTACAATAACATTCCATTTATTGAAGTCTAGTTAACTACATTAAAGTGTGTATGTCAGGTTACATTTTTTTTTAGATATATTAAATAAGTTTTAGATGTCTGAGTGAAAATGTAATTATCATTAAAATTATAACTGTAATTGCCCTACAGTAAGCTTTATAGCCATTTCTGTCGAGATCATATTTCAAAAACACAGCTGAGCTGTGACGTCAGAAGAGTGAGACGTGCCAGAAAAGTCATATTCAAGGATGGAGAGTTTTGAGTCTGAGGAGATCCAAAATCCCCCTCAAACCTACGATGGCCCACAGCCATACAATTTTGAGCCTCCAGGCGTGAGACAGATGAGGAGCCAAACAAAAATTTACATAATTCCTATCGAAGAAGCATAAATATCTGGTGTGAAGAGAACCAGTGGAGAGTTGGTCAGGTGTCTTGGTAAGTAGCATAACTTAGAGGTGGAACCGTATTGAAACAAAACTATACGGGCGTCGTGGTTCGGGTGCATGAATATACACGGAGAATACAAATAAATAAAACTCGCGTGCAAATTAATTACTGCGGAACTACTGTTAGATACGCGGGTTATTTAGGGACATTTAATCTGTAGCTCCGCCTTAGCTCTGAAGCTCCGTGGTTATAATGAACAGGCTGCGCGATGTCAAGAGTGCAATGCTGGAATATGTGTGTGTGTGTGTGTGTGTGTGTGTGTGTGTGTGTGTGTGTGTGTGTGTGTGTGTGTGTGTGTGTGTGAGTGAGTGTGAGAGAGAGAGAGAGAGAGAGAGGAGAGAGAGAGAGAGAGAGAGAGAGAGAGAGAGAGAGAGAGAGAGAGAGAGGAGAGAGAGCGAGCGCGATGAACAGTGGAAACATAAGTGGACTCAGGCACGTGCACACATAGACATCAAAAGGGGCTTGAGCACCTGCCCTTTTTATTCCTGGAGAGAAAGTGCCCTTTTTTCTGAGGTGTTTTTTAATTTTTGAAAAATAATATTCCTGTTGGTCATCGCTAGGCCCAACTTCTGCCTAGCCCCCCTAAAAATTTGTGATTAATGTAGGATACACAAATTCGTGTTCGCTTCAGTCTTGTTATTATCAGATTCAGCGCGTTCTTCATCTTCTCTCCAGTAGCACCTCATTGCAGTACACGAGATCCGGGGGGCGGAGTCGGATCCAGATTAAGGGGTGGGGTTGGGTAGGTTTAGGGGTGGGTTTAGGGATAAGGGGTGGAGCTGGGTAGGTTTAGGGGTGGGTTTAGGGATAAGGGGTGGAGCTGGGTAGGTTTAGCTATGTAAGGTGGGAGGAGTCGGATCTAGATCCGACTCCTCCCCGTGGATTTCATGTTCTGCAGTGAGGACCATCTCCTTCAATCCGCAGCAGCGCCGAGCAAAGAGCACGTCAGAGACAGATGACGTGTGTGTGTGTGTGTGTGTGTGTGTGTGTGTGTGTGTGTGTTCATCTGAGCCTCATTGGTCTGTCACTGCTCGTCAATGTCAGAATATTTGAGATGACCAATCAAATCAAAGTAGGCGCTAGGCGGGCTTTATGTTCACAGACGCTGCTGCGCGCGAATTTTAACAGTGCAACTCGACGCGAGATAGTAAGTAGCTAAACTTAACATTTCATATTTGACATTTTTTAGGTCGTAAATGTTAAACGAATGACTAAAAATAATCACGCAAACTAATATAGTTTTGTTTAATTTCGCCATTTTGAACTGAAAATAGCATGTAACGTGACTCATGTAATGTAATAGCTAACAATTAGTTTACTGTCATTGTGAGGGGACAAGAAACATTAACAAAGCCGTTTTCATCATGTTAGGCACAAGATTAATAATGAATGTGCACATATTGAGAATATAATACAAATTGTAGCCTTTAGTAAATTAAAAAAAGCTCAGCTTTAGGAGGGGAAGAGAAAGTGATGAAGAGACTGAGAAAAAAAGAAAGAGTGATGGAGATGAGAAGAGAGCAGGTATTGACAAATAATCTACCGCCCACTGACATGGTTTTAAAGCTATTTTATTTCTTTTTGGGGTCTTCAAACGTCTGGAAATGCACATATCAGACAAATAAAGCCCTGTATTAGGCATAAGATCAATAATGAATGTGTAGCCTACATATTGTGAATGCATTTAATAAACTTAATTAGCTTTAGTAGCTTTCAGTAAATAAACGCGTCTGAGACAAGGATTCATAGGCAAAATCAACCTATCAGTTGACCCTGTGTCTACTTTCTTCAATGACAGACAAAAATGAAAAGCCTATATCAGTCAAAGCTCAGCTTTAGGAGGGGAAGAGACAGGGCAAGAGAAAAACAAAGAGAAAAAGAGTGTGATGATGAGGAGGAGAGAAACACAATCAGCTGCCCACTGACATGGTTTTAAAGCTGTTATCCAAATTATTTGGCCTTCAAAACATCTTAAAATGCACATGTAGATTTTTTTAAAGTCAGATTTGTGTTAATAATATATATACTTTTTTGTTTAAAAAAAGTTTTTAAAAAAATTATGAGAAGTGCCCTTTTTTTCACTTGAGCCCCTGCCCTCAAAATGTCTGTGCACGTCCCTGAGTGGACTCTATGACTGGTTTTAACGGTGTTTTTGCGCCCAGCACAAACGCAGTAATTCACCATCGTGAAAAAAACGCCTGCGTATACCAAACTAACTACCTAACTTAAATAAATAAATGTCCTAATCACTAATTCTCTGGCTCTATCACTCATACAACACAGCTCACAAACTCACTTTCTCAGCGACCTGAGGAGACGTCTCCCTCTTATGACATCAAGCGATTCGATTGTGGGGATGAGCGGTTTTGAGTGAGTACTGAAAATAACGAACTTTTTCATCTTATATTCTGCCTTTAGGTATCGAAAAACATACAAAACAATACATCAACTTGTCAAACGTGTATTTCCCTTAACTATTTTGTGTTAATCATAATTACCAATTTAACCTGACATGCACACTTTAAGCCGCGTTTCCACCACAATTTAACCCAGGAACTTTTTTCCCAGGAACTTTTTTTGCCCCAGACCGGTAGCTTTCTGCGTTTACAGCGCGGTCTAAAGTACCGGGTAAACTGCGCGCGACTGCTCATTGCTTGCTTGTGACGGACTGTAAAAGACAGTAATCAGTTTTGTAAATTATTTATTAAATAAATTTATTATTTATAATAAATATGGAAGAGATTCACACTGTGCTGTAGTTGTTTGAGATGTATTGGTTTACTAACCAGGTAATTAACAAAACGGCAGAAAAGAGATGAGCACTGATACTTTCGGAGGGGGAAATATCTACCCGGAACTTCATTTAGACCCTGGTTCCTGCGGTGTAAACACACCGAGTACCAGCCCAAAGTTCCTAGTTCCTGGGTAAAGTTCCTGCGGTGGAAACGCGGCTTTAGTTAACATTCTATTAATATTAGTTTTTATGCGGATTTACTACATGACAAAACCACCCAGTTATTCTAGAATGATTAATTTTTTCCAAATAGAGCTATTCAAGTCATCTGGTGAAATTGTTTTTATATCACAATATAAACAAAATATTGCAATGTCATTTTTTACCAATATCGTGCAGCCCTAATTCTTGCTATGTGTTTTCTATACAGAGATATCGACATCGGTAAATATCGGTATCGGCCATAACAGCAATATTAATATCGGTATCGGCCACAATTTTCACATCGGTGCATCCCTAATACTATTTATATTTGTTAAATAATAGTTGTAATTAGTTAAACATCAAAGTTTCTTTTTAAGTTAGCTTTGTGTAATATATGCCTTACTGTTCAGAATGATACATGGTTTGTTCTTTAGTCTAAAGCTAAAAAGCACAAGATCAGTGCTGAATTAAATATTTCTGTATTAATGGTGTTTCTTTTGTTATGCTGTTTAATATTGAATATCTGTAATATCATCATTATGATGAAGGCACGTCATATACAAACAGGCACAAACATGCTGCAGAGATCACTATAATATCTGCAATAACTGTGTGAGTTTTACAGACACACAGATGCAGTTCACAGGTCAGTATCTGCCATTCATCTGCTATTGTCAAGGTGGGGGAAGGCGTTTTTGAAATATGCTGTTGGCCAATGTTGATATTTGAAATCAACCCAAACAAACACACCCCTTCATCATTGCTCCGCCTCCAATCCTAACACCCCTACTCCGAGTCGGTCTCAAACCACACTCCCCTGCAAGCGAGTCGAACTAGGGATGCACGATTAATAGCAATTTCCATTTAATCGCATTGAAACCGATTTGGCTTATCGCGATTTTGAAATCGCAAAGGCTGTGATTATTTGTTATGCGCAGCTTGTCATTGATGCACGGCTCTGTAAACGCTGCTCCATCTGAAAGCACTGTGAGTTTGAGTCACTTATAACATGCATTTAAAAAAGCAACATGCGTCAAACATCTTTCCAAACATGAGAAGCATTTATGAAGCTCTTGTCCAACAAAAGACAACATTTAATAACATCCTTTTACTCCAAACTCACTTTATAACGACAGTTGAGCTCATCCTTCTGTGAGATGATGTGATTCTTACACAGAGTAAGGCAGTCGTGTGTTTATTAGTCATGTTTAATCAAAGCGTTTCAATCTTCTGTTTATTCAGCTACAGCGAGGGATTTCCTGGAATGATGTGTGTTATTGTACTTCTGCGGCTGGGCATATTTGGTGTGTGTGTGTGTGAGAAGTAGAGGCTGACATTTTTTCGGGAATTCCTGCAGAATGGGAGTCATCTTTGCTATTAATCACAAATTAATCTGGGATTTGGACGGTACAGGATAAACGGTTAACGGGAGCAGACGGGAGCGGGAATCAACCAATAGCAAAGACGACAAAAAAAGAAAAAAGTAAATGCACTCGGGCTGCACGATGTAGCTATCATTTTAACATCGATATTGCGATGTGCGCATCCATGATAGTCACATCGCAGATATGTGTGATGTCAAGGCTATACTAGGGATAGTTGATGCGTGCCAGCAGCTCCCCGGCCCGTAACGCTTGTGATTCGCGGATTAATTGCAAAGTTTAACCATCATAGTGTGTGAGTTTATCAATTTGCAAGTCCTGTCAGTTTAAACAAAGCGCAAGAAGACTGGAACTTGCGCGCTGTTTTCTGTCAGCCTTACTAAAGCTTATTTTTGTCCCGTCAAAGTTTGACCGGTGAGTGATGTAGATGAGTGACTGCTGCGCTTGCTGATAACAAGCAGAGAGAGTGAAACCGTCTTCAAACTATCTTTCTCGCTCTCCCT
Organism: Chrosomus eos; assembly: GCA_036326025.1. Lineage (NCBI taxonomy): Eukaryota > Metazoa > Chordata > Actinopteri > Cypriniformes > Leuciscidae > Chrosomus > Chrosomus eos. The sequence goes on from JAZAVI010000054.1 coordinate 189,508, forward strand.
CCCTCGCGCATATTAATGAATTGAGTTGACTCAGTGATGGATTCCATCCAGTGATGAAATGTTTTCTGTGTTGACAAATCTTGTGCGATGTGGTCCGTTAATGACACGTCCGATTCGCGAATGACTCATTTGAACCGTTTCACTTTAATGAATGGTTAAAACAACTGATCTGTCGAGATGTCCAACTCTGAACTCAAGAGGCATAAATCGGAAACACTTTACAATAAGGTTCCATTTATTAAAGTCTAGTTAACTACATTAGTTAACATTATATTAATATTAGTTTCTATGCGGATTTACTCCATGACAAAACCACCCCAGTCATTCTAGAATGATTCATTCTTTCCAAATAGAGCTATTTAAGTCATCTGGTGAAATTGATTTTATATCGCAATATATATCGCAGAAAAATAAAATATCGCAATGTGATTTTTTTTTACCAATATGCAGCCCTAAAATGCACTATTTTGTAGTTTCCTTTTAATACGCTTACAATGTAACGCAATTAAAAAATAACTATACAACCCACCCGTCCAGCCGTACCAGTTGCCAAGAGGCTGCTGCTAGCTATCCCCGCAACAAGTACTCCTTCTGAGCGTAGCTTCAGTGTTGCGGGAAAGAGAGGCATTCTACCTCAATCCAGAAAATGTAGATGCACTTTTGTTTCTACATAGCAACATATAACTAAGATGGACTCATTATGCAAGAGCATAATTGATGAAAATTGTTAACATGTAATTAAAAAAAAACTATAAATGTAAACTATAAATGTATTGTTTACTCAACAATAAATGAGTAAAATGCAGCTTTATGTGCGGTTTGGGTTTATTAAACTATTGTAGACAAGGTGTGAACTATGTACTGTTTTTCTTTTATTAGCTGTCTTCCATTTTCTGGAGAAAATCTAGAAACAGGGGCTCAGCAGCTAGTCTAAAACAGGATGGAGAGCAGATTAAATCAAATTATATGTATTAACTAAACACTAATTGAAGAAAAAAAATATGGGAGCGGTACAGGAGCGGGAGTCAGTTTAAACAGGAGCGGGATGGGAGTGGGAGTCAATTTACCAGGAGCGGGATGGGATGGGATTATTTTTTAAACTTTGGTCTGGGAGTGGGACGGGACAAGATTTCTTTCTATGGGAGTGGGACGGGACAGGAGTGAAAATCCACTCCCGTGTCATCCTCTAGTGCAGGGATGGGCAACTCCGGTCCTCGAGGGCCACTGTCCTGGAGAGTTTAGCTCCAACCCTAATTAAACACACCTGAACAAGCTAATCAATGTTTTCAGGATTACTAAAAAATAATTTTTATCAGGGTTGGAGCTAACCTCTGCAGGACAGTGGCCCTCGAGGACCGGAGTTGCCCACCCCTGCTCTAGTGAGAAGCCCTCTGGTGTTCAGATATGTAGTGTGTGTGTGTGTATATGTGTGTGTGAGTGCCCTCTGGTGTTCAGATGGAGCAGCATTTACTACCGATCATCCGGACTGCACGGACAAACTGCGCATAAAATATTTGCAGTCTTTGCCAAATCGAGTACGTTTTGATTAATTTTGCTTCCCTCGCACTAACAATAACTCAATACACCACATTCTCTAGCGGTTGCCAAGGCGACTCTCATTAGCTGGCCTCCATTACGCACGCAATTCAAGAGAGGATATTCGTTTATCATAGCAGAAGCACAACAGAATAATGCTTCACGAAAAATAAAGTGCAGATGATGGACGAATGACAAGGAAGCACAAAAAATGAACGGACACTACATAATAGTAATTACAAACAAGAGTTGGTTGTTAGTTGCCAACAGCACAGCAGCTCCAGACACACATGACACTCAAACCCAGTGTTACTCACGTGTGGAGCGAATCAAAGCAACATCCGTGTCTGTTTTCAGGCCTTCTTGCTTCGCTCTCTCCAGCGCTGGACAGCGTTTCTAATATTAACACGGGTCCTAAAGCTCTTGCTCAGACATAACCCTTTATTTTCCAGTGATTTCTTCTGAGCTTTTGTCTTTTGTATTGTCTCCTCTCTATTTCTACAGTCTTTCTTCAGTCTTATCTCCCTCTTGCTCGTTCTCTTTCCTCCACAGTCATACGCCCCTAATGCTGATTGGCTAAACGTTTGTTATTGTGTCGGACCGACTAACATCCAAACAGCATATTTCAAAAACGACTTACCCCACCTTTAAAGGGAACTAGACTTTTATGTTTTCATATTATATGAATTGTGTTTGATACTTACCCAAGCTGGTAAGATCAGGTATTCTGCGGTGAAGGTAAATCGCCAAAGCAGCTGCACACACCAGGAGAACACCAAGGAGAACACCAAGAACAACAGCAACAGCAACAGCGGAAACAGGCCATGTTACATTATCTGGAGACGGACGTGAACCTGTAATGATATAGTGAGAATGTCATTAGTGTGATGCGTCATATCACACATTATAAACATCAGTGTAGATCTGATACTGTAATGATAAAGACAGACATTAGTGTGAATGTGTCTGATCTATAACACACACTGTAAACATCAGCACTATATAACCTGAGTGTAGATGGGTTACAAGGATAAAAACTTCATTAATAAATCATTAACAAACATTGTATAATGCTTAATGGATCGTTAGTTAAAATATGTTCAAATAGCTATGAGATAACATGATTGTTAATGTTTAAATACACTTATTAAATATTGCATGATGATGCACATCATTATTATTAATCATTAAATATGGATATTTTTTAACCATTTAAAAAATAAAGGTAGGAGCCTAAATGCAGTTAATTGATAAATAATTTAATTTATATGTTAAACAGTAATTTGCATGATTCATTTTATGTGGAGAAAATTGAAGGGAATATTTACAATATTTACAGTTCAATACAGTTAATATTTACAGTAATGCAAGGAGTTAATTGTGTTATTATCTAAAATGTGTGTGGATAATTTAGAGTGTATTTATATTACATTGGTTATATTTTGGAAATATAGGATTGTTATTGCATTTTTATCTTTAAATGCATGTACCTTTAAGTGCTGGGAATACTCTCGCGAGAGTTAGTGAGGAGAGTTAGTGAGCGAGAGTTATTGAATTTAGTTATTGAAGTGGACAGTCGGGCAAGCAGAGAGTGGAGCCACACAGTTTTTTGACCTTTACTTTACCTTTCTTTCTTTTTAATCAATCATTTTAATTTTTTGTAATATTCCTTTGTCGATGTTTTACCAAGTAAATGGATATATTTTTCACGAGTTGTCCTGTGGATTTATCGAATTGGATGTGGAAGAAGGGAGTGGATAAAGCGTCAAGCTAAGGCTTTATTCAGTGGAAACCTACAGCCTTTATTAATCAGAATCAGAAAGATTAGTGTGTTATTAACCCCCCAGACCTACTTGTGTTTTTGGGTTTGGCGTTTCTCTCGCCTGAAGCTTATTAGTTTGGTCCCCTTATTGAGTTGCTGCTTAAATGAAGAATTCCTTATATTTTAATACCCAAGTGTGTTTGTGTTTGTGTATACCTGGAGCATTTAAGAGGGAAGTGTGATTCTGGGAGACTCTGTTTAGTCTAGAAGTTAGAGGTGCTCTAAACCCTCTTTCCGTGCGCATGTCTCTCGGGAAACAGTGGTGATTCAAAACAAATACCATTAAAATCCATTTTGTATACTTGTCTTTTTAGATTCCTGTTTTTTACAATAAACCATAATGATGTGATAATTAGTGAAATGGATTTTACCAATAATTTAAATAAATGTAAATGATTTTAATATGTTGTTTTAGTTAGTAATATTTTAAATTTAGTTTCTTTAAAAATATCTTGAAATATCATTTTGCAGTGTTTTGTTAAACTCCTTCAAATCAACTTAAGATTGTACCTTTAGTGATTAAAATTGGTTTCATTTTAGGAAACATCGTATTACAACACAATAATGGTTCAACACACAATGCGGATGTAAATACATAATATATACATGTTTAATTACAACACTTGATATACTCACCACTGACAGAAAGAACGAATTTCCTGAATATGACAAGTCTGTCGCTGGTGATTTCAAGATGATAGAGTCCATAGTAACTGGCTCTAATGTTTGTGATGATCAGAGATCCAGTTTGATAATCTAGCTTCAGTCTGTCTCTGAATCTCCCATCAGGAACATCAGATGTGGAGGAGATTCCAGCCGTTTTATTGATTTTTGCTATGATGTCTTCATGTTCAAATCTCCATTGTACCAGACCATCTCTGAGTAATTCAGTAACACCAGATGCTAGAATGACAGGAACTCCCTCCTTCAATGACAGACTCTTCAGTATATCTGTCTCATGATAAAACATACAAGAATAAAATTCATGAGAACATTCACAGACAACCATAATAAATCCTATACACATTTTATTTTGCACCTAATGTCTTTGTTACTTTAGTATTAATTGGTTAACCAAAGTTATAGTTTCAGATACAGATTTTGTCTTGATGTTTTTGTGTAAACATCTAAGTATGTAAATTCTTTACAGTGCGGATTGGAATCCAACTATTATTACATTTAAATACTGAAGCGACTCACCGGTAGTCACATTGAATGCCTTGTGTATGGTGTGTGTGCTCTTCTTGACATCAACTTCATAAAGTCCAGAGGTTTCTTTTCTGATGTCTCTGATAGTGAGATATCCAGTCTGATGATTCAGCTGCAGTTTGTGTGTGAATATCCCATCAGCAATATCATCATATGTAGAGAAGATTTGTTCATCTTTTTTCATTTTAGCAATAACATGTACATTTCTAAACTTCCACACTATCTCATCATCTTTCAGTATTTTAGTATCAGCAGTGTGTAGAACAACAGAATCCCCCTCTGTCACTAACACAGCCGTCACTCCATCAGATCTAGGATCCTTGACAGCTGAGGAACAAATCAGAAGAGTTTCTCTGTCAGTTATCACTTTTATAACACTGTCAGTGGAGATTTACAGAAGAACACAGAGTAATACACATCATGTGACTTTCTGCAGTCTAAATGTACGTAAAACGTAATCAGTCATTTTATTCAGATTTGTTTTTACTAGTCTAAAGCAGACAGAGAAAGCACACACATACTACATGCTTATGTTCATCAAGGCAGTATTTAATAATAATAATAATAATAAAAAGTTTAAATCTACACAAAAAAAGAAATTGTAAAACACAAAAAATATTTTCTAAAAGCTAAAATGTCCATTATTCCCTGTGCTGGTCTTATTCTCAGACCTTTTTTTTCAATATTTAGTTTTTAGTTGCTTAAGTCTTAAATACACTTGCAAACCAAACCTTACAAAATGAAAGCTAACTTAAACTAGTCTGAGAAACAGACCCTCAGAAGCTTCACTGAACAGGACACTAACAGCTTTATCTCGATCAGTGAACAGAGACTATGAGAAGCTGTTGAATGAATCTGAGTTTGAGCTGTTCTGGAAACAGTAACACCATGTCCTAACCAGACGGTCTGTGACAAGATGCCCTTCAGGTCAGTAACACTTGTGGGATTTACTGCAGAAAATACAGTAGTCCACATTTGAAGTGGATCAAAAAAAGTTCATCAAAGTTGTCCTAGGACAAGACTGAGTATTGTTCAAAATTCATGTATAACTTTGATGAAAGGTTTTAATCTGTGATGGATGTTTTAATGAATCATAACTAACAGTTGTTTTTCTTGCAGGAATAACATTCATATGATTTTGAACCCTAAATGTTTCTAAACCCTTTGGTATAAACTTGTGACTGAGTGTGTGTGTTAGTGAATCATGACTGGATAAAAGGGGAAATGAAACTAGACAGAGATCTACATTTATAAACTCGTGATTAAGAAAAAAGTGAAGCAAACAAGAAAACAGAGTTGGCTTCTGCCTAGTAACAGAAGGGTTTGCATAAGAAGAACCAATCAAATTGTAGGGAAATTAGGTATTATGCCATTATACATTCGTATCTCTCACATGATACATTCGTATCATGTCATTTTCACCATGCTCCTATTTTATAAAAACTCTTGTATTCTTTTGGCTGGTGGGTTTCTCTCTGAAATGTGTCTGAGATCCTCCGGCCGTGATTAAAGCATATTCAAAGGCATTGTCTGAAGTCTGTCTAGTTAATGCTGCGCAGCAAGAAAATAAATTCAGTTTATTTGGTTACTAACCTGACGCAGATTTGTGATAACAATGGATGAAACGTAATCTATTAGAATCCATTATTTCTGAATAAATCCAAATGGAACAATTCATTAATGACAGGTGAAGGGGGTGGATTGGAATCCACTGCTGCTTCAATGTATATGTAATGAGTAATCAAGGTATTAATCAATATTTTTCTTTCTAAATATTAAATGAGTTGAATGATTTCTCTAGGCTTGTGAGATTTTACCTTGTTATAGAGGTTGCCAGTGTGATTACTGAAATGTTCTTTTCGTGTATTCTTTAATGTCTGTATTTGATATCTGAATGCAGTAACAGTGCTTGCTTATTTATCCCGGCTTCCAGAAATGAAATAGGGACTTGTTTTGTGTTTGAGAAAGGTCTTCAACATGTTAAAACTAGTGCTGCACGATTAATCGTATCGCAATCGTAATCGCGATGTCAAGCCTATGCGATTATTATGACGCAAAATGCTGCGATTTTATATGAAATAAACAAATTAGGGCTGTTAACACAAAGCATCTGTTCTTTTTTGTCATCCTTTGGCTAGTGTTACTTACATGATCCCGCTTTTATTCATGCGAGACAAGTTAAAGAGAGCGTGCTGCCTGTAAATGTCCTGACTGAAAGACGCGCGCCAGTGTGCGCATGCACAGACCGTGCGCCAGAATACAGTTCTCTTTCGCGCTTGAACGAACAATAACACACACAATTATGCCAAAATGTCGTTTGTCGAGTATCTTCATAACATAAGAGCAGTCTTATGATGAACGTGAAGTTGTGAGAGAATGAGGCTCGGGTGTGTGAGATCCGCGACTCACACAACAACGGCTGCTCTTAAAGGGCCAGTAGCCAATAATGCTCTGTCAGTAAAGTTAATCAAAGAACAAAGGGAACAGAGAAAATGACCCACTGCTCTTGACTAAAGAACCTGTTTAGCTTAAATAAAAATTAGTCTATATATAATTTATAATTTATGCAGCGCATACTGTTTGATAACTTTATTCAATTTCTGTATATGCTACATGTTGGAAAGGAAGGGCACAGGTAAATATGACATTTATTGTTTATGTGAGGATTGTTTGAAGTTCACTTAAATTAAAAGCTGTTATATTTTTTGAAGCCTAATAAAAAAAAGTAAAAGTTAAAAAAATCGATAGCTTTCAATTGTAATGATGTAATCACTGTAATGTTGGATGGCTATAATTAATGTTTTAAATGGGTTATATGGCTTATTGATCATTATAGGTGTTATCAATCATTTAGTTTTTGTTGCTAGTTTGAGTTGAGAAATACACATTTCAGAATCATTACTAATCTGTGTGTGCATTTTGCTTAAGAACCAAGCAAATTGACTCACGAAACCATTTGTTTATTATATCGCAATCGCATATCGCAATCGCAATATTGACCTCAATAATCGCAATATGACATTTTCCCCAAATCGTGCAGCCCTAGTTAAAACATATAGGGGTCATTGAAGCCAATAGTTTAAGGGACCATTTCTTTGTTAAAGCCTTATGGCGCTTTTCCACTGCATGGTACGGTACGGTTCGGTTCGGTACGGCACGCTTTGGCGCTTTTCCACTGCATGGTACGGTACGGTTCGGTTCGGTACGGCTCACTTGTGGTGCTTTTCCACTGCTTGGTACGGTACGGTATGGTGCGCTTCGGCGCGCTTTAAATGGTACCTGATCTGTTGAGGTTCCAAGCGTACCGTACCGGTACTAAAATGTGACGTGAAACACTGCAGATCACTGATTGGTCAGACAGACAGAATCGTCACTACCAGCGTCATTGGATTTGCGACACGAGACCGCTATACAGATCGAGTCATATAACCAGTAGACAACAGCCAACACGGTAGCACCTGTGTTTTACTTACTTGAAAAAAAAGAAGAGATCAACACTTTAAAAAGGAAATGGCTGAATCGTGGTCGAGGTGCAGACAATCCTCTCGTTGGTTGCCTAGGAGCGGGTCCAGCGAGAGCTGGATGGGGCAAAACAGAATGAAAAAGTGTTCCAAGAAGTAGTAGCTAGCTCAGCTCTTAGCCGCACACGGCTATCACCGGACCTACAAAGTGTAACGATCAGTCCCACCCACTTTGAATGGGTACTAACTGCAGTGGAAAAGCAACCGAGCTAGCGAACCGAACCGTGCCGTACCGAGTCGTACCACGCAGTGGAAAAGCGAAGCCGAACCGAACCGTTCCGCGCCGAATCGAACCGTACCGAACCGAGCGTACCATGCAGTGGAAAAGCGCCATTAGTTTCCAGTTAGACTAAAGTTGAGAGAAAGAACGCATTATCTTGATGTTTTGAGAGGACTCTCATGTTTATAGTTAGAGCCTGACCAAATCCAACCTTGGAAAAGCTGTGTGTCGGTGTGTGTGTGTTAGTCTTCTTGGTTACAGGTTAAGGAACCACTGGCATTATTGGAGATTGAGTGAATTGTTGTTCGAGACATGCTGGCGCTCATCAAACCCAAATCTGCGACCTGGAAGGTCATGACGTGCCTAACTTCAGGATCCGAATGTGTCAGCTGCATAATCGATGGAGATATGCTTCCGTCTATCTGTATATGTGTGGAAAATTACTGTGTTTATCTATTTCTTAGCCAATGAGAATCATTCAACCTGTAAGCAATGATGTAGCTTAGACCTTGAAAATGGTATAACTGCTGTGATCTTTGTAACTGTAAGCGAGGCGGCCTACGAACTCCTGTGTGAGTATTGAAGCTGACTTCTGCTGATGAAACTGCAAACTATCTTCAGTAAAACTTTTCTTTAATTTTTTATTATTCTGACTCCGGGTCTTCTTTCTTTATATCTGGTTCTGGGTCTTTGACTGTATACCCCTTACACAGGTAAATGTATCATGCCAATTACAGAATCAATTTAAAGATTACCGGGGCCAAGCGCAACAGATGCCATCATGGGTGGGAGTGGCAGACCAACTGCAGCCAGGAGCAATTAAAGACATTTTAAGAGGACTTTGGATAAATGGCTAAAAAATCATATATATGGTGACTTTTAAGATGATTTAATGGTTTATCACTTTTGACAAATAGGTGGCGCAGTTATGAAATCGATGTGATGTGGTCAGAGTGAGGTGACAATGACACATACAAAGTTTGGTGTCAAAATGTCAAGGCATTGCATTGTTAAAGACTTAATAGTCATTTTGGCAGCATGCCTCAACTTTGCTGCTGCGGTATACGAAAACGGTTTTATCAATCGACACGAAATCCATAACTTTTAGTCGGCACGGTCTGGAGATGATACGATTCGATTTTGGTGAAAATCGGAAAAACGGTCTAGGAGGAGTTCGAAAAAGTAGGTTTTGACTGAAAATAAAGATGGCGGGCAGGAAGTTCGGCCAAATAAGGAAAACCTGGTATCCATGTTCTCAGCTTGACCCAAGGAATCTATTAAGACCAGTGGCATTTCAACAGGCAGATTTATTCAAAAGTTATTAGCCTTTTTGGAAATTTTGTTATAACTTTTGACCACAAGGTGGCGCTGTTTCGAAATATTTTTAGTACCTTCAGGGGATGGTGTTGTTGGCACATTCTGAGTTTCTTAATATTACATCAATGCATTTGTTTAGTATAGCATTTTATTTCACAAAACTCTATTGAAGTCAATGGGAATTTCATGTTTTGTTCTATTATAGCGCCACCAAGAGGCTCAGTCCCACAATTTTTTTTATGTGTCCTCAGAGTGAGCCCATACGTATGTGTGTCAATTTTGGTGAAAATATCTCAATTCACTTCAGAGTTATAGACATTTATATGAAAAAAACACGTAAAAAATGACTGACACGTGACTTTTTTTGAATTTTACTACCCCTTACTATCAATATTTTCGCATTTGGGCATTAGCGTATAGCCTATCGACCTATGTTTCCAAACTTCTGGCGGTGGTTTCGTCTGGATCGGACAAGCGGTTTCGAAGATATAGCCAAATGTTTTTTTCGCGCTAAATCGCAACGCTACACAAACCGTAAGACGAAACCCAGCATGTTTGGTATCGTTGGACTCGGCAACGATTCAGGAGCTCAAAAAGATGACTCTCGTGAAAATAAGTCGACCACACCCAAAGTTATAAGCATTTGAAAAAAAAAGTTCACCACTAGGTGGCGCTGTTTCGAAACTTCTCAGGCTCTTTCAGGGCATCGTACTGATGACCCATACCGAGTTTCGTAACAATTCGTTCATGCGTTCAGAAAATACAGCATTTTAGCACATAATTCAAAATGGCCGACAGACAAAATGGCCGATATGGAAAAATTGGATATCAGTCGACTCGGTATGACGCCCTGAATCTAACGAGGCCACTTTTATGATTTTTGGACAAACCGTTCAGGAGTTATGAGCAAAAATAACCATTTTTCATATCTCCGGACCAGTAGGTGGCGCTGCGCCGAAACGCTGCATGTTGCCTCAGGTCATGCTTGTGATGACTTGTACCAAGTTTGGTCTGAATACGATAAAGCGTTGCGGAGATACAGCCTTAAGTTTGTTTTCGCAAGCGCTACGTACAATTAGTTTGTACGTTTATCAAAAACGATTTGACGAATCAACTTGAATTCCATAACTTTTTGTCCCCACTGCCTGAAGATGATTTGGTGCAATTTTGGTGAAAATCGGAGCATCGCCCTAGGAGGAGTTCGAAAAAGTAGGTTTTTCTGAAAATTCAAAATGGTGGAACAATTTGCATGACGGGAAATGACGTCATAGGGTGCAATCGAATCGTTATGAGCTCAGGAATCAGAGGAAAAAAGAATTTTGTTGATAGGCCTTACGGTTCAAAAGTTATTAGCATAATAAAAGTGAAAATTTGGACAGGTGGTGGCGCTAGAGGGAATGACTTAGAGACACCAAAATTTGTGTATTTAATGTTGGGACTGTCCTCTATCAGAATGTCAAACCAAAACAACTTTCCCGCAATCGGTTCTATGGGCTGCCATAGACACCAAGTCGGAAGAAGAAAAAGAATAATAAATATAGCTGCAAGCAGCCATTACCGGGGCCAAGCGCAAGAAGCGGCAACAGATGCCATCATGGGTGGGAGTGGCAGACCAATTGCAGCAATGAGCAATTAAAGACATTTTAAGAGAACTTTGGATAAATGGCATTAAATCATATATACAGTAACTTTTAAGATAATTTAATGGTTTATCACTTTCGACAAATAGGTGGAGCACTTACGAAATTGATGTGATGTGGTCAGAGTGAGGTGAAAATGACACATACAAAGTTTGGTGTCAAAATGTCAAGGCATTGCAGAGATAAAGACTGAATAGTCCTTTTGGCATCCTATCCCAACTTTGCTGCTGCGCTACACGAAAACGGTTTTGTCTATCAACACGAAATCCATAACTTTTAGTCGGCACAGTCTGGAGATGATACGATTCGATTTTGGTGAAAATCGGACAAACGGTCTAGGAGGAGTTCGAAAAAGTAGGTTTTGACTGAAAATCAAGATGGCGGACAGGAAGTTCGGCCAAATTAGGAAAATCTGGTATCTATGTTCTCAGCTTGACCCAAGGAATCTATTAAGACCAGTGGCATTTCAACAGGGAGATTTATTCAAAAGTTATTAGCCTTTTTGGAAATTTTGTTATAACTTTTGACCACTAGGTGGCGCTGTTTCGAAACTTGTCACGCTCCTTCAGGGCATCGTACTGATGACCCATACTGAGTTTCGTAACAATTCGTTCATGCGTTCAGAAAATACAGCATTTTAGCACATAATTCAAAATGGCCGACAGACAAAATGGCTGATCTGGTAAAATTTTATATCAGACGACCCGGTATGACGCCCTGAATCTAACGAGACCACTTTTATGATTTTTGGACAAATTGTTCAGAAGTTATAAGCAAAAATAGCCATGTTTCATATCTCCGGACCAGTAGGTGGCGCTGCACCGAAACGCAGCATGTAGCCTCAGGTCATGCTTGTGATGATATGTACCAAGTTTGGTCTGAATACGATTAAGCGTTGCGAAGATACAGCCTTAAGTTTGTTTTCGCAAGCGCTACGTAAAATTATTTTGCACGGTATTCAAAAACTGTTAAGCGAATATACTTGAATTCCAAAACTTTTTGTCCACACTGCCTAAAGATGATCTGGTGAAATTTTGGTGAAAATCAGAGCATCGGCCTCGGAGGAGTTCGAAAAAGTAGGTTTTTCTGAAAATTCAAAATGGCGGAAAAATTTGCATGACGGAAAATGACGTCATATAGTGCAATCGAATCGTCATGAGCTCAGGAATCAGAGGAAAAAAGAATTTTGTTGATAGGCCTTACGGTTCAAAAGTTATTAGCATAATAAAAGTGAAACTTTGGACAGGTGGTGGCGCTAGAGGGAATGAGTTAGAGACACCAAAATTGGTGCATTTAATGTTGGGACTGTCTTCTATCAGAATGTCAAATCAAAACAACTTTCCCGCAAACGGTTCTATGGGCTGCCATAGACGCCCAGTCGGAAGAAGAATAAAAAAGAACCGGAACAGAAACAATTGGTAATATAGCTGCAAGCAGCCATTACCGGGGCCAAGCGCAAGAAGCGGCAACAGATGCCATCATGGGTGGGAGTGGCAGACCAACTGCAGCAAGGAGCAATTAAAGACATTTTAAGAGAGCTTTGGATAAATGGCTAAAAAATCACATATACAGTAACTTTTAAGATGATTTAATGGTTTATCACTTTTGACAAATAGGTGGCGCAGTTACCAAATTAATGTGATGTGGTCAGAGTGAGGTGACAATGACACATACAAAGTTTGGTGTCAAAATGTCAAGGCATTGCAGAGATAAAGACTTAATAGTCATTTTGGCAGCATGCCTCAACTTTGCTGCTGCGCTATACGAAAACGGTTTCGTCAATCGACACGAAATCCATAACTTTTAGTCGGCACGGTCTGGAGATGATACGATTCGATTTTGGTGAAAATCGGACAAACGGTCTAGGAGGAGTTCGAAAAAGTAGGTTTTGACTGAAAATCAAGATGGCGGACAGGAAGTTCGGCCAAATAAGGAAAACCTGGTATCTATGTTCTCAGCTTGACCCAAGGAATCTATTAAGACCAGTGGCATTTCAACAGGCAGATTTATTCAAAAGTTATTAGCCTTTTTGGAAATTTCTTTATAACTTTTGACCACTAGGTGGTGCTGTTTCGAAACTTCTCAAGCTCCTTCAGGGCATCGTACTGATGACCCATACCGAGTTTCGTAACAATTCGTTCATGCGTTCAGAAAATACAGCATTTTAGCACATAATTCAAATGGCCGACAGACAAAATGGCCGATCTGGGAAAATTGGATATCATTTCGACTCGGTATGACGCCCTGAATCTAACGATGCCACTTTTATGATTTTTGGATGAACTGGTCAGGAGTTATGAGTAAATATAGCCATTTTTCATATCTCCGGACCAGTAGGTGGCGCTGCGCCGAAACGCAGCATGTAGCCTCAGGTCATGCTTGTGATGACAGGTACCAAGTTTGGTCTGAATACGATTAAGCGTTGCGGAGATACAGCCTTAAGTTTGATTTCGCAAGCGCTACGTAAAATTATTTTGCACGGTATTCAAAAACTGTTAAGCGAATCACCTTGAATTCCATAACTTTTTGTCCCCACTGCCAGAAGATGATCTGGTGCAATTTTGGAGAAAATCGGAGCATCGGCCTAGGAGGAGTTCGAAAAAGTAGCTTTTTTGGAAAATTCAAGATGGCGGCCAAATTTGCATGACGGAAAATGACGTCATAGGGTGCAATCGAGTCGGCATGAGCTCAGGAACAAGGGGAAAAAAGAATTTTGATGATAGGCCTTACGGTTCAAAAGTTATTAGCAAAATAAAAGTGAAATTTTGGACAGGTGGTGGCGCTAGAGGGAATGACTTAGAAACTCCAAAATTGGTGTATTTAATGTTGGGACTGTCCTTTATCAGAATGTCAAACCAAAACAACTTTCCCGCAATCGGTTCTATGGGCTGTCATAGACGCCCAGTTGGAAGAAGAATAAAAAAGAACCGGAACAGAAACAATTGATAATATAGCTGCAAGCAGCCATTAAACGGGGCCAAGCAGTAGAAGACGATAAGACATGCCAACATGGCTGAAAGTGTCAGACCAACTGAAAAAATGAGCAATTTAAAGACATTTTAAGAGGAATTTCGGCAAATGGTCGAAAAATCATGCATACAGTAACTTATGAGATGATTTAATGGTTTATCACTTTCGACCAATAGGTGGCGCAGTTATGAACTCGATGTGATGTGGTCAGAGTGAAGTGACAATGACACATACAAAGTTAGTTGTCAATATGTCGAGACATTGCAGATATAAAGCCTTAATAGTCATTTTGGCAGCATGCCTCAACTTTGCTGCTGCGGTATACGAAAACGGTTTTGTCTATCGACACGAAATCCATAACTTTTGGTCGGGACGGTCTGAAGATGATACGATTCGATTTTGGTGAAAATCGGAAAAACGGTCTAGGAGGAGTTCGAAAAAGTAGGTTTTGACTGAAAATCAAGATGGCGGACAGGAAGTTCGGCCAAATAAGGAAAACCTGGTATCTATGTTCTCAGCTTGACCCAAGGAATCTATTAAGACCAGTGGCATTTCAACAGGCAGATTTATTCAAAAGTTATTAGCCTTTTTGGAAATTTTATTATAACTTTTGACCACAAGGTGGCGCTGTTTCGAAATATTTTTAGTACCTTCAGGGGATGGTGTTGTTGGCACATTCTGAGTTTCTTAATATTACATCAATGCATTTGTTTAGTATAGCATTTTATTTCACAAAACTCTATTGAAGTCAATGGGAATTTCATGTTTTGTTCTATTATAGCGCCACCAAGAGGCTCAGTCCCACAATTTTTTTTATGTGTCCTCAGAGTGAGCCCATACGTATGTGTGTCAATTTTGGTGAAAATATCTCAATTCACTTCAGAGTTATAGACACTTATATGAAAAAACACGTAAAAAATGACTGACACGTGACTTTGTTTGAATTTTACTACCCCTTACTATCAATATTTTCGCATTTGGGCATTAGCGTATAGCCTATCGACCTATGTTTCCAAACTTCTGGCGGTGGTTTCGTCTCGATCGGACAAGCGGTTTCGAAGATATAGCCAAATGTTTTTTTCGCGCTAAATCGCAACGCTACACAAACCGTAAGACGAAACCCAGCATGTTTGGTATCGTTGGACTCGGCAACGATTCAGGAGCTCAAAAAGATGACTCTCGTGAAAATAAGTCGACCACACCCAAAGTTATAAGCATTTGAAAAAAAAAGTTCACCACTAGGTGGCGCTGTTTCGAAACTTCCAGGCTCTTTCAGGGCATCGTACTGATGACCCATACCGAGTTTCGTAACAATTCGTTCATGCGTTCAGAAAATACAGCATTTTAGCACATAATTCAAAATGGCCGACAGACAAAATGGCCGATCTGGGAAAATTGGATATCAGTCGACTCGGTATGACGCCCTGAATCTAACGAGGCCACTTTTATGATTTTTGAACAAACCGTTCAGGAGTTATGAGCAAAAATAACCATTTTTCATATCTCCGGACCAGTAGGTGGCGCTGCGCCGAAACGCTGCATGTTGCCTCAGGTCATGCTTGTGATGACTTGTACCAAGTTTGGTCTGAATACGATAAAGCGTTGCGGAGATACAGCCTTAAGTTTGTTTTCGCAAGCTCTACGTAAAATTATTTTGCACGTCATTCAAAAACTTTTAAGCGAATCAACTTGAATTCCATAACTTTTTGTCCCCACTGTCTGAAGATGATCTGGTGCAATTTTGGTGAAAATCGGAGCATCGGCCTAGGAGGAGTTCGAAAAAGTAGCTTTTTCTGAAAATTCAAGATGGCGGCCAAATTATTATGACGGAAAATGACGTCATAGGGTGCAATCGAATCGGCATGAGCTCAGGAACAAGGGGAAAAAAGAATTTTGATGATAGGCCTTACGGTTCAAAAGTTATTAGCATAATAAAAGTGAAAATTTGGACAGGTGGTGGCGCTAGAGGGAATGACTTAGAGACACCAAAATTGGTGTATTTAATGTTGGGACTGTCCTCTATCAGAATGTCAAACCAAAACAACTTTCCCGCAATCGGTTCTATGGGCTGCCATAGACGCCCAGTCGGAAGAAAAAGAATAATAATAATAAGAACGGGAACAGATACAATAGGTGCCCGCACCTTCGGTGCTTGGCCCCTAAATAGCTGCAAGCAGCCATTACCGGGGCCAAGCGCAAGAAGCGGCAACAGATGCCATCATGGGTGGGAGTGGCAGACCAATTGCAGCAATAAGCAATTAAAGACATTTTAAGAGACCTTTGGATAAATGGCTAAAAAAATCACATATACAGTAACTTTTAAGATGATTTAATGGTTTATCACTTTGACAAATAGGTGGCGCAGTTACCAAATTGATGTGATGTGGTCAGAGTGAGGTGACAATGACACATACAAAGTTTGGTGTCAAAAATGTCAAGGCATTGCAGAGATAAAGACTTAATAGTCATTTTGGCAGCATACCTCAACTTTGCTGCTGCGCTATACGAAAACGGTTTCGTCAATCGACACGAAATCCATAACTTTTAGTCGGCACGGTCTGGAGATGATACGATTCGATTTTGGTGAAAATCGGACAAACGGTCTAGGAGGAGTTCGAAAAAGTAGGTTTTGACTGAAAATCAAGATGGCGGACAGGAAGTTCGGTCAAATAAGGAAAACCTGGTATCTATGTTCTCAGCTTGACCCAAGGAATATATTAAGACCAGTGGCATTTCAACAGGCAGATTTATTCAAAAGTTATTAGCCTTTTTGGAAATTTCTTTATAACTTTTGACCACTAGGTGGTGCTGTTTCGAAACTTCTCAAGCTCCTTCAGGGCATCGTACTGATGACCCATACTGAGTTTCGTAACAATCCGCTCATGCGTTCAGAAAATACAGCATTTTAGCACATAATTCAAAATGGCCGACAGACAAAATGGCCGATCTGAGAAAATTGGATATCAGTCGACTCGGTATGACGCCCTGAATCTAACGAGGCCACTTTTATGATTTTTGGACAAATCGTTCAGGAGTTATGAGCAAAAATAACCATTTTTCATATCTCCGGACCAGTAGGTGGCGCTGCGCCGAAACGCTGCATGTTGCCTCAGGTCATGCTTGTGATGACTTGTACCAAGTTTGGTCTGAATACGATAAAGCGTTGCGGAGATACAGCCTTAAGTTTGTTTTCGCAAGCTCTACGTAAAATTATTTTGCACGTCATTCAAAAACTTTTAAGCGAATCAACTTGAATTCCATAACTTTTTGTCCCCACTGTCTGAAGATGATCTGGTGCAATTTTGGTGAAAATCGGAGCATCGCCCTAGGAGGAGTTCGAAAAAGTAGGTTTTTCTGAAAATTCAAAATGGCGGAAAAATTTGCATGACGGAAAATGACGTCATAGGGTGCAATCGAATCGTCATGAGCTCAGGAATCAGAGGAAAAAAGAATTTTGTTGATAGGCCTTACGGATCAAAAGTTATTAGCATAAATGTGAGTGAAACTTTGGACAGTTGGTGGCGCTAGAGGGAATGAGTTAGAGACACCAAAATTGGTGTACTTAATGTTGGCACTGTCCTCTATCAGAATGTCAAACCAAAACAACTTTCCCGGACACGGTTCTATGGGCTGCCATAGACCCCCAGTCGGAAGAAGAAGAATAATAATAATAATAATAATAATAATAAGAACCGGAACAGATACAATAGGTGCCTCCGCACCTTCGGTGCTTGGCCCCTAAATATAGCTGCAAGCAGCCATTATCGGGGCCAAGCGCAAGAAGCGGCAACAGATGCCATAATGTGTGGGAGTGGCAGACCAACTGCAGCAATGAGCAATTAAAGACATTTTAAGAGAACTTTGGATAAATGGCAAAAAAATCATATATACAGTAACTTTTAAGATAATTTAATGGTTTATCACTTTCGACAAATAGGTGGCACACTTGCGAAATTGATGTGATGTGGTCAGAGTGAGGTGACAATGACACATAGAAAGTTTGGTGTCAAAATGTCAAGGCATTCCAGAGATAAAGACTTAATAGTCATTTTGGCAGCATGCCTAAACTTTGCTGCTGCGCTACACGAAAACAGTTTCGTCAATCGACACGAAATCCATAACTTTTAGTCGGCACGGTCTGGAGATGATACGATTCGATTTTGGTGAAAATCGGACAAACGGTCTAGGAGGAGTTCGAAAAAGTAGGTTTTGACTGAAAATCAAGATGGCGGACAGGAAGTTCGGCCAAATAAGGAAAACCTGGTATCTATATTCTCAGCTTGACCCAAGGAATCTATTAAGACAAGTGGCATTTCAACAGGCAGATTTATTCAAAAGTTATTAGCCTTTTTGGAAATTTTGTTATAACTTTTGACCACTAGGTGGCGCTGATTCAAAACTTCTCAGGCTCCTTCAGGGCATCGTACTGATGACCCATACCGAGTTTCGTAACAATTCGTTCATGCGTTCAAAAAATACAGCTTTTTAGCACATAATTCAAAATGGCCGACAGCCAAAATGGCTGATCTGGGAAAATTGGATATCAGTCGACTCAACATGATGCCCTGAATCTAACGAGACCACTTTTATGATTTTTGAAACAAACTGTTCAGAAGTTATAAGCAAAAATAGCCATTTTTCATATCTCCGGACCAGTAGGTGGCACTGTGCCGAAACGCTGCATGTAGCCTCAGGTCATGCTTGTGATGACTTGTACCAAGTTTGGTCTGAATACGATAAAGCGTTGCGGAGATACAGCCTTACATTTGTTTTCGCAAGCGCTACGTAAAATTAGTTTGCATGTTTATCAAAAACGATTTGACGAATCAACTTGAATTCCATAACTTTTTGTCCCCACTGCCTGAAGATGATCTGGTGCAATTTTGGTGAAAATTGGAGCATCGGCCTAGGAGGAGTTCGAAAAAGTAGGTTTTTCTGAAAATTCAAAATGGCGGAAAAATTTGCATGACGGAAAATGACGTCATAGGGTGCAATCGAATCGTCGTGAGCTCGGGAATCAGAGGAAAAAAGAATTTTGTTGATAGGCCTTATGGTTCAAAAGTTATTAGCATAAATATGAGTGAACTTTTGGACAGGTGGTGGCGCTAGAGGGAATGAGTTAGAGATACATTAGAGTTAGAGATTCATTAAAGAGATAGGCTTTCGGGGACACATAAGGCTACATATTGAAGTGACCCTATTATAGCCATCCAGTGTGCCCAACCCTGCTCCTGGCGATCGACTGTCCTGCACAGTTTATCTCTAACCCTGATCAAACACACCTGCCTTTAATTTTCAAGTACTCCTGAATACCTTAATTGGTTGTTAAGACCTTAATTGAAGACCTTCAGGTGTGTTTGATTAGGGTTGGAGATGAACTGTGCAGGACAGTCGATCGCCAGGAGCAGGGTTGGGCACACCTGATCTAGAGAGTCCAGAGAATTGTACTGCACTGATTTTGAGAATTATGATATAGAGATTATATAATCATAGATGGAAAACACCATTTACAGCCAATAGAGGCAATTTACCATAGGAAATGTATGGTTTTAAACCTTTTTAACACACAATAATTATTTATTAATTTTCATTTATTCATTTATTTAGTCATTCTTTTTATTTATTTCTTTGATGTGTTTTATTGTTTAAAATGTCTGCGTAATGTCCTTTTATAATAAATTTGTATGGAGACTTGCATCATACAGTTGTCAGGTTTATAATGAAGTACTTACAACAAAAGGTGATATAAGAAATTAAACAAACTCTTTGCAGCAGAAAGAGAAAAAAGAAAGGAAAGACAATGAACTTTGAGATATATTAGACTATCTTTGCTGCTTCATTCTCATCATATTCCAACACTTCAAGTATTGATAAACAGGTAAGACTATTTTTATCTTTTAAATTAGTTATAACTGTTATTACATTGACATACTATGCCTAGAATACTCTGTAATATTTGTTTCTGTTATAAGGATATTCTGTTAAATAAATAGTTGCTTTAAACACAATGTTTTAGAAGTACATAATTCACTTGTAAAGTGTAACTAAAATAAAAAATCCTAATCAAATCCTCATTGTCTTTAGGTACATCAAATGTCTTACGCTGCTCTGATGACAAGATCATTTTCATTATAGGACAATATTCAACTCCAGAACCAGCTGAAGATTCTATTCAATGCAAATCAAGGAATCAGTTTGACTGCAGAAAAACAATGTCCAGATCATCACACCACCATCACCATTGTGGACTACATCTGTGTGGCTCAGTTCAGCATTCAGATTATCACCATCACCATTGTGGACTACATCTGTGTGACTCAGTTCAGCATTCAGATCATCACATCACCATCACCATTGTGGACTACATCTGTGTGGCTCAGTTCAGCATTCAGATCATCACACCACCATCACCATTGTGGACTACATCTGTGTTGCTCAGTTCAGCATTCAGATCATCACACCACCATCACCATTGTGGACTACATCTGTGTGACTCAGTTCAGCATTCAGATCATCACATCACCATTACCATTGTGGACTACATCTGTGTGACTCAGTTCAGCACATACTGAAATGCTGACCATTCTGAAATGCTTATCACAGTTGTATCTGACATTGTTGGATATATATTTGAAATAAATGATTTTTAACTTCCTTTTTAATTTCTACAGAAGCACCTATTGCCTAATGGCCATGAAATTTTGCATGCTTGTTTAGAGTCATGTCATTTGCTTATTTTTAAGAAAATCTGATCTTTCCTTGAGGACTGTAAAACACCCTTATGCCATTTCTGAAATGTTCTGTTGAAATGTGCCTGGAAAAGAATATGCTAAAGCACAGAGAAAGAAGAAGCTTAAACAATAATACTTGATACAAACAATTGTGTGCATGCTTACACACACACACACATACAACACACACACACACACACACACACACACACACACACACACACACACCACACACACACACACACACACAGAATATGTTAGCGTGAAAATCTCTTAATGGTATATAAGCATTTCACATATTTTTTTGTGATGTAATTATTATACATCCATTATAATAATAAAAAATAGCTTTAAGCATTTGTTTGTTAGCCAATACTGAAAGCTGATAAAAATGATTAAAAATGTCTAATGCTGCTGCTCCATCTATTGGACAACAGTGGTATTACATACTATTCAGTTGAAATGAATTAATAGAATGAATTGGTTTTTCACTTCGATCTCGGGAACGAGAAAATGGAAAAAATGTGAAACTCAGAACTTAGATAGTGTTTGAGGAGTCCTGTTGAAGAATACCATTCCTGTGTTGCTGGGTGATTGAGTTTTTACTCTTATTTACTGGGAGTAATGTCTGTTGAAATGCATATCTTTGTGGGCTTATATCTCGGGAATGCCCAGGCCAAATCGCACCATACTCGAATCGAAGCTAGATGAGGACGTGCTCTTTCCAACAAGCTCTCCCACAAGGATCTAGCTGGTAAATTCAAGGAGTTACAGCCGTTCCAAGACCGGGGTCTCACGGATTAGCGATTTGCGGGGGGGGGGTTTGGGGGGGTGCTCCCGAGCCCCGCGACGATAGATTTAGATAAAGACCTTACCAAGGACCTTACCATCAAAATTTGAGCGCGCAGCGACTTTCCGTTCTCGAGTTATGAATGAATTTGTACTGAGGGGGCGTGGCTTAAATGGCGGACAAACGTTACTTTCACTTTAGGATTCTCATTTTTAAATGTGACACAATATTCATTAGTGTGTAATAGTCAATAGTCTCACAAAATGTGAGTGTAAATGTTCAAATAGTTATATTATAAAGTCTAAATAAGAATCATAGAATAATATTAGTTATATTGCATGACAAAATGACTATTTTAAACAGCAGGGGGCAGTAGAATACCACTTATTGGCTTAATATTTAATTCTGTTCTTAGAATTTTCACCTGTTTAACTGTTATAGAGGCATTAATTATTATTATCTCATTTAAGCACCTATTGCCTAATGGCCATGAAATTTTGCATGCTTGTTTAGAGTCATGTCATTTGTTTATTTTTAAGAAAATCTGATCTTTCCTTGAGGACTGTAAAACACCATTATGCCATTTCTGAAATATTCTGTTGAAATGTGCCTGGAAAAGAATACGCTAAAGCACAGAGAAAGAAGAAGCTTAAACAATAATACTTGATACACACAATTGTGTGCATGCTTACACACACACACACACACACACACACACACACACACACACACACACACACACACACACACACACACACACACACACACACACGGAATGTTAGTGTCAAAATACCTTTTAATGCATATAAGCATTTCACATATTTTTTTGTGATGTAATTATTATACATCCATTATAATAATAAAAAATAGCTTTAAGCATTTGTTTGTTAGCCAATACTGAAAGCTGACAAAAATGATTAAAAATGACTAATGCTGTTGCTCCATCTATTGGACAACATTGGTATTACATCATATTCAGTTGAAATGAATTAATAGAATGAATTGTTTTTTCACTTATCTCGGGAATGAGAAAATGAAAAAATGTGAAACTCAGAACTTAGATAGTGTTTGAGGAGTCCTGTTGAACAAGACCATTTCTGTGTTGCTGGATGATTGAGTTTTTACTCTTATTTACCGGGAGTAATGTCTGTTGAAATGCATATCTTTGTGGGCTTATATCTCGGGAATGCCCGGCCCAAATCGCACCATACTTGAATCGAAGCTAGATGAGGACGGGCTCTTTCCAACAAGCTCTCCCACAAGGATCTACCTGGTCTATTCAGGGAGATACAGCTGTTCCAAGACCGGGGTCTCACGGAATAGCGATCCGCGGGGGGGGGGGGGCAGATTTAGCGACGATAGATTTAGATAAAGATCTTACCAAGGACCTTACCATCAAAATTTGAGCGTGCAGCGACTTTCCGTTCTCGAGTTATGAATGAATTTGTACTGAGGGGGCGTGGCCTAAATGGCGGACAAACGTTACTTTCACTTTAGGATTCTCATTTTTAAAATGTGACACAATATTCATTAGTGCAATAGTCAATAGTCTTACAAAATGTGAGTGTATATGTTCAAATAGTTATATTATAAAGTCTAAATAAGAATCATAGAATAATATTAGTTATATTGCATGAAAAAATGACTATTTTAAACAGCAGGGGGCAGTAGAATACCACTTATTGACTTAATATTCAATTATGTTTTTAGAATTTTCACCTGTTTAACTGTTATAGAGGCATTAATTATTATTATCTCATTTAGAGTCACATGTTCTGACATGTTTTTAAGAAGATCTGAGCATTCATTGAAGAGATATAGGCTTTCGGGGACACATAAGGCTATATTGAAGTGACCCTATTATAGCCATCCAAATGAATAAGTTATAGCCTCAGTTTCTGATAATCATTGATCTAGAGAGTCCAGAGAATTGTACTGCAATGATTTTGAGCATTGTGATATGAAAAATTATACGATCATACATGGAAAAGACCATTTACAGCCAATACAGGCAATTTACCATAGGAAATACATGGTTTTTCAGCGCCATCTATGGTCCGATCTCCATGAAACTTTGCATGCTTCTTCACCATGTTATAACACATATGCTCATCAATTATTGTGAAGATCTGAGTTTTTATTTATGATTTATAGGCTTTTGAGTGTATTTTGAAAGGCCCATTTTCTAAACGACCCTGTTATAGTAAACCAAAGGGCAAATTTCAACTTTTTTTCGATAATTATTGATCTAGAGAGTCTAGAGAATTGTCCTAGACTGGTTTGGTTCCGATCGGGCAAAAAACCAGGGACTAGTTTGCAAAAGTAGGTTTTTAACATATTTGTGAATATTTAATGAACAATTTGATTGACAGCAATGGTTCTAGAGGCAAAGTTGTTCAGCCTGAGGAGATCTATCGACTGATATGCATTTTATGGGGATTTGTGCAACACCACGTGATTACAGAGCCGTAAAACGACCAACTGCAGCAAGAAGCAATTAAAGACATTTTAAGAGAACTTTGGATAAATGGCTAAAAAAATCATACAGTAACTTTTAAGATAATTTAATGGTTTATAACTTTCGACAAATAGGTAGCGCAGTTACCAAATTGATGTGATGTGGTCAGAGTGAGGTGACAATGACACATACAAAGTTTGGTGTCAAAATGTCAAGGCATTGCATTGTTAAAGACTTAATAGTCATTTTGGCAGCATGCCTCAACTTTGCTGCTGCGCTATACAAAAACGGTTTCGTCAATCGACACGAAATCCATAACTTTTAGTCGGCACGGTCTGGAGATGATACGATTCGATTTTGGTGAAAATCGGACAAACGGTCTAGGAGGAGTTCAAAAAAGTAGGTTTTGACTGAAAATCAAGATGGCGGACAGGAAGTTCGGTCAAATAAGGAAAACCTGGTATCTATGTTCTCAGCTTGACCCAAGTAATCTATTAAGACCAGTGGCATTTCAACAGGCAGATTTATTCAAAAGTTATTAGCCTTTTTGGAAATTTTGTTATAACTTTTGACCACTAGGTGGTGCTGTTTCGAAACTTCTCAAGCTCCTTCAGGGCATCGTACTGATGACCCATACCGAGTTTCGTAATAATTCGTTCATGCGTTCAGAAAATACAGCATTTTAGCACATAATTCAAAATGGCCGACAGACAAAATGGCCGATCTGGGAAAATTGGATATCAGTCAACTCGGTATGACGCCCTGAATCTAACGAGGCCACTTTTATGATTTTTGGACAAACCGTTCAGGAGTTATGAGCAAAAATAACCATTTTTCATATCTCCGGACCAGTAGGTGGCGCTGCGCCGAAACGCTGCATGTTGCCTCAGGTCATGCTTGTGATGACTTGTACCAAGTTTGGTCTGAATACGATAAAGCGTTGCGGAGATACAGCCTTAAGTTTGTTTTCGCAAGCACTACGTAAAATTATTTTGCACGTTATTCAAAAACTTTTAAGCGAATCAACTTGAATTCCATAACTTTTTGTCCCCACTGTCTGAAGATGATCTGGTGCTATTTTGGTGAAAATCGGAGCATCGCCCTAGGAGGAGTTCGAAAAAGTAGGTTTTTCTGAAAATTCAAAATGGCGGAAAAATTTGCATGACGGAAAATGACGTCATAGGGTGCAATCGAATCGTCATGAGCTCTGGAATCAGAGGAAAAAAGAATTTTGTTGATAGGCCTTACGTATCAAAAGTTATTAGCATAAATGTGAGTGAAACTTTGGACAGGTGGTGGCGCTAGAGGGAATAAGTTAGAGACACCAAAATTGGTGTACTTAATGTTGGGACTGTCCTCTATCAGAATGTCAAACCAAAACAACTTTCCCGGACACGGTTCTATGGGCTGCCATAGACCCCCAGTCGGAAGAAGAATAATAATAATAATAATAAATATAGCTGCAAGCAGCAATAACCGGGGCCAAGCGCAAAGAAGACGACAAGACATGTCAACATGTGTCAGACCAACTGCAGCAAGGAGCAATTTAAGACATTTAAAGATTAATTTAGGCAAAATGGCTTAAAAATCACACTAATTAACAAAAAATGTGATTTAATGGATTATCACTTTTGACCAATAGGTGGCGTAGTTACAAAAACGATGTGATGTGGTCAGAGTCTGGTGACAATGACAAACCTTAAGACCAGTGGCATTAAAATACGCAGATTTATTCAAAAGTTTTTAGAAATTATGTTATAACTTTTGACCAAAAGGTGGCTCTGTCTCGAAATGTTTTGAGTACCTTCAGGGCATGGTGCTGATGGCACATGCTGAGTTTTGTAATGTTACACCAATGCATTCGTTAAGAATAGCATGTTACGTTCTATTATAGCGCCACCAAGAGGCTCAATCCCACCATTTTTTTTATGTGACCTCAAAGTGAGCCCATACATGTGTGTGTAAAATTTGGTGAAAATATCTCATTTAGTTTTGGAGTTATATACATTTATGTGAATAAACACATAAAAAATGACTGACACGTGACTTTGATTGGATTTTACTACCCCTTACTATCAATATTTTCGCATTTGGGCATTAGCGTATAGCCTATCGACCTATGTTTCCAAACTTCTGGCGGTGGTTTCGTCTCGATCGGACAAGCGGTTTCGAAGATATCGGCAAATGTTTTTTAAGCGCTAAATCACAACGCTACACAAACCGTAAACAAAACCTAAGCATATTTGGTATCTGTGGACTCGGCAAGGATTCAGGATCCCAACGAGATGACTCCCGTGAAAATACGTCAAACACAACCAGAGTTATAAGCATTTGAAAAATCAATTTTGCCACTAGGTGGCGCTGTTTCGAAACTTCTCAGGCTCCTTCAGGGTATCGTACTGATGACCCATACCGAGTTTCGTAACAATTCGTTCATGCGTTCATAAAATACAGCATTTTAGCACATAATTCAAAATGGCCGACAGCCAAAATGGCCGATCTGGGAAAATTGGATATCTGTCGACTCGGCATGACGCCCTGAATCTAACAAGACCAACTTTATTATTTTTGGACAAACTGTTCAGTAGTTATGAGCAAAAATAGCCATTTTTCGTATCTCTGGACCAGTAGGTGGCGCTGCGCCGAAACGCAGCATGTAGCCTCAGGTCATGCTTGTAATGACATGTACCAAGTTTGGTTTGAATACGATAAAGCGTTGCGGAGATACAGCCTTATGTCTGTTTTCGCAAGCGCTACTTAAAATTAATTTGCGTGGTATTCGAGAACAACTTGCAGCGTTTTTATGAATTCCATAACTTTTTGTCAGCACGGTCTGGAGATGATCTGGTTCAATTTTGGTGAGAATCGGAACAACGGCCTAGGAGGAGTTCGAAAAAGTAGCTTTTTCGGATAATTACAAATGGCGGACAAATTGTCGTGACGGAAAATAACGTCATAGGGTGCAATCGAATCGGCATGAGCCAAGGAATAAGAGGACAAAGGATTTGTGATTCTAGCCATTATGGTTCAAAAGTTATAAGCATAAACATGAGTAAATCTTTGGACAGTTGGTGGCGCTAGAGGGATTGAGTTGGAGACTCCAAATTTGCTCTGGTGACTTTTCAGACTGTCCTCTATCAGTGTACCAAATTTCATAACTTTCCCGCAAACGGTTCTATGGGCTGCCATAGACGCCCAGTCGGAAGAAGAAGAATAAT
Organism: Chrosomus eos; assembly: GCA_036326025.1. NCBI lineage: Eukaryota > Metazoa > Chordata > Actinopteri > Cypriniformes > Leuciscidae > Chrosomus > Chrosomus eos. Next base: position 216,940 of record JAZAVI010000054.1, read on the forward strand.
AAGAACCGGAACAGATACAATGGCCCTCATTTATCATTCTTGCGTAGAAACGGGCGTATATGTTGGCGTAAGATTATGCTTACACTCCTCTCACCGCCTGATGTATGAAGCTGTGCGTACCTTTGAAATCCTGGTGTACGCAATACCTCTCCTTGATAAATGCAGCGGCTGAAAACGATCGTCATTAGAATAACACGCCTCTAAATATTCAAGTCTCCGCTTCCCCCACGCCCTCATTTTACGCCATGGACACACGGAAGACGGCAAAGAAGAGAAACTTCTCCGACGTGGAGATCAAATGACCTATCACAATGCATTATTTTACAGCACGTGTTTTCAAAACAATTAGCATTTAATATCGTATCATGTACAATAGTGATGATGATGTGATGTGGAGTAGCCTACCATTCATTCACATTAATAATTGCATGTCCATTTGTAATATACTTATTCTTATTATTATTCGTGTTCGCATTTATGAGGAAAAAACAATGATACGGACATGAGCGCTCTAAAAGCGGCACTAAAATATATTTTAAAACTTTCACAGAGACATCAAAAATAAAGCACAAAACCTTTCTTTAAACTGAATTTCGTTTTGTATTAATTGTATCTTAATTTTAAACAATGTTTCGTCAACCAATTAGGCCTACCTGGATTTAACAAATAGGAAAGTAAATAGCAGATGATATGAAACGGAGGACGCGTGAACTGAGCTCATCTCATAAATAAACCGAAACTCAGCGTATAAGGTGCCTCAGACATACTTTTAAACAGAACAATTCAAAACGAAAGAAAACAGACTGCAGACTGCTCTCTGCTTATGTAATCTGAAATGTGCATTTCTCTCTGGCGCGTTCACTACTGCGAAGATCGCGATTCAGCATCTCAACTTCATCTTTGCAGCCGACACAAAGAAAACACTTCTTTATTAATAAACAATTAAAATATCTCCTTGCTATATTTTACATATTCATAATCATTACTTTTGCCGGTTCTTGTGACAGATTTTTACACTGAAGTTTATAATTAGCCTATGTTGTTGTTGTTGTTTTTTTGTCATATGTTTTAGTTTGTCAGCGCATTTTGTGGTGTTAGGAATTGTGTTTCTGCGCGTTTCCGCACTAACTCAAACGTGCGTACACCACCTCCTGAGCTGGCGTGGGATTTGAGCGTGCCGTACGCCAACGTCCATATTGATAAATCTCAAAGTCACCGTGGTTTAGGGTGTACGCCAGGTGTACGCTCGAAATTTGGTGTACGCACTTTTGATAAATGAGGGCCATTAGGTGCCACCGCACCTTCGGTGCTTGGCCCCTAATAAGAACCGGAACAGATACAATAGGTGCCACCGCACCTTCGGTGCTTGGCCCCTAATAATAAGAACCGGAACAGATACAATAGGTGCCTCCGCACCTTCGGTGCTTGGCCCCTAATAAGAACGGGAACAGATACAATAGGTGCCCGCACCTTCGGTGCTTGGCCCCTAATAATAAGAACCGGAACAGATACAATAGGTGCCTCCGCACCTTCGGTGCTTGGCCCCTAATAATAAGAACCGGAACAGATACAATAGGTGCCTCCGCACCTTCGGTGCTTGGCCCCTAATAAGAACCGGAACAGATACAATAGGTGCCTCCGCACCTTTGGTGCTTGGCCCCTAATAAGAACGGGAACAGATACAATAGGTGCCCGCACCTTCGGTGCTTGGCCCCTAATAAGAACCGGAACAGATACAATAGGTGCCACCGCACCTTCGGTGCTTGGCCCCTAATAAGAACCGGAACAGATACAATAGGTGCCACCGCACCTTCGGTGCTTGGCCCCTAATAATAAGAACGGGAACAGATACAATAGGTGCCTCCGCACCTTCGGTGCTTGGCCCCTAATAATAAGAAGCGGAACAGATACAATAGGTGCCCGCACCTTTGGTGCTTGGCCCCTAATAATAAGAACGGGAACAGATACAATAGGTGCCTCCGCACCTTCGGTGCTTGGCCCCTAATAATAAGAACCGGAACAGATACAATAGGTGCCCACACCTTTGGTGCTTGGCCCCTAATAAGAACGGGAACAGATACAATAGGTGCCTCCGCACCTTCGGTGCTTGGCCCCTAATAATAAGAACGCTAACGAAAACCATAGGTGCCTCCGCACCTTCGGTGCTTGGCCCCTAATAATCAGTACGAAATATCAAATATTCTGAAGTAAAGAGTAAAAAAGCATACCTGACATCAGAAAGAACACATAATGCTGAGCATCCGAGGACATTCAGCATTACAGGCTGATCTGAACTACAAATCGCGCTGAGCCTCTTGAGGCATTTCTTTAAATACTTAAAATGAGAATTTGATTTGATTTTAGATGAAAAAGTTCTGTTTGTGAGTCTCTGAGGAATTTTTGGATTATTTATACTCAGAAATCTGACATTATAGACAAAATTATTTTTTCCTGTTAATGATAAGATTTTTGTTTGCACAATAAACTGCATCTGAGATGTCATAAAATTTGGACTTCTGTAACTATTGACTGATTATTAATAAATCTGCTAGATCAGATTCAACTCTATTTGTCATTGAACAAAGTGCAGCGCAGGGGCAATGAAATACACACATTCTTAGTTATCTATATTGAAAAAATCCAAGAACAGAGGACCTCTAGACACGTCTAAATTCATCTCGACAATACAAAATTTCCCACAGCTGTTTTTTAAAGAAAATCTGTAAAAAAAAAAAGAAATATGTTGTTTTTTTCTTACTTCCGTATAATAAAGAAGCAATTGTATTAAATACAGTCTGTTTGTCAGTTTTTTGTCAGATAATGACAAATATTTATTCATAAATAAAACTGAAACTCTTTGTCATCAGTTTGCCAGTAACATTTTACATCTGTAACAAAACATTGTGGATAATTTAAATTGTTTATAGGGTGTTAATTATGTAAATAGCAATTGTTAAATTAAAAAACACTGAGACACTCACCATTGACACTGAATTTCTTATCTGAGGATCCTTTGGTGCTGGTGATCTTTAGTATATATTCTCCAGAGTCTGTGGTTTTGATGTCTGTGATCTTGAGATCTCCAGTCTCTTTGTACAGCTTCATTCTGTCGCTATATGCCCCATTAGTACTGATGGAGCCATCACTGATTTTAGCAATGCGTTCTCCATTTAACCTCCATTCTATCACATCATCTTTCTGTATTTCAGTAACACCAGCGTGTAAAGTGACAGAATCTCCCCCAATTACTGACACTGTCTCTGCATCACCAAACACATCTGGAGAACAAACAGAAACAGAGAGTCAGAAATAAAACATAAAACACTCAGAAATCATGAGTTTTTGGCGACTGATCAGTGGCACTAATAAATCTTGCATCGTTTTCTGCCATCTGCATTAAATCTGAGTCTACACTCACTGTTCTGTTTATGCCCATTATGTATGTATGTATGTATGCATGTATGTATGTAACGTAGGGGTGTCACGATTTCGATTTTAAATCGAAATCGATCGAAATTAAGTCACAATCTCGATAATCGAATTCAAAAATGGAATCGTCGATACTGCCACGCCCCCATGTCACGTCCAGTCGGTTTGCAAAGTGGAAAAAAACAGCGTTGAAGTGCTGCGAGTCCTCTACCTCAGTTACAGCCAGTCAAAAGATAGCATGGCTGCAGATGCAGGAGACCCATCGACAGGACTTCTGACCTCCTCTTTCACTAAAGTCGCCGGTGTGGGACAGTGGGAGTATTTCTGATTTCCAGTGAGTTATGTTGACAACGTTCACATTCGCGTTCAAAGTTCGCGCTTCAAAAAAGCCACAGTTTGCAAGCTCTGCTACTGTATGTGCGTCAGTGCGTGTACCATTCTTCCACTTTTTAAATTAAAACTTTAAATTGACAAAAACAGCAGACTCAGAACAGTATAAATCTTTATACAATAAATCTAGCATGTCACAAATTACTTGATTCTCCACCTCCACGAATGAGACAAGTGTCGTTCATTTCCGCACCGAGTCTATTTTTGCTGCACGCGCCGAGTTAAAGTGACAGCGCACAGTTCGTGGTCAAAATGAACATGACATGAAAATGTTGTAATTTCATCATAAATGCATTTAATTAAATTCTACATTAAATACTAATATTTTTCACAGTCATGTTTGTACTTTAAGACCGAGGTAAAGCAAGGAAAACATATATGTATCTGTTAAACCTTGTTTGTTTTGTTGTGAACTTGAATGTCATCTTCTGTGAATAAGACTGCAGTTACAAAAGAGAAACTACATGGCAGGTTATTTTGCTTAAGTTTCTAATTGACTGAAGATATAAGTTATTGTAACATTATTTTGTTAATAAATGTTTTAAATTTGACAATGTAGTGTGGTACATTGCGAACAAAGGTCATATATTATTTTACATAAAAGTCTAGTCTAAAAATGGCATCGCAAACTGTGCTTAAAAAAAATAAATGTAAAAATCGAGAATCGAATCGAACCGTGACCTTAGAATCGAAAATGTAATCGAATCGAGGATTTGGAGAATCGTGACACCCCTAATGTAACGTTATGTACAGTTATATGGTCCAATAAATCAGAGTATAATCTTAATCGATTACAGGTGGCACAAAACAAAGCTGCCGTATAGTGCTTAATTGCTCATATAGAACTAGAGTTTGTGATATGTTGAATATGTTAAACTGGTTACCAGTTAAAAGTAGGTTATATTATTCTCTTCTTGGTTTTGCAAGAAATGTTATAACAACAAGGACTCCTGTTATTTTATTTAATAATTTTAAGTTTTCTCAGGATGGACACGAATATGTTACACGTCAGTCATCAGAAGGAAGATTTCTTTTGCCTGGTTATAGAACAGGAGCTGGACAGAGAACATTACACTATAGGGCCATGGTAGCATGGAACTCCTTACCTAGTTTTTGGTTAATGAAGTTAGTAAGATGGTCTTTAAAATTAAACTGAAATTGTATTTATTTACACAAGTTCAAATATGACTTAAATATATATATATATAATATATATATATATATATATATATATATATATATATATATATATTTTTTTTTTTTTATTATTATTATTTTTTTTGTTAAAGAAGATGTTATATAAGTGAAAGATTTTGACCCTATAAGTATACATGGGTTCTTAGTTCATGAGTTTGATTTAAAATTTAACCAACTTGAATTAAGGAATATTTTCAGTTCATCTTCTACTAAATGTCTTTGTTTATGGTTGTATGTTGTATGAATGCATGCTTATTTTGTAAAAATGGATATGTAATAGTGATTGTTGACCACAGGAAGAACAGCACTCATATGTAATGAGCTGATTGTGGATCAATAAACAATTCAATTCAATGTATGTATACGTACGTACGTACGTATGTGTGTACACACACACACACACACACACACACACACACACACACGCAAAATAAATATATTAAGTGATACAGCCTATAAAATATGTGGCAGCAAACAACAAGTGATAAATATTTTCATTTGAGTATACCAAACTTACAACTCAAACTTCATAACAATTAACTAATAATAAGAATACAGTTGTTAGGCTATATTTGAGTTCCGTCTCAAACAAACAATAGAATTCAATGCATTAGATTAATTGGAACTCAATATTACTCCGACTAGTCATTATTGTGCACTATACAAAATATGTCCTACAGTTAGTGATCATAGTTCCATTTTGAAATTAAAATATTGAAAAGAATGCTCGTTTCCGGTGTGTAGAAAACGGAAGTGCTGCTAATGTTAAATAAAATAACGTTAACCACTTACCGATCGCAAATAATGAGAAAAGAACACCTATAAGTGCGCTCTTCATATTGATGTAGAGATGAGTGATGTAACGTTAGATGAACCGTAAGTTAGTCCTTTAAAGTCCTCTGTTCTCTGAGAGACGTAGAGACGTGTTTCGACGTTCCGTTTTCAAAATGGTTGAAAAACGAAGTTCCGTTCTCAAAATGGTTGAATCTTCCTTGTGCCTGTAAGCATAGACATCATATAGGTAGACGCCCTATCGACCGCTACTGCCTATTGGCACGGACGAGAATTGGAGCCGCCATCTTAAACCGGTCATCCGCTCCGCTCAGTGTAATCTGAATGGCTGGTGTAATGAGCTGTCAGCGCATTAAATTAATCATATCTCACTGAATACTAAACTGATTTTCACGCAGGTTTTTTGCTGCAAAGGTCATTCATGTAGCTATGACACAGAAGTTCGTCGTATTTTAATATCCATAGTAGGCTTAAGTAATATATTATTCTGATATAAGATATAAAGTGACCAGACACAATATGTGTGATGAAGGATATAATGTATTTTATAAATCACACACTATTAAATATAATAAAGAAGCAGAAAACAGATAGTTGCAGTAAAGTAAGATATTTTAATAAGTTGAAGAAACAATTTATGATTTGTGACACGCACATACACACAAACACGAACAGACACACACATACACACACACACACACACACACACACACACACACACACACACACACACACACACACACTCTCTCTCTCTCTCTCTCTCTCTCTCTCTCTCTCTCTCTCTCTCTCTCTCTCTCTCTCTCTCTCTCTCTCTCTCTCTCTCTCTCTCTCTCTCTCTCTCTCTCTCTCTCTCTCTCTCTCTCTCACACACACAGAACGCAGCCACCGAATCCACCGAACGCAGCCACCTGTAATAAAAATTGAGAAGAAGCTTTTCAACGTGTTTGCATTAGTAATTTCTAAAAAATTAAATTCGGACAACATTGAGCCTATACCTTTTTTATTGTATGTGGGGGGGGGGGGATGTCTAGACTAAAGCCCTATTCGGAGTAACTTTACAAGGGTAAATCGCATGTGATAGGATATAGGTTATCAATAAAACTAGAAGTTAGGAGTTATTTCTTTAACAGGTACCCCACCTCTCCATGCCGGGTGAACACCGGCTGATGCAGTAAACAGCATTTCACAACGATTTCAGTACAGTAATAGCAAATATCCTTGCTCCTTCTCGATTATCTGGTAATATTCTATTCACAAAATACAACCAATAGTACGGTAAGTAATGTTAAGACTTACTTGTGAAAAGACCTATTATCGATGGTCCGGCGATTAGAACGGGAAAATGCTCCACAATGCTCTGGCATCTAATCTGCTGCCACGCAAGGAATACGACCGGTTCAAGTTGGCGGCCGGATTTCTCGGTTTCCAGCGGCCAATAGGGCTTCTAGTCTCTATGGGCCCGGTTTTTCAAAAGTAATCCACTAGGATTTTGGATAACGGATTGGATCAAATCTTGAAAATGGGTTTTTCTAAAGAAAAAAAGAATACATAATCGGATTAGGTCACGTAATCCAATCTTAGTTTTGATCCGGATCAAACCTTTAGTTTGGGTTTTTCAGAACTTTTTTGTAGGATTTGGATCACTTTGATCCAAAAAATCTGGATTAAACTGATCCCAACAGAAGGGTGGATTCAGCGTGGATTTCATGCCCAAAATGTAGTGAAAACTTTAAAAATGAATCAAATAATACTATATTTGGATCATGCAGTATCTTACAAGATATTCTATTCATAAGGTTTTAATTTTATTTGTTCATCCGTCAGGCTACAGTGATTACGTAGGCTGTCGGCTGTCAAAATTGATCAAAAACAATAAACTTTATTCTGTCACTAATTATATATATATATATATATATATATATATATATATATATATATATATATATATATATATATATATATATATATGATTACAGAATAACCAAAAAAATGCAAAGAATGGCAATCACTGATTTTTGAAATTCAAAACAAATCCAAATCAGAAATAGTGTCTAACTATTGCGTCCCTTGTTGCACGTCCTGTTTGCTCATTCTGGCAGAATGCAAATTTCTACATTGTGATTTCCTATCCTGTTTGAGCACTGGTTATCCAGATTTGGTGATCCTGAAAAGTTCCTATCCGGATCAGATTGATCCAATCCGATGTTGCTTTGAAAAACTGGCTCAAAAGTAAGATGGATTACGTGATCACGGATCGCAAAAAAAAAAAGGATTACTAAATCCGGATCAATTTTATCCGGATTAAACCTTTTGAAAAACCGGGCCTATATGATATCTATGCCTGTAACTGAGCTGGTAAATTAGATATATTATACGCCCCTGTTGTTCCTGATGCGTCCAGTAGGGGGAGGCTGTGTACAGCCAGAGCCCGTCTAACGGAGAGCCTTGGCACTTCCTATTAGCCCCATTGTGGAGGAGAGGCATCCAGCTGCAGCCCCGCAGACTCACTTCTTGCTAGACACCAGGGGCACGTTCAAGATCACAACGGTGCGCAACGTTTTGCTACGGTTTCCGTGTTGAACGTCATATTTCCTGGAAACGGCTTGCACCGGTGTGCAACGGGGTTTGAGATGCGTTTTCTCATAGACATAATATAATACATAGACGCCCTATTGGCCGCTGGAGCGCACGTCAACGGCGCCGCCATATTGGGGATGGCAACTTTCCCATACCTCTCATACCGTGAATTAAGAAAAATGCCTGTTTTGTGCGCTGCTTGGGGCTGTACAAATCGCCACACAATTGAAAACAGCTTTCGAGGAATTACCTTTCACAGGCAAGACTGAACGTTTGTTTTTGGTTGTATTTGGTCATGATTTAATTAGTAATAGTAACGTTCAGAGGATAAATTAAAAAATACTACTGTTATTGTGTCACAAAATGTAGTTTTAATAGTTTTTCAGTCGATAATGTAGTTGTTTAAAGCTTAAATATGTGGTTTGTTTATAAAGATAGCGCCTATTTAAAAATTTGATCTGACGGTTTCGGAGTTGTAAGATGCGATCACCGGGCGCTCGGCGCTCATTAAGCCCGCAGAGGACAGCCTTACCTCGGCCATGTGCGTCTGAAGTGTGCCGCCGGCTCGGATGTCTCTAGTCTAGTGGTTAAACATGAGATATTATTCGTCTTGTGTATATCTAACGGGCGACCTTTGGTCTCATTAATCTATAAATGGTTCCCTGGTAAATCGTTTTGGCTGAGGGCAAAGTGAAGTTTCATAACTTTATATTTAGGCTTTTTTAACGTTGTATCCTGCTGTATGTTTGACTGAAGCTACTTCTGTTATAATGGCTATTACTGATCAATAAAACTGAAATTTAACAAAAAGAGTTAAATATTAAATATAAGTCACTATTTAACTTATTTTTATTGTGTATATTCTGTAATTGATATTTCTTATTCTATTGCTATTATTATAGTAATAAACCATATGCTATTATCAATATTTTATGATTGTATTATTGTATGATATTATATAATTATACTATTCATTACTATTTTATTTGCTGTATACTATTTGTTTTATTGACTAAACTATTTAATATTACTTCTCACAAATGTTATATTTACTGCATTGCACAGTAGTTGTACCATAACATATGTATTATCATAAAGGATCCATCAGTTATCTTTGTTATTGCTCAAATCTGGTCAATCACAGAAAATGCTTTTTCCACAATAAGAAAACTTAAATTATATCTCAGTATGGGGGTCTTCATCATTCTTATCCAAGAATAAAAAGCCAGATACATGACAAGCATGAGCTTTGACCATTCCTTATTAAAGCAAATATTTTACAAGTGTAACTATTAAGATTTTAAATAACTAGAGATGGAACTTTTTGTACACCACATACAAACCACTGAAATCGGTTGATAAATATAAAAACAGTTTTTGTTTTTATACAGAAAAAACGCAGCTCACCCTTGATCACAGTGCAGTCTTGCCCTCCGCAAAATGGCGGACCCGTTGACGTATCGCAGCAACGTTCCAAAGCGGCCAATAGGGCGTCTATGTATTATATTATGTCTATGCGTTTTTTCTTGTTTGGTGGGCGTGTCAGAACTGCAGTCCAATCAGCAGCAACATGTAAATAAAGCACGCGGTATTAAAGAGAACGCGCACAATGGAAGTAATTTACAAATGTGTTCGATACGCAATAACTGAGGATATTAAAATACATGTTTGTCGTAAGTTTTATTGTAAAAATATAGGATATCAACATAATGATGTAGTTGTTTATATTTTTAGTTTCATTGAGAGTGTATGACTTGGTATAAAAATAAACAATGCATGTAAAGTGCTTTTCCTAAAAATGAGAAAGAAAATAGCCTACAGATTATTAATAAAACAGTATGAACAACAAATAAAGTTAGTATGTGAGGCTAAATAGATGTGTTTTAGTCTTTATTAGGTAAGATGTGCTTCCATTTCAGTTTCCACAAATCCCTTCACTCGATTGGGATGTTCTTTTGTGTTCTGGGCGGCAAGTGCAGTAACTGTAACATCGGGCATATTTTGTAGTATTAAACACATATTACTTCATCATGCTCCGAAAATTCTTTACAAAGAACACAAAAAGCCTTCTCAGCTGCCATAGTTGCACCTCTTGCGTCATCACAACAGTGCGTTCAACGCGTCACCGTTTCTGTTTAAAAAACGTTCTGCAACGTTATGTCAGCGCTGAACGCAGCCAGAGACTAGTGTTCGACATCGGCTGCGGCTGGATGTAAGCGATCGGCGAGAGTAGCCGAGTGCTGGCGGGGAGGAGCTGCAAACGGAGACGTGAAGTCGGACACTTTCTGGTTCCCGTAGTGACCGCTCACGTGGTGTTTGTATACTTTACCACAGCTGAAGTGAAATAAATGCAATATTTGCCAAATACACAGATGTTTCAGAGACATTTTCATTCAATAATTTATGTACTGCTTCATACAGGGTCTGTTTGAACAAGAATAAAGTTCTCCATAAGCCTACAGCTCCTATCAATGAAGTGGAATCAACGTTTTTAATCAGTTTCATTTTGATAAACATAACACAATACATCGCGACTACATGAAAAGAGTGTTTACTGTTATAAAAAACTGATTTATGCGCTTTAGTGGAACTAAAGACGTGTGAGAATAAACACGAAACACACGTGATCTTTGTCATGCAGTGAATCCGTATGGAACGCGAACGGGGACAATAGTCTATTTACGAAACGCGTGATATTTGACCGCGTCAACACGCACTGTTTGTCCGCGTTAACGCGGCATTTTTTTTACGTGTTTCTTTTGAACGCGTAGACACGCACATTCTGGTCGTGTTAAGGCGTCAGTTTTCGTCGCGTTACTTTAGTGCGTGTTAAGACGCTCAGTTTTACCATGTTGAGACGACCAATTTGAACGTGTTTCTTAACGCGCACATTCTGTACTTATTGAAGTGTAATATTTTAAAAAGCAGACTTACCTTTAGATTTAGGGTAGGCCTACATATTAATCCTTCAGTTTATTGTTGCATTGCTGTAATGTGTAATGTAATGTTACAATGTGTATTAATTGCTAATTATCCATACAATTATTATAATTGATCTATATGGGTTATTTGTTTTTGTTTTAAGTTATAATTTCCAAAAGTATTATAGGCTAACTTACACAGCATAGGCTATTTGTAACTAAATACACACACACTCACACATGTACATGCATAGCTTTATTCACTTTCACATAATAATGTTTTGTAATTTGGTGTTTAGTTGGTTGTATAGTTTCTGTCTCCAGGAACATCATCTTGGCTGCTGCAGGCTGATGAGTGCTATAATAAAATTACTACATTATATTTTTAAAATGTGTTTTGATATTCATTATATTTTTATTAATAATATTGTATTTACCCATAAACTTGTCTTTAAGCCACACGTTATAGTGGCAAGAATAACTTTGTTAAACCTTTAGGGGCGGTTTCCCAGACAGGGTTTATATTAAGACAGGAGCCTTAATCTACTTAATCATGTTTTAAAAACAGATTAAGTAGCCTACATATTACTAACAAACAGATTTCCAGATTTATTTCAAAGCTGATGTGTGCAATAGGCCTATATTTGCTTGCATTAAAATTATTGTCTCTTGTTTTTTTTTATTGCAGTCTTTTTTGTTGCTTCCATTCATGCTTTTCTCAAGATTTTCTTGGTTGATTCCATAGACGACCTCTGTCACAGTTTTCTTTTACAGTTTTTTTTTTTAAATTGCTAAGACACTAAAAGTGGAATTTAAGGCTCACTCGGTGAAATCATTCAAACTTTTTGCATCACAAACACATTTCTCACATCATTCAAAACTAACCACTCTTGTGTTTAATTTGGGAAACACTGCCATTTAAATGCCACATTAATTTACTGAAGACCTATACAGCCAATAATCATGTGGGGAAAACACTTGTACATAAATTGATCACTTAGAAATCAAAAATCTACGGAGCCCGGGAAGTCACCTGTTGGAAAAAAAAAAAAAAATCCGTGGCGACGGTTTTGCAATCCGTCTGCTCAGTTTATAAACCGTAGGCTACTCACGAATTCTCAAACTGTTCGTGCTCACAGATTAATAAACCGTACCCACGAGTTTAATCCGCGCTCTCAGATTTGTAAACCGTGCCTTCAGTTTTTGCAATCTACCCACAAATTCATAAACCGTGCCCACGCTTTCGCAATCCGTTCCCACGGGTTTGTAAACTGTACTCACGGATTTGTGGCTCCTCACCCAGTCTGTGCCGGCAGCATTGCATTGTGTTTATAAACTTTAATTTTCCATAACTGTAAAAGCTTGTAATGGGTTATATACAAATTAAAAATAATTATTATGATTATTACATTTAGGCTACATATTTAGAATATGCTTTTATCCTAAACGACTTACAAAAATGGAACAAGCAATTAGTCAAATGTCAGTCATGTTATTATTATTGTTGTTGTGTGAATACATCAAATTGTCTTAACTGCGTCTGCATGCTTACTGCATAATACAGTAATACGTTTATCATAAAATAATTTATGAATGCTTTATTTGTAAGCAAAAATTATGCAAAAAATGTAGGCCTATATGTTTTATTTATAAACATATTACTGTATTACTAAGTAAACTCATTTATAGTTTTAAACTCTAATAATAATAATAATTATTATTATTACATTTTAGGCTACAAGTGGGCATTTCAAGCTTTATATATGTATTTTTCTAATGTCTGTGAGGTATACGCTGTTTTTCAGTTAATCGAGACCCAGTTCACGGAGACCATTAAAGTTATTTTACAAAAGCACATCGTTTTCTTGTTATTGTGAGTTCACACAAATAAAAGTAGTTGCCAATGATGTATTATTCTTTTTTTTTCGTATGACCAGAAATTATGGAGTATTTTAAGTTTCCACTGTTGATAGGAAAATGCAAGTGATCTCGCCGGCGCCTCGTGTAAAGTGCTAATCATAGCACTTTATTATTATTGTCTAACCTGTATTATGACTGATATTTGACGAATTGCTTTGTTCCTTTTTTTTTTAAGTTTTGGACAAAATCGTATTCTATAGCCTAAAATGTAATAATAATAATTAGCCTATTATTATTAGAGTTTATAACAAAATGAGTTCACCAAGTAGGCTAATACAGTAATATGTTTGTCATAAAATAATTTATCAATGCTTTATTTTTATAGGCTATAAACGCTTTTACAGTTTTGGATACACATCATATATGAATAATATATATTAATAAACCATGTATAAAAATATAAGATGAGTCCAAAATATTAACGCAACAAGCGTTTAATTACACGTTAAGCATTTTCTTCCCATAGAAAACCGTTAAAACGCTTAACGTGGCTTATTGTACTAAGACAGTGATATTAAAACACCGAACTCAGTACACATCATATTAATAAACCATACTATGTATAAAAAAATAAGATGAGTCCAAAATATTAAGGCAACGCGTTTAATTACACGTTAAGCATTTTCTTCCCATAGAAACCCGTTATAAGAAAGCGCTTAACGTGGCTTGGACAGTGATATTAAAAAAACGCTTAACGTGGCTTACTGTAGGCCTACTAAAACAGTAATATTAAAAGACCAAACTCAGTACACATCATATTAATAAACCATACCATACTGTTGTATCGTTCAAAATAATAACTCGAGAGAGTACTCGACGTTGTACATGCTTTTTATTACCAACTTCCTAACAACACTTCGTGACAATTCTGTTCAACTGGTACCTTAGTGACACCTACTGTTCATACATGTATTTCAATATACCACACATATGTATAAAAAAAATAAAATGAGCCCAGAATATGAACGCATTGCAATGCGTTTAATTATTTTCTTACCATCCATTATAGAAAATGCTGGCTGGACACCCATTGATAAATGTGTAAGTAAAGGAGTTAAAGCAATATTTTGGAATCATCTTATTTTTTTATACATAGTATGGTTTATTAATATGATGTGTAGGCCTACTGAGTTTGGTCTTTTAATATCACTGTCTTAGTGCAGTAAGCCACGTTAAGCGTTTTCTTATAACGGTTTTCTATGGGAAGAAAATGCTTAAAGTGTAATTAAACGCGTTGCGTTGATATTTTGGACTCATCTTATTTTTTTCATACATAGTATGGTTTATTAATATGATGTGAACCAAGTTTGGTCTTTTAATGTCACTCTCTTAGTGCAGTAAGCCACGTTAAGCGTTTTTCACATTAAGCGTTTTAAAATGCCCCTAAATAAACATAGGCTATTTTTCATATTATTTCACTTAAATAAAAATAAAAAACAGTTAGATGCATGCAATGGCCAGTTAAAACATATAATAGATCATTAGACACAGCACAAGTGTCATTGCCGCTAAATGAACCTAAAAAAGTAGGGCAACTGAAAAGGCCATGACAAATCATGACAAGGCTGACATCACACACTAAGTACCAATGCATTATCCCTCGTGAACAATTACAACGTCTGATGTTTGCATACGTGCAGACTAGTAAACTATTGCGACATCCTTCATTAATAAACATGACTTCTGATGTCTGTATACGTATATATCGATGAGACACATACGTACCAGCGCGTCACATATGCAAATATAGTCTCAAATACAGCAATTTCATTGGCTACTGTGCTTTTTGCGCGTTAACGCGAACAAACAGTGCGTGTTGATGCGGCCAAATTTCACGCGTTTCGTAAAAAGACTATTTGGCCCCGTTCGCGTTCCATAAATCCGGCCAATCGTGGATCAGCTGTGTCGTCATCAGAACCTGTGCAGCCGCTCTTGAGAATCTGCGCTGGCTGAATCCTGCGGCTGCTCTCGAAACGCTCTCGCGGTGTTTTGTTAGCATACGTCACAGTCATGTGGAGTCAGCGCTGCATCAAGTCTATGGCGAGCCAAGAGTGACATTTCTAAGACTTCCCTGACAAAGGCGAAGGAGCAGTCTACCCTTCCGTCGCCGTCAGTCCGTGTCAATTTTTGAATGGGATTGATAGAGACGGTAGACGACAGACCGGCGGCGACGTCACGGCGGTGTCACAGTAGGAACGTATTCCTTACGGCGACGTGGCGACGGCGTATGTAAGAAATCCATAAAAAAATCAGACGTCTGAACGAACCGGTCTGAACTAGGCACGTCGCATCATAAGACGCCTGATACACACGTCGTCCCTCTGTACGTCGCATCATAAGTATGGCGCTTGAACCGTGCCGAAATCAAACATTCGAACGACCGACCGACCGACCGAACGTCTACCCGAACGTCTATCCGAACGTGTTGTACTTTTGAGCGTCTGACCGAGCGGGTTGACCCACGTGACGACCTGACGTGACGTCAACGTCTTGAAATTAGCCGTTTTTTAACCGTGCAAGTATCCAAGCTGATGTGTAAATACTATAAATGGACATGAAAGGCAATACATAGAAATATTGTACCACTAAAACAACACTAAAACATTTCTCCTGAACCCTGTGCATGTGAGGTTATGTGTTTTACTTTCAAAATGTAGAAATACTGTAGGCTAGCCTATATACAGCATGCAATAGTCTTAATTTGACCAATATAATCATTTTAACTAGTTTTTATTAATTGTATTGCCTAATGTAAAGTCAAAAACACTCGAAATTAATAAATGTAGCCTATCATTTAAAAAAACAGATCCAGAAGGTTTCCATAAATATAAATACGCCTATTAGATTTATTTCTTTGGAAATGTATATAATAATATGAATAAAAAAATATATATATATATATATATATATATATATATATATATATATATATATATATATATATATATATATATATGAAGAGTTCAGATGCAAAAGCCTCTAAATGCCATCTGACATTTTCTTCTAAAATTATCATTTTTATTAAGCTTGTATATTTAAATACAGTAATTTCACTTAAATGACAATTAATGGGTTATTTTTCTTGCCCTTTAAGTGAAATTATTGAACTTAAATATACGAGCTTGGTAAAAATGATCATTTTAGAAGAAAATTTCAGATGGCATTTAGAGGCTTTTGCATCTGAACTCTTCATATATATAATTATTATTTATTTATTTATTTATACATGTATTTATACATGTATTTGAAACTGTTGTGACCTGTGAATATAGTTTAAATTATTTGCAGATAATAAATGAGATAAGACCTATTTATGTGTCTTTGTTGTTTCTGTTTGATTGTTTGTAAACAATGTTCTGTTATGTTAAGAATAAGAGTTTCTGTTTTTAGATTTATATCTTTGGATATATGCATATATATATATATATATATAACACACACACACACACACACACACACACACACTCACACACACACACACACACACACACAACACACACACACACACACACACACACACACACACACACACACACACACACACACTCACGTATTTTAAACTGTGACCTGTGCATCTACAGTTTAAAATAATTGCACAAAAAAGCTAATATGAAATATTGTTACTGAAAGTTCTATATAGCATAATTAAAATTATTTAGCCTATTTATTTTTCCAACAAATGTTACAAGTCCAAAAAAGTCCATACTGTCATGGTGCTCTTCGGTCACTTTTGACCAAACAATTTTCTGTTTTAATTAAAAAAATTCACAATTATAAATGAACTGGTAGGGCAACATGAGTGTAACATACTTTTCAATTAGAGTTTTTTACTGTAACTTTTTTGGCTTTTGGAATTGGACTACTGTATTTTTACACTATGTGGAAGTGCTGAATATACAGACATTCATTACGTACTATACAATATTCAGTACAATACTATACTTGGAGTGCATACAGTGTACAATTTATTCACCTTACTACTGTCAGTAGCAATTATAGCCTACTTTTTTTTTTACATAAAACTGCAAAATTGATTTGCAATACTCTTTTTCTGTAACTGCTTACTTTGGATTCTGTGTTCTCCAATTTTGAATGCAGTGTCTAATGAATGAGTGTTTATAATATTAAGCTGGATATGATTTGAAAGCATTGCACAGATAATGATTTTTTGATTTTGACAGAAGAGTCAGATGTTCTCTGAATGTAGTGTAACAACATTGGTATTACATTAAATTAGCTCAAATTATATATAGGGAATTTGAAAAATTAATCATGAATATGATTAATATATTGCATATTACAGTTAAATTATCGAAGTTGAAAATAGATCGATTGTACATATGAATGATCAATCACAACAAATTATAATTCCTCATTCATATATCAATGGTCCCCTTTCAAATCGACTATATGAGATAACCTTTAATGGAATTAATTTAGCTATCGAACAATCTGTTTGTCCAGCAAACGGTCGTAAGATTAACTCATCAATTTTCCAACAAAAATTATCTCTTTCTTAATAATTACAAGAAGCTATTTTCTGGCCATGAAAAATAACCTTCTTGTCATTATCAAAGTTAGGTTACTAAAAAGTAACAAATTGTAAAGCTTTAGCTAAAGATCAAACAATTCATTGACTTGTAAAATGAGCTTTTCAGAAACAATCAAGCATATAATGGTTTTAATAAAATGAAACTACGGATACAGAATTCTACATTTAAACACGGGATACATGTATGTACAGTAGACAGTTGAGACAGACGAATAACAAAGAGAGTGAGAGAGAGAGAGAGAGAGAGAGAGATTGAGTGAGGGAGAGAGAGAGAGAGAGAGAGAGAGAGAGAGTAAGAGGATGAGAGAGAGAGAGAGAGAGATTGATCACATGGCAAAATTCACAGACAATGTAACCCTTAGAGAGACAACAAGAAATCACATCAATCATCAAATCAATAACCTATACTTGCATATGGTTCTCTTGTGTAGCTGAGGAACGCAGAGTCGTGTGCGTGTTTGTCCTTCGGTGCTGGTGTGTTCTCTCGTGTCTTCCGGGGCGAGCAGACTCGCGGGAAGTTTAAAGGTTAACCGAACGTGAAGTTGCCAAGGAAATAATTCAGAGTTCATCTCCCGTGGAGGGAGAGGCAAATATGAAAATAAAACTTAGTAAAGAAAAGAAAAACGGAGAAAGCTCCCTAAAAGGGAGCCATGGGACCGGAAGCCTCTCACAGGGACATTGCTCTCAAGTTCTCAGAAGTGCCCAAGCGCTGAAGTGCTGAAGTGCCGAAGCGCAGTTCATTTTGGTTCTTTAGTTCTCCCAAGGGCTCACGCTCTGAAGTGCTCAAGAAACTTCTGTGTCAGTCTCTTATGGAGAGAGGGGTTCACGCCCGTTTCGCATACGTGACCAATAATCTTTAAGAGTGTCCCGAGCGGGAAAAGTTCTTCTTTGTCTTGTCAGGATAATTTATGATGGTATCAAATTGTATCATTTCTACACAGAAAGATTGTACACACATAACAATACATTTTACTGTAATATCCTATGTATGACTGGCTCGGTCACATCACAACGGACACACAGATACCAAGAACAAGTAGGTAACAAGCAGAAGGACATGGTTACATCCATATGCAGAATTACAAGCATTTTAAAGTTTGATTAACACACAATAAAATTGTCAGTACTTCCCGTATGGCATGTGAAGACATCTAAGCACAAAGATGAATACATTTAAAACATTTAGAGGTACTTTTCTCTGAAAAGTTAGTTCCATTCCTGGTGTTTGTGTGTTAATGTGTGTGTGTCTGTATCAGAGTTCAGTCAGCGTTTCCTCCGGGCAATTCTGTGTTATATACATTAAGGACATTTCTATCCTAAGTTGCACACAAAGGGACGTTTGTGTGTGGGTATGTGTGTGTATCAGAGTATCCTTATGGTCAGCATCTGTCCATACGTGGTGTGTACCACGTGAGGGTTTAGTTCGCACATGGTTGTCTTCAAGACAAAAGGGTAGTTGTGTATGTAAATTCACTTATCAGCCTAGCTGCGTAAGAAGATGCGAGGGGGAAAAATTAGCTTGTGCGTCTGAATGGGGGCACTCTTATGCTGGTGACTGGACAAGGGTTCGCGAACAAAGGGGACCTGTTTCTTTATTGGCCGTGCGTCGTAAACTAAGTTAAAATAATGACCTGTTGGTGGTCACCAAATCACATGGTTCAAGGTTTTGTGAATTAAACATATATGTGTTCATATTTGTTCAGTAGTGATAGGAACACAGGATTCGCTCAGTGGCTACAGTAGTTTGAAAGTTTTGTGTTTAAGGTTTTGAGAAAGTGGTTGATGGTTCCAAGAAATGTTTTTTTTAGCAATTCAGGAAACCTGTAATATAGATTAAAAACATGCATAACATGTTTTATCAAAACAAAAAAAATAACAAACTAATAAAAAGTGAATCTGATCAAGCATGATCTTTTATTTCAATAACTTAGAGATCTCAACACTGACTCAATCTTAAATAAAATTTCTAAATTATCATAATCTTTCACAAATCATAAATGTTAAAGTGGAAAGGTTTATTTAAGACATGTGTATAAGAGTTCTAATATTACATTTAGACATTATCAGCTGAATATACTTTACTTTGTAATTAAGGTTCGTTGATTTTCATGTCTGCCACATATAAATAATGAGGCAAAACGAAATTATTGATAATTTTCATAAAATCATCTGTAACACGTTCCTACGTGTGCTTACGTGTTGTTAACGCGTTCCCATGGCAACCGGTCGGCAGTGCGAGTAACCGATCGTCTTCCCAACGCGTGGTTTACGTGTGAAGACACGTTGTAACACGTTTGTGTTTTTCTTACCTTAGTTTAACTTCGTATGCTTCTATTGTATCCTTTAACTAGTCCACATTTGATTATTGGCTGATTTAGAAAGTTATGTGATGTGTATTTGTCACGGCTCGAAAGAACAGTCGTGGATTCAAAAGCGAGTGAATACAGGTGTTTATTAAACACAGAGTAGTGGCAAACAGTGCAGAAGATGACAGACAGACTGATGCCCCCAGGTTCGGTAACACAGGACTCCGTGGGCAGACAGCGAGGCAGGAACAGCAGAACTCTCACAGAACAAGGACAGAGTCCACAGATCAGGAACAGTCTCTGGAATACAACTGCTGCTTCTCAGAACGAGGTGGAAACACCAGAACAGGAAACAGACTGGATACGGTTGACGCTTCCCAGAACCGGCAGAGTCCACAAAACAGGAAAACAGACACTGGGCAAGGAGAAAGGACGGTGAGTAATCCGTGAACCTCAACAACCATCTGACAAAGACCAGACAACATGACAAACAATATATAGGACATTCTCATTCAAAACAGCTGGCGCTGATCAGCTCATCAGCGGAGATAACGAGCAGTGCTGATGAGCCGCGCCCATTCACACAACACGCACACACCTAGCGAGGGCGAGTCAATGAATCCATGAACCGTGACAGTATTATTAAAGTTAAATATAGCAGAGGCTATTAGGCTAACAAACTGAGCATTGACGGCTAATTCGGAAAAGCACGAGATATTCCACATAATTTTTCTCTATCTCCCATTAAAACGGAAGTTTTAGGAACAGACAATGTCTCATATTTCATGGAAATATGCTTTAACACATTCAAATGCAGCGAAAACTGCAGCCCTATCTGCTTTTGTATGTATTTAAAAAGCCCATATCCTATAAAATATACCGACCATTTATATCAGACAAATTGATTTTACAAATGTAATAATTGTGGTCTCAGATAAACATGTTTATTCCTACTATATAGAGGTTAAGATATGTCTGAATCTCAGGAAGATATCTTTGATCAAGTAGATACAGTATCTCTGTAAATGCAAATAAAATTGATGTTCTTTATTTCATTCAAGACCTTACACCAAAATCAACGTGTCTTCTATGGAAACTGAACATGTGTTTATATATGTATAACCTCAATTAAAACAGCGCAGTCTCATCCCAAGAAGTCATATACTGACGTCTTGGGACGTCTTTTGACCATACGTCAATATCCGCCTTTTTAGGGTACCCTTAAACGTCGGTTAGATGACGTTATCGGATCCTAACTCTACCCCAGACCTAAACCTACCCCGTCACCTAACTGACGTTAAAGGTAAAGCGTCAGTTGTATGACGTCCCAGGATCGTCATTTACCGACGTTTAAGGGTACCCTAAAAAGGCGGATATTGACGTATGGTCAAAAGACGTCCCAAGACGTCAGTATATGACTTCTTGGGATGAGACTGTGTTAATTAAAACATCCAGAACTGACTATGAAAAATCAGATTCTAGCGGTTGAGAACATAGGCAGGTCCACTGTAAAGGTTGAATTGTAATACATCAAAGTATTAACTAAAATAGGTTTATGTTGAACTATTTTAATATTGAACAAACTAATAAATACATATTTTCTGTAGTGACAACTCCCAATATCCTAGCCACCAGGGGGCCCCCCAATCGAGTTTAAAAAAATATATCTATTTTTTAGATGGCTTAAACAAGTGACATAAATGAATTAATGAATATGGTTGAATGAATGAATAATTCAAGACAAGAAAATTCTGATTTCATGATCAATATACCTGCCTACAACAGCTGCTGTGTCTCAGCGTTTGTCATCCGCATAATCTAGACACCTCGCGCATGCATAGACAAGAGTGCGCAACTGCGCATAGTCACGGTATTGGTTTAAGTTGGAGAAAACAGCCGCAGGGGAACTTAACCTTCTAGGTGTAAGGGTAGCAGTTTGAATAAATAATAAACATAGCAGTTTGAACTCTTCTCCACTTTATTATACCACACATTGATCAGATCACTAACTCCAAAAACCCGCGACACTCCAGTACCAAGTGCGTACTACCCATTCCGATCTACGGCAAGCCCCGAGGGGAAAAATACATTGCATACACGAGCGCCAGTACATCATTACCAGTATTATAGTAACAGACTTTGTTGGATTCTGTCATGTACAATCCAACAAAGTCTGTTACAATAATAATAATAAAAAAGATTTTGAGGACAGTTACACTGTATTGAGACATTTTTACAGTTTTCAACAATAATTGTCATTGTTGAACCCTTGCTCTTATTATGTTTCTGATTTCTCAGTTTTGTCATTATTTTAGCAAATAATTTATTTTATATGTTTTGAGACAGTTTGTTTTAAGAAGTTTCAAAGAGTTAGTAAAAGAGTAAAGTAAAAGTTAAACCTTTTTTTTATTTAAGTAGGCATTTTTCAAGTATTTATTTTGTATTAATACATAACCTCACTGTATTAATTTATAATGTATCTTAATTGCGTGACATTTGTGTCAATAATCGTCAAGCACAGGTGACTCCGCATAGTGGAAGGGGGCCCCCAAATCAAATTTTGCTTAGGGCCCCCAAAAGGCTCGGGCCGGCACTGCCTTTTAAATTAAATTGTTTAAATCAGATAGGCGACATCTGTTGAGAGAAAATAAAATAAAACCTGTCATGTCATGGTGTTACCAGATGCAAGTATAGCTCTCTGGAAAGGCTTGTTAATTCTCTAGATTTGAACAAAATTACTTACTTTTAAGCTGTGGATTTGAATGTATTTTTTTTTTTTATTCTCAAATAATAGGCCTACTTTTTGTCGAAGTTTATAAAAAATAAATACATTTTTATTTGAAGTGTACACATTTTTGCATTATTATTACAGTCAAACCTGAATAAAGAGAAAGCATTTTGTTACACGTAACATTCAAATTCAATAAATAAAAAAATAAACAGCAAATCTTTTATCACAGCTTAATCCATCTGGATCTGATCTCATTTCAACCTCTTATTTCAGTCTCCTGACTCGTGTGGTAATAGCCCTACCAGTTGATTAGCGTATAATTGTGAATTTTAAAATTCAAAACAGAAAAGTTTGGTCAAAAGTGACCGAAGAGCACCATGACAGTATTGACTTTTTTGGACTTGAAATATTTGTTGGAAAAGTAAATTCATTATATTAATTATGCTATATAAAACTTCCAGTAACAATATTTCATATTACAGTAAAGTGTAGTAGCTTTTACATTTCTGGAATATCCTATTATTGGAGCACTAGTGCTCTTTAATAATTTAATCCACTACAATCCACCGGTGACCCCCAAGACTCCAACACAGAAACTCTTATTCTCAACACAACATTGTTTACAAACAAACAAACAAACACAAACAATAAAGATGCATGAATAGGTCTTAAGTTCATAACATTTATTATCTATTAAATATTTTAAACTGTAGATTCACAGGTCACAACAGTTTCAACATATATATATATATATATATATATATATATATATATATATATATATATATATATATATATATATATATATATATGTATATTTTATATCAATTTTTATATATATTATTATATACATTTCCAAAGATATAAATCTAATATTTATATTTATGAAAACATTCTCGATCTGTTTTTTTTAATGAAAGGCTACATTTATTAATTTCGAGTGTTTTTGACTTTACATTAGGCAATACAATTAATAAAAACTAGTTAAAATGATTATATTGGTCAAATTAAGACTATTGCATGCTGTATATAGGCTAGCCTACAGTATTTCTGCATTTTGAAAGTAAAACACATAACCTCACATGCACAGGGTTCAGAAAAAATGTTTTAGTGTTGTTTTAGTGGTACAATATTTCTATGTATTGCCTTTCATGTCCATTTATAGTATTTACACATCAGCTTGGATACTTGCACGGTTAAAAAACGGCTAATTTCAAGACGTTGACGTCACGTCAGGTCGTCACGTGGGTCAACCCGCTCGGTCAGACGCTCAAAAGTACAACACGTTCGGATAGACGTTCGGTCGGTCGGTCGGTTCGTTCGAATGTTTGATTTCGGCACGGTTCAAGCGCCATACTAAAGACGCCTGATACACACGTCGTCCCTCTGTACGTCGCATCATAAGACGCCTGATACACACGTCGTCCCTCTGTACGTCGCATCATATATGGAAAGCCGTTAGGGCCAAAAACACGTGAATTTTAACGCGTATTTCACGCGTATTTCACGTGTAAAATACACGTGAAATACGCGTTGATTATGTCACGCGTATTTCACGCGTATTTTACGTGTATTTTACACGTGAAATACGCGTGAAATACGCGTTGATTATTTCATGCGTATTTCACGCGTATTTTACGTGTATTTTACACGTAAAATACACGTGAAATACGCGTGAAATACGCGTTAAAAATCAGTATGAACAGGTCGGTGTCATTGGCTGCTGAAGACTTGGGTCTAACCATTTCTGTGAGCTTAGAGGGGTGAACCTTTCATAGACTAGGATACCACCAGTTTACATGCTATAGATCAGCTTATTCAGGTTTTTTTTGTATAACCTATATAAATAATATATTTAAATTGCAGTTTTATGAAAATTTAGATAAAAATAAAATTTACTTGTTTTTCTCCACTCATGCCTTTTTGTAAATAAACACATTAGTGGACATTCTAGCTTTAACATCAAAGCATTAACATTTTGTGTGGGAAATCAGTTACAGTTACAATGCATCTCTAGAGTTGTATGATTAAGGAAAAATAAAAATTATGACGAAATTGATAAAACTTGAACTTTTAAAATACAAGTAGGCTACAATGTAATGCAGCCTATGTACACAATAAGTGCATTGTATAATTGTATCTAATTATTTAAATGTTAGCATAATAGTTAAGGACACACTTAAAGTGGGACCCAGTTAATTTTTTATTTTTAGTAGCCTATATCCTTGTGTGCGGTCATGTTTGCAGCCATATAGCCTATCAAGGTGGACCTCACACAGCAGAAGTACATTCACAGTGTCATTACATGGACATTTATCTACTTTATCATAGAAGGCTTTAATAAAATGCGCAAAACGTTTGCGATTTTTTTCTAAATGTCGATACAAAACTATTGCGAAATGACGGCGTTTCCATTAACCGATGTTATGCGACTACAACGTCCTTTTTTCCTCTCGCGATAAGTAATTTAAACATCATGGCAACGGGTAGGTTTATATCATAACCACCACCACACTAGACATTATTATTATTAATGGAAGGAGAGGTGGTGTGTTATCCAAGCATTAATGGCAGGGAAAGACCCTTATACTGCGAACGGCACATAAGGAGTTTCTGGGTGTTTCTCCTAATTTCTGCTCCGAGGTCTTGATTGTGGCATTTCGTTGAGGTTTAGAATCCAGTATTCCTGTAATTATTGTTTCTTTTATGAATTTAATAAAGATATCTGTCTCGTATTATGTCCAAATGGTCAGTGTACATTTGTGTCCATTTGTTTTTCCATTTAACCCATAATTGCAAAACGAAAAATGAACGGTGGTTGTTTTTTATTTAAAACGCAAAGTTGAACACCATTTTTTTTTTATTTGAACAGTACAGAAATGCTGCGCAAAAAAAAAAAAAAAAAAAAAAAATAGGCTAAATATCGACTAAATTTCAGATTTTTGTTTATGACTTTTTGCCGCTGTATTAAACATTTAAAATATTCACAAATTAATACGCAAAAATATGGAATATTTAAATGGTTTTCTAAGGCCAAATTAGAACCTGGAAATTATATTTTGCCCGCAGTGCTGAATGAGAAGAGCCATATTTATGTCTCTGGAACCACAGCCTACAGAAAGGTGATTTAGGTGAGTTATAGGCTAATGATAAAGAAAAAATAACGAGGCATTTTAATTGTTTATTAATAAACTGTTTTCTAAATTAGTGTCGGCTAAAAACATCTCCATCTCCGCTGTAAGGCTGATGCGTCTTTAGAGAGAAATGCACCTTTCATACGGATTACATAATCAGAAGGTATTAGCTTTCGATTCGAATTTGTTCGTTTTAAAGTGGACATTTCAAGCTTTAGCCTACATAGGCAATAGGCCTACTTTGTTTCAGTTCTCGCGCTCCAGAGGCTGAGTTTCCCGAAACCTTCTTAACGCTACGTCGTTCTTAAGTTACACCTTAAGCTGTACCGTTAATACGTGTTTCCCGAAACGCTCTAGTTAAGTATACCTTCTGTAAGTCATACGTTCGGAAGGTTGGTCTGGACCACTCTTAGCTTTACCTTATCACTGTTAAAGGTCTATATGAATATAATTCTGAAGTTTTAATACACCCAGACAGTGTTCAATTAGGCTAATTCAAGTGTTTTCATGCAAAGAATAAAATTGGCATTACACTGATTGTTGTTAGAATTTTAATTATATTATTATATATAATAACATTTTATAAATTTCCTTTAATTAAAGAGTACTTTTAAAGGACAGTGAAAGCATAGGCTACTGTCACTTAGGCCTAAGTCCTATATAAAGCTTGAAATGTTTACTTTTACGAACAAAAATGGCTCGTTATTTTTTCAGACATATTTATTATCATTAGCCTAAATCATCTCTCTGTATGGTTCCAGAGGCTCTTCTCATTCAGCACTGCGCGGAAAATATTATTTACAGGTTATAATTTGGCCTTAGAAAACCAGTAAAAACTTTTTTTTTTTTCAATATTAATTTGTGAATATTTTAAATGTTTAATAAGGGGCAACAAGTCATAAACACATTTTTTTTTGCGCAGCATTTGTGTAGCATACAGTTCAAATTCAAATTTTGGTGTTCAACTTTGTGTTTTAAAAATACAACAACTGTTCAATCATTTTTCGTTTTTCAATTACGGTTAAAAAAGAAAAACGAATGAACGAAAAAGTACACGGACCCAGAGACATAAATATGGCTCTTCTTCTCATTCAGCACTGCAGGAAAAATATAATTTCCAGGTTCTAATTTGGCCTTAGAAAACCATTTAAATCTCCATATTTTTTCGTATTAATTTGTGAATATTTTAAATGTTTAATAAAGGGGCAAAAAGTCATAAACAAAAATCTGAAATTTAGTCGATATTTAGCCTATTTTTTGCGCAGCATTTGTGTACAGTTCAAATAAATAAAAAAATGGTGTTCAACTTTGCGTTTTAAATAAAAAACAACCACCGTTCCTTTTTCGTTTTGCGATTACGGGTTAGATAAGGAAAAACAAATGGACACAAATGTTATGTAGGCCTACACTGACCATTTGGACACAATACGAGACAGAAATCTTTATTAAATTCATAAAAGAAACAATAATTAAAGGAATACTGGATTCTAAACCTCAACGAAATGCCACAATCAAGACCACTGCGTTGGAAATGAGGGAGAAACACCCAGAAACTCCGTATGTGCCGTTCTGTGTTTAAGGGTCTTTCCCTGCCATTAATGCTTGGATAATAACACAACGCGTCTCCTCCCATTAATAATAATAATGTCTAGTGTGGTGGTGGCTGTGATATAAGGATATAGGCTGTCAGGCCCGGATTGGCCATCTGGCAATTCTGGCACATGCCAGAAGGGCCGGTGTGATTTTCTATTGTTTTGTTTTGGGCCGAGCTGACCACGTTGCTGCACCTTTATCGCAAAAAAGTTGTTACGCTCGCATGAGGAGATTTTTCAGGCAATTCGAAAAAGGAATATTTCTCAAAACTGCAATGGAAACAGTTTTTGCGCATTTACAGTCACCTGACTTAGAAGACGCGGTGTGTTTGGGGTCCGTGATATGCAAATAATAATAGGCTAATAAATATCATCATTATTATAACAGTTATTAGGTTACATATTTAGAAGACGCTTTTATCCAAAAAAGGAACAAAGCAATTCGTCAAATGTCATTCATAATGGTTAGACAATAATAATACAGGGCTAAGATTATCACAAATAAACACAAGATTTTGACGCATATCAGTGTTTGCTGAGCGTGCATGGCACGGAGGCGCGGCCGCGAACACTTGCTTTTTCCTATCAGTAGAAACAACTTAAAATAGGCCTACTGTATAATTTCTGGTCATACAGAAAATAATAATACATTATTCGCAACTATGATTTTATTTGTGTAAACTCACAATAACAAGAAAGCGTTGTGCTTTTGTAAAATAAGTTAAAAAAATCATGCGCTTTCATGATCTCCTGGAGCGCGAGAACTGAAACAAAGTATAGCCTAGGCTAAAGCTTGACATGTCCACTTTAAAACGAACAAATTCGAATCGAAAGCTAATACCTTCTGATTATGTAATCCGTATTAAGGTGGATTTCTCTCTAAAGGTGCATTCGCGCGGCGCACCTCAGCGGAGATGGATATATGTTTTTAGCCGACAATTTAGAAAACAATAGTTTATTAATAAACAATTAAAATGCCTCCTTATTTTTTCAGACACATTTATTATCATTAGCCTATAACTCACCTAAATCACCTTCCTGTAGGCTGTGGTTCCGGAGATATAAATATGGCTCTTCTCATTCAGCATTGCGGGAAAAATATCATTTCCAGGTTCTAATTTGGCCTTAGAAAACCAGTAAAATCCACTTTTTTTCGTATTAAGTTGGGAATATTTTAAATGTTTAATAAAGGGGCAAGAAGTCATAAACAAACATCTGAAATTTAGTCGATATATTATTATTTTTGCACAGCATTTGTGTACAGTTCAAATAAAAAAAAATTGGTGTTCAACTTTGCATTTAAAAAAAAACAACCACCGTTTATTTTTCGTTTTGCAATACTGGTTAAATAAGGAAAAAACGAATGGACACAAATGTACACTGACCGTTTGGACAGAGTTCTTTATTAAATTCATAAAAGAAACAATAATTAGAATACTGGATTCTAAACCTCAAAGAAATGAGACCAAGACCTCGGAGCAGAAATGAGAGAGAAACACCCAGAAACTCCTTATGCCGTTCGCAGTACGGGTCTTTCCATTAATGCTTGGATAACACATCACGTCTCCTTCCATTAATAATAATAATAATGTCTAGTGCGGTGGTGGCTGATAGACTAACCTACCCGTTGCCATGATGTTTAAATGACTTCGCGAGAGGAAAAAAGGACGTTGTAGTCGCATAACATCGGTTAATGGAAACGCCATCATTTCTCAATAGTTTTTCATCGACATTTAGAAAAAATCGCAAACGTTTTGTGCAAATCTGTAATGGAAACGCGCAACACTGTGAATGTTGCTGTGTGAGGTCCACCTTGATATATGGCTGCATACATGACCGCACACAAGGATATACTGAAAATAAATAAACTGTGTCCCACTTTATATTAAGTGTGTCCTTAACTATTATGCTAACATTTAAATAATTAGATACAATGATAATGCACTTATTGTGTACATATAGGCTACATGTTTTTACATTGTACTTGTATTTTAAAAGTTCAAGTTTTATCAACTTCGTCTGCTGTCTAAAGCCAAATTTTTCCTTAATCATAAAACTCTAGAGATGCATTGATCATAAACCTGCATTGGTTACCTCCACTGTAATTTCCCCACACAAATGTTAATGCTTTGATGTTAAAGCTAGAATGTCCACTAATGTGTTTATTTACAAAAAGGCATGAGTGGAGAAAAACAAGTCAATTTTATTTTTATGTAAATTTTCATAAAACTGCTATTTAAATATATTATTTATATAGGTTATACAAAAAAACCTGAATAAGCTGATCTATAGCATGTAAACTGGTGGTATCCTATGAAAGGTTCACCCCTCTAAGCTCACAGAAATGGTTAGACCCAAGTCTTCAGCAGCCAATGACACCGACCCGTTCATACTGATTTTTAACGCGTATTTCACGCGTATTTTACGTGTAAAATACACGTGAAATACGCGTGAAATAATCAATGCGTATTTCACGCGTATTTCACGTGTATTTTACACGTAAAATACGCGTGAAATACGCGTGACATAATCAACGCGTATTTCACGTGTATTTTACGTGTATTTTACACGTGAAATACGCGTGAAATACCCGTTAAAATTCACGTGTTTTTGGCCCTAACGGCTTTCCATAATCATAAGACGCCTGATATACACGTCGTCCCTCTGCACGTCGCATCATAAGACGCCTGATACACACGTCGTCCCTCTGTACGTCGCATCATAAGTCTGTCCCCATTATATTAGATTATACATTTGATAAAGATACTGTAAAATATTTAAGAACCGCTTACTTAAGATTTTACTTTTCCTAAAGCAAAAGAGACAGACTTTAAGATTTAAATGACAGATATATTCCAATAGATTTTTTAATTTAAAATTAAATTTTGAAAATGTGCCTTGTCATCTTTGTAATTGTCTCTCTGAAGATACAGAACATATATTTTTGTGTAGCCTAACTTCTCTAAATCATTTTGGAGAACATTACAGGCTGATAGGAAAATATGTGGTGGATGACAGTTTCGCTTTCACCTTACAAAATATAATGTATGGGATTGCCAATGATTGCTGTTATTTGATCTGATTAATAACATTATATTAAAATACTTTATACACATACATGTAGATTTTTAAATCCCCTCTTTTGTTTATTATATTCAGAAACGAATTAAAATAGGCTACTTCTCAGATGCCCGTTCTAAAATGGAAAAGTGAGGTGCATTAAAATTATATAGGCTAGGCTAATCTGTTCGTGTAGGCTATAACCTGTTTTAATTTAATTTAACTTTTAGCCTAGAATATAGCCTATGTATTTTTTTTAACTTATTTTTATTTTATTTGTGTTGAGCCTTCCACGTCTGTATTTGTATAATAACAGTTTTGTGCCATTTTGTTGTATTCAGTTTTTTGTATTCATTAATAAAAAGACCGTCCCCATTTATGTCGCTTTTAAAATATTTAAAAGTTTGCATTAGTATATGTACTTGTTATAGGCTATTGCTTTTACAGTAATTAGTTAACTTATTTTCCAAAAAGGGCCACTGGTGCGTAATAACTATAAGTGTATGCAATGTTTGTTAAGGGCGGCGCTAGGGAGGGACTAGCAGTGCTTCAGCACCCCCAAGAAAGACAAAGCACCCCGATAGCACCCCCAAAAATAATTTCTGGAAGCAATCTGTGAAGAAAACAAGAAAACTTATCTTGTTTTTTCTAGATATTAAGTCGTTATTTCAATCTCGTTATTTCGACATAATTCGTTATTTCGACATATAAGGGGACATTCTAATCTGCATTAAGCCATATAATAGTTTTCTATGGGAGGAAAATGCTTAACATGCAATTAAACACGTTGCGTTCATATTCTGGGCTCATCTGATTTTTTTTTTTTTTTTTTATATAATAGCCTATAGCCTATACTTTATTATGATTTTTATCATAATGATTAATAAATGCACGCACAATTATCCGTGAACTTGATAAATGTTGCAGATATGTTTTATTATTCACAAACAAATGCCTTTCAACTTATGTGTGCAAAATTCAGAATTAAATTAATGTGCAGCAAATTGTAAAAATAGCCTACAGAGTCTGTATACCAAACACATATGTGTTGTAGCCATTAAATAAGCGCATTTAGTTTCATATTTGTTAAAATATTATAATGTTATTTTTTTACATCTATGTTAATTTTGAAAAGTGAACAGCATAAATAAGATATGAGTCGAAATATATCGGTATAGACATGGAATGGGTCAGACATGATTTTGACCACTTCATTAAGTTTTGTTTTGTAGAACGCCTTTCTTTAAAGTGAATTTCGTCGGTATGTATAATTTGTATCTTAATTTTAATAATTTTTACCATCAACGAATTGCCTGGATTTAATAAATAAGAAGCAAATATAGCAGACGATATAATCATGACATGGAGGCGCCAGCACGTTCACTTGCATTGCACATAAACTGGTGCGGCATCTCAATGTAAATTAACAGTAGGGGTTCAACCGAAACTCAGTGTGTATGCCTCAGACGAGAAACATATAGAGAGCTTGAAATGTCTGAACGAAACAATTCAAAACGAAAAGAAACAATTCAAAACGAAAAGAAATAGGATACTCTCTGATTATGTAATTTCTCTAGGCGCGTTCACTACGGAGAGGACGATCGTCAATTGCATCTTTGCAGCCGACTGTGACTTATTAATAAAAATGCACGCGTGTCACTGGATTTACAAATGCACAAATTGTAGGCCTATAATAGCCTACGCACACATATAATGTCGAAATAATGAGATATGTTGAAATAATATTATTAATAATAATAAATATTTTTGAAATATTTAGTTGAATGCTGAATGTTGTGCTTGTTCAAATTAATACAATTAAAACTTTATAATTGAATAAATAAAATAATAAATATTGAGTGGCCAAGTTTTGCATTTATTATTTATATATAATATATAGGACCTCTCTCTCTCTCTCTCTCTCTCTCTCTCTCTCTCTCTCTCTCTCTCTCTCTCTCTCTCTCTCTCTCTCTCTCTCTCTCTCTCTCTCTCTATATATATATATATATATATATATATATATATATATATATATATATATATATATATATATATATATATATATCGCCCCTGTTGAACGGTAAGATATTTTAAACAGTAATATTGTGAAATATTTATACAATTTAAAATAACTGTTACAAAGGTAGCGCAAAGGAGCCATCTAGTGGCCATTAGCGGATGCGCTGGAAGTGATTGCGCACGAGAAATGTGCGTGACATTAACGGCTGCGCTCTCCACAGAAAGACTGTTTGCGAAGTCACGGTGCATTGTTCGCGTTGGACATTAATAACTGTGTACGTCCACTGAGAAAAGTGAGTTTAATTTATCCCTTACTTGTTTAAGGTCGAGTATATACGTTAATGTCTGGAAGTACTCGAGTATTTGGGTCATAAATCCACTCGAGAGAACTGACGAGTTATGCTGTGTAGATTCATCCTTAGCACAGAATGAACGTCATTATAGAATGCTTATGCATGTTGTTTGTAACTAATTTGAGTGTTGTGCTTGTGTTATTCGAACAGATAGGCTATATCATTATTATTTACATTTATATTATTTGTTCTGTACAGATTACATTAAGCAATGGTGGGTCACGAGTTATTAGTCACCTGGTTAAGCTGGTGTATTGCTCTGGATATAATGTTAAGCTGATAGACTTCATCAATAATGTTAGTTTATACAGTCTATGTAACATTTATTACTGTTTTGTTTATTTCCAGCTACACACATATACTCAAGTATATAATGTCAACCTACCACTTACATTAACATAAACCTGAGAGGCAATTACTACAGTCAAATCTGCACCTGTAACCACTGTCTAATTAGGGCCCGAGCACCGATGGTGTGAGGACCCTCTTGGAATTGCTCTGTTTATTATTATTATTATTATTATTATTATTCTTCTCCGCAATGAATCGCATTTTTGAGGGCCTAAACATGCACGAAAACTCACGAAAATTTGCACACGCGTCAGAACTGGCGAAAATTTACATCTGATATGCGTTTCAAAATTGGGCGGGGCAAAATGGCTCGATAGCGCCACCTATAAAGGTTCAACGGAGTGCGCCTCGCGTTACGTTTCACGTACGTGTACGAAATTCGGTACATACATGTAATGGCCCAATACCTACAAAAAAGTCTCTTGGAGCGTAGCCCTTAACACAACAGGAAGTCAGCCATTTTGAACTTCCTCTCAGATTTTTGTGCAGTTTTTGCCATTTTCAGGCCTCGTACTTTAACGAACTCCTCCTACAGTTTTAATCTGATCATCTTCAAATTTGCTGAGTGTAATCTTAAGGCCTTTGCGACGTTAAATTGCGAAGATCTTGAGTTTTCGTCGAAGGGCGTGTCCTCGGCGGCCTGACAAATTTTGATGTTTCGCCATGAAACAGGAAGTTGCTGTAACTCAGGCAAACAATGTCCAATCTGCCCCAAACTTCACACGTTTGATAAGAGTTCTGTCCTGAACACATGTCCATGCTCATATTCAGTTACAGTCACAGCGCCACCTGCTGGCAACAGGAAGTGACATGTTTAACACTGTTGTGGACTCCTGATAACATATAAAAAAGTGCCAGCAAGTGTTAAACATGCTAACAACATACTTGAAACATGCTAAAACATGCTAGCAAGCACTTAGCTAAGTGCTAAAGCATGCTATTACTGCAATTCAATAGGAATTTGCTGTAACTCAGGTATGGAATGTCCAATCTGCCCCAAACTTCACACGTTTGATAAGAGTTCTGTCCTGAACACATGTCCATGCACATAATCAGTTACAGTCACAGCGCCACCTGCTGGCAACCGGAAGTGACATGTTTAACACTGTTGTGGACTCCTAATAACATATAAAAAAGTGCCAGCAAGTGCTAAACATGCTATCAACATACTTGAAACATGCTAAAACATGCTAGCAAACACTTAGCTAAGTGCTAAAGCATGCTATTACTGCAATTAAATAGTAATTTGCTGTAACTCAGGCATGGAATGTCCAATCTGCCCCAAACTTCACACATGTGATAAGGGTCCTGCCCTGAACACATCTACATGAGAATATTCAGTTATAGTAATAGCGCCACCTACTGGCAACACGAAGTGACATGTTTAACACTGTGATGCAGTACTAGCAACATAGTAAATATGCCATTGAATTATAAACATGTTATAAACATGTTAAAACGTGCTAGCAATTCTTAGCTAAGTGCTAAAGCATGCTAATGAAATGAAACAGGAAGTTGTTGTGACTTAAGAAGACAATGTCCAATCTGCCCCAAACTTCACACATTTGATAAGAGTCCTGCCCTGAACACATCTACATTACAATTTTTAGCTATAGTAATAGCGCCACCTACTGGCAACAGGAAGTGACATGTTTAACAGTGTGATGCAGTACTGGCAACATAGTAAATATGCCATTGAGTTATAAACATGTTATAAACATGTTAAAACATGCTAGCAATTCTTAGCTAAGTGCTAAAGCATGCTAATGAAATGAAACAGGAAGTTGTTGTTACTTAAGAAGGCAATGTCCAATCTGCCCCAAACTTCACACATTTGATAAGAGTCCTGCCCTGAACACATCTACATTACAATTTTCAGCTATAGTAATAGTGCCACCTACTGGCAACAGGAAGTGACATGTTTAACAGTGTGATGCAGTACTGGCAACATAGTAAATATGCCATTGAGTTATAAACATGTTATAAACATGTTAAACATGCTAGCAATTCTTAGCTAAGTGCTAAAGCATGCTAATGAAATGAAACAGGAAGTTGTTGTTACTTAAGAAGGCAATGTCCAATCTGCCCCAAACTTCACACATTTGATAAGAGTCCTGCCCTGAACACATCTACATGACAATATTCAGTTATAGTAATAGCGCCACCTACTGGCAACAGGAAGTGACATGTTTAACAGTGTGATGCAGTACTGGCAACATAGTAAATATGCCATTGAGTTATAAACATGTTATAAACATGTTAAAACATGCTAGCAATTCTTAGCTAAGTGCTAAAGCATGCTAATGCTATGAAACAGGAAGTTGTTTTTACTTAAGAAGGCAAAGTTCAATCTGCCCAAACTTCACATGTTTGATAAGAGTTCTGTCCTGAACACATGTGCATGCTCATATTCAGTTACAGTCATAGCGTCACCTGCTGGCAACAGGAAGTGACATGTTTAACAGCATGCTATTATACCCATAATAAAGGACATTTTTGTAACTGACTTTGACATACTCCCACTATATTTATCTACTTAAATGCACATTGCCCACCGTGGTCTGTCTTCCTAAAGCCACCGGGTGGCGATGGCACGGGTGCGAGGGCCCTTTCAATGCTGCTTGCAGCTTTAATGTATGTCTGTGCTGCCAAAGAAAGTTGAGTAAAATGTTCAATCTGATTCCTGCCTCCTGTCCTGCGTTCTGACCGACGCTCCAGGGCGAGAACTATAGCCTCCTAAGCACCTGTGGTCCTTTCTCTAAAACAATAACTATTTTCTATTTGAATATATTTTAAAGTGTAATTTATTCCTGTGATCAAAGCTGAATTTTCAGCATCATTACTCCAGTCTTCATTCAGTTCAGTGTCTCATAATCCTTCAGAAATCTGTTTAATATGATGATTTAATATGATGTGATTATTATCAGTGTTGAAAACAATTGTGTACAATTTTGTTTTCAGGATTATTTGATGGATAGAAAGTTCAAAACAACAGCATTTAGCTGAAATTTTCCAGCACAGGAATAAATTGCATTTTAAAATATATTTAAATAGAACGTTTAAATTGTATAAATTATCAATTGTGAAACAGTTTAAATTGTATAAATATTTCACAACATTTCTGTTTTTGCTGTATTTTGAATCAAAAATAAATGAAGCCTTGGTGAGCAGAAGAGAGTTCTTTTAAAAACATTTAAAAATCGTTCAAAAAACGGTAGTGTAAATATTGGCTGTTAAGTTAGCTTGTAAAAGAATTAACATGTTTTGAACATGAAAGGCATTCTTTTTTCCTAGCTCTAAGTGCCCATGCACATTTTTTTTCTTTTTTGCCTTGTTTTCGCCTTAATTCTCTTTAAGTCATTCAACATTTTCTTCAACATTTAATGACGTGGAGAACAAGGTATTCTGAGCCAACCTGGGCCGGGTTTCCCGATAACGATGTATTTTAGCTCTTAAGAGCACTCTCTACGTGCAAGGTTACGAACGCTCGCGGCAATTCCACGTGCGTTTCCCAAAAGTGCACTTAACATGAACGCGCGAGAAACGCGCTCTACGTGCTACTTAAGCATCGCTGTCCATTCGCGAAGTGCTGAAATATAACCTTATATGGAACCATATTCTGAACGTTTAACCTACAAATCGTCATTTGTTGTGGATTATAAATCAAGACAAGTCTAAAGCATCTATACAGGCGGCCGCGGAGGCACTGACAAAATGGCTGAAAAAAACAAAACGATACCTTTAAAAAAGGTCAAATTAAAGTAACACTAAGGATTTTTCCTCTTCGGTCGCCCTACTGGTTGGAAACGAAATTGTCCATTGCCGCTGTCGTAAATAATTTAGCCTACCGTCGCACACACGCTCGCTGTTTACCCAGCACCGGCTTTAGAATGAACGATGTCCACAGACAAGGTAGAGTATGTTACATGATTTCATAAAAAGGATGATGTATTGTGACATCAGAAACGAAGAAAAACGAAATAATGACTATTGTAGCGCTTGACGTACACTGTAAAAAGTAAAACATTGCTGTTTTTGGTTTGATATATTTATTTTCATTCCAATAGCCTAAAATTATTAGATTGTTAAGTAAAATTACATTTTTTAATTTGTATGTGTCTTTCAATCTATTTTCTTAGATTGATACAATATAAAATTATAACATCATAATGAAATTTAAATTATACATTCGATCAAACGACTTTTATTAGATTAAGCATGGTTTGCGCATGCGCACACATGAAAACTCGAGAGAAAGTTCTGGAAGAGGCCGAACGCAGAAGTCGGAGGCATCTGCTGAACAGCGCGAAGTGAACAGGACACGTTTGTCAGGTAAGGGAGGAATTCACCAAAATTGCACGTTTGCATTATCATTGCCTTTTATTTCAGCACTCACACTATAATTTTTATAAGATGACAGTTCAGTTTTTATAAGGTGACTTCAAATTCTCAGTTATACTGATAGCCAGCAGTGACCGTTAACGTTACAGCCTAGCGTGTAATGGGGAAACCCATTCAGCATTTAAATACTTGAAAAATATTAATGTCATAATATAATTTTAGTGAACAAACACGCTGATTAGAAGTTATTATAACGTTAATTTTGACATTAGCGGTATATATATAACATGGTGCCATTTTAAAGCTAACGATTTTCCTGGGAAATCCAAGAACTTAGCTAATATTATATAGACTGATTGAACGGATATTATGAAAGGAAAAAATATTTTCTCACTCTGAATGTTGTAAAAAAAAAAGTTGTATTCATGACTAAGGCTTGAGTATATTGTATTTCTTTTCCGACAATTAACGTTAAATGAATCACCTCAATATGTGAGTGACGTGTGTAACGTTTCCCGCTCAGAGTTTAGGTTAACGTTCGCTAACTGGCTCTGCTCCTCCGGGCGCTCAATGCCAATATGAATGCCGATTTTATGTTTTAAATTTGCGAAGGCGGAAATGAATGTAAGTAAAATGAATTTACACTTTGAAACTGTAAAACTAAAACGGATTATTGTTTGGATTTGAATTTTAGGAAAGCTGCTGCTTGGTAGGCCTAGTTCCTGGTGCCAGTTTTGGTTGCCTGTCAAGACACTGGTAAGTTCAAGTTGTTTTTGTCATTGGGGGGTGGGGGTCGGGTTGGGATCAGTAGGTGATTCGTGTATTGCATTCAATACTGATTGCACTGATTCAGGTCGGACAAATGATTTTAGTAATCGAGTAGCTGCTAATTCACGTATCGGATTTTCCCGATCTAACCTGCGGAGATAGCCAATATCCGTGAGCCATGTCTGCGCTTTTACGTTGTCTGCTGAAATGACTCAAAAAGTGATTCCCCGCCGCCGCCGGCTAGTCTATTAGCTGACTGCAAATTGTGGAATGGGTTTCCTGAACGGAGGCACGGCTCAATGAGACACAGAGACCCCCTCAGGAAATCCATTCCGTAGTTTGCAGCCAGCTTGGGAGGATAGCATTGTGACTAACCAACATGTTCGCTGTGTGGAAATAATTCACACTGGAAACACAGCAGAGGCAGAGCAAGACAGCAAAATGCAATGTTTGCAAAGCCGTATTAATTCAACCTTTTGTCTGTGATGCGTTTTGCTATTCGCACTTGCTATAACTTTAGATCACTCATGCGGTGCCACAGCGCGCACAACACGACAGCCCCCTGAGGTCGGATGACCCGCGGACGCGTCAACTCGATGTTTACTAAATGTTTCTATTAATATCTCCGCGATTGTGCGGCTCACATAAATGGTTCTGATTTAGCCGTAATCGATAGATTCTCAGCTTCAACGTCCTTGCTCTCTGTGTGAGTAACGTATGACCTCGCGAGAATAAGATGGTCGTTCACCTTGCGTGATTGTTGGGCTAGCTTGTCTGTCTGCGTTTTGTGTGAAACCAACCAATAGATGCGGTTGAAATCCCTAAGTGCTCTCCCATCTCCTCACAGTGAGGAAAATAACCGCTGACATGGTGGGTTTCTGTTATTTCTAATATATAGTTCATCTTTGGTTTGAAAAAAAAAAAACGTTGAAAAGTTGATATATAGACAAGAAAACATGAAAATGTGTACATTTAGTAAATATTGTTAGTAGTGAGTTTTTTTTTATTGGTTCTATGTGATATTTTAATTATTTACTTGAAATATTTAACTATGTGTAATGGATCAATGTAATATACAAGTTTTCACTTTTTACCTTTAATTATTGAAATTTATGAACTTTTTGCAGGACCCTTTATTCATTACTATGTATTTTCTCGCCAGGATATGCCAGGTGATGGACTGGAGCAACCAATGGCCGTCTTCATCAGTGAGACAGACACCAGGGTTCTCATTGAGGGCACAGAGGTCCTCAGTAACGTGTCCTCAACCGCAGCTGCTGTAGCAATGCTATTTGGACTGACATATGTGCTAAACCTTAAGTATCCAAAAGAGCTGAAATTTACTTTTGAGTTTTTTCATCAGATTTTAATGGAACTTGACACAAGAAAATTGACCCCAAAATATGTCGCCTCTGCACTCTGCTGCATAGTCAATGACTGACTGACAGCCTCCATTTCTATGGGGTTAGATTTCAATCACAATTCTGTGCGCGCAAGATCACATTTTGAGCGTACAAAAGGGCATTTCACACGCGCGTGAACTGAGTTTTGCGCAGTAATGTTCGTCTTGCAGATAAGAAAATATTTCGAGCAAATTCATTTTTGCATTTAAATTAAGTATTTGGATGTGCACGGACGTTCTCTTTGACATGTGCAATGTTTCACTTTCTTGCTCCTCTCATACCAGCTCAGAGTGCTCTCTAAGCGCAGACGCTCGCTTGCTCAACACAACCCAGTGTTATTATATGCCATAATTCCAGCCAATCAGAGATGAGGCTGCTAAATTCTGATTGGCTGGTTTGACAACCAATCACAAGACTCCCTGCATCACCGAATGTGGAAGAGGGAAAAATACATGGTGGAAGATGTTTATGTATATGTTTGATTTGTTTAATGACTTGATTACTTCAATTTAAGTTCAAATGTCTAATCAAGTCGTATTATTACTGTACATAATGTCCCATTGTCCCTACACCTCAAGTGGTAGTTCTAACTTCTTTCTGAACTGCAAGTTATGTAATTAACATTTGAATATGAATGTGACCGAGCTGGGGTCTCAAATGTTACACGTTTTCAGAAATGAAGATGGACAGACTTTTCCCCTTTTAGTGAGATAAGTGTGTAAAACCGGTACATCACTCGCATCAGAATAAATTAAAAAAACATCATATAAACGTAGAAATGCAATGTAATAACGTTAAAATAATAATTTACTTATCCTTGGAATTATTTAAACAAAAACATTCACAGCAGAGATGTTCTGTAAAAACCGTACTAAAAAAAAAAATACTGTATATTATTATAAACTATTTAGTATGGATAGTGTGCACATTGGGATGCAGGCTTGTTCCCCTCACAAAAAAAATAAAAATCTAATTATGCGAGTAATTATATAGATTTTTTTTATATAGATTTTCACTTAGTTATATTTGCATTGTTACCCACATGTCCCACCCACATTTTGCAGTGAGGGGAACAAGCCTGCATCCCAATGTGCATCCCACGCTATCCATCCTATATAAATTACACACACTTCCTGTTTCACGTTTCTCGCCATACTTTCGTTTCCTCGCCACGGCCAAACCGTTCGAGATATTAAAAATCCCAGGCAATTTTTCATCCTCAATGTCTTGACTTTACGCTTTTTACAGAACATCTCTGCTGTGAATTTTTTTGTTTAAATAATTCCAAGGATAAGTAAATTATTATTTTAACGTTATTACATTGCATTTCTACGTTTATATGATGTTTTTTTAATTTATTCTGATGCGAGTGATGTACCGGTTTTACACACTTATCTCACTAAAAGGGGAAAAGTCTGTCCATCTTCATTTCTGAAAACGTGTAACATTTGAGAGACCAGCTCGGTCACATTCATATTCAAATGTTAATTACATAACTTGCAGTTCAGAAAGAAGTTAGAACTACCACTTGAGGTGTAGGGACAATGGGACATTATGTACAGTAATAATACGACTTGATTAGACATTTGAACTTAAATTGAAGTAATCAAGTCATTAAACAAATCAAACATATACATAAACATCTTCCACCATGTATTTTTCCCTCTTCCACATTCGGTGATGCAGGGAGACTTGTGATTGGTTGTCAAACCAGCCAATCAGAATTTAGCAGCCTCATCTCTGATTGGTTGGAATTATGGCATATTGTAACACTGGGTTGTGTTGAGCAAGCGAGCGTCTGCGCTTAGAGAGCATTCTGAGCTGGTATGAGAGGAGTAAGAAAGTGAAACTTTGCACATGTGAAAGAGAACGTCCGCGCACATCCAAATACTTAATTTAAATGCAAAAATGATTTTAATTTGCTCGAAATATTTTCTTATCTGCAAGACGAACATTACTGCGAAAAACTCAGTTCACACGCGTGCGAAATGCCCTTTTGTACGCTCAAAATGTGATCTTGCACGTGCTAGCCTGGTTCTACCAGACTCTCGTACATTTCATTTGTACAGAGAGTCTGGCACCGCTCCATTGACAAGCGTTAACTTCCTTGTAGGCGGGTATTATATTGAAGTCTAAAACTATTGGATCTGCCCAGAGTCACTCTGGATCTGCCACCCCGTGGGAGGATGGCCATAAACGCAAAACTAAGCAAAGATTGTTCTTGCTCCGGCTTTAACTTCTTGATATTCGGCAGCGTTAGCCACAACGGACCGAATGGCTTCG
Organism: Chrosomus eos; assembly: GCA_036326025.1. Lineage (NCBI taxonomy): Eukaryota > Metazoa > Chordata > Actinopteri > Cypriniformes > Leuciscidae > Chrosomus > Chrosomus eos. The sequence continues at coordinate 259,059 of JAZAVI010000054.1, forward strand.
CTCGCATCTTTCTTATTTTGAACTACAACTCAAAATAACGCACGAGTCGACATCAACGTCATCGTTCTCAGCCACTCCCTCTGTTCTTTGATTGGTCCTACAAAAAATTGATTTCTGGAAACCAAAGTCAACAGCACAATCCCAGACGTAGTACTGAAGAAAAATGAAATTGAGCGGAAGTGCGTAGGAGGGCGGAGTCAGGCTAGCGCGTGCAGAATTGTGATTGAAATCTAGCCCATACATTTCAGTGTTTTGATGAACACACACACAAACACAGGATGGCAGAAATGCCTTCACCCCAGTCTCCACTACATCGTGTAATAGTAGTTCAGTAGTTTGTTCTTTACTGGATGTGGCAATATCCATGTTTTGTATTTGATTTACATGTATTTCTTCTGCCAAAAATGTTAATACTTGAGAGAAGCAGACCAATTGTTTTTAGGTATTTGTTATTTCTTATTCTTCTATGATATATTCACATTTTAATACTGCTATATATGAAATTCAACTTGAAATTAACTGATTACATGAACTGTCTCAATTACATCTGTATTTGTAAAACAATGTTTGTTTTGCCAAAAAAAGTAATTTTAAAAACAATGATTTTCATACAATATTTAATAAATATTTAAAAGAATGTTTGATCTGACTCATTTAAATGTGTATATACATATTGAGAGAATTTAATTTTTTTAGATTATGCCAATTGTGAAGCCTTTTATATTACTTGCAATGAATACATATTTCAGATTGAAGAAAACTCAATTTAGATCAAGTCTGTTAAAACCCTTTTTTTTTATTTAAGCCAATTTAAAATATTGATTTAAATCAAATTCAGAAAATAGTTTGCATGAAATCAAGTCTGTTAAAAAACTTTTTTTTTTAATTTAAGCCAATTTAAAATATTGATTTAGACCAAATTCAGAAAAGAGTTTGCATGAAATGCAGAAAATTAGTTTGAACTGAATGGTTTCTGAACATTAGGTCAATGTAAAATCTTTATTGTGAATGGTTACTTCAATTTTATTAAATTAATCCAATGTTTTACTTTTTACAGTGTAAAGCAGTCGAATTGTGTAGTTCTTTTTTGTGCACGGGTTCCTACCCGAAACCCGAAGTTACATAGTGCCAGTAAAAGCGACACAGACCACGTCAGGCTATGGCAGACGAGTCATTTAACTTATTTTAAGTCGATGTACCATCACAAGGGTCTTGGAAATATATTATGAAGGTTGAAAATTGTTACTTAGTGTTACTTTAATGTCCTTTTAGAGGAGATAGAGCGAAACAAAGACTTTATTTTTAACAGATTTAAAGGACACCATACAAATAAGGAAAAACAAAACATCAGGGAGGACAACATTGCAAACTAACTGCAACCAGCGCCGTTCAAAGATCAGGGAAGGGGGTCCGCAAAATACATGGCTGGTTTTCGTGCATGTCAGCAAGTCATTGGCAATTTTTTTTAAAATTCATCCCTATTTTGCCCAGTTTTTAAAACATGATTCCCACATTACTTCGTTTATGATTTTTTTTTCATTCATTTAATTTAGATGTGTATTTCAATTTTTTTCTTCCCTTTTTAATTATTTCATTTATAAATTAATTTAAACAAAACACGAGTACAATAATAAAGTGTACAATAAAGTACAATCGTTGTTATATTATACTCACGTTGCACTGTAATCTGTTAAATCTAGATAAAAGTGTAATCTGCCGGTTGTCCTGCAGGTGACCTCATAGATCTGTCTTCTTACGACGCACTTGCCCAGGTAGGAGGGGACGTTCTCGCGACCTTGTGCAACGTTCCCTAAAAGTTCTAAAGGTCACGAAAGTTCCGAACCTTCACAGAACATTAGAGACGTTCATAGAACGTCCTCTTTTGGTTATGAAAGTGCTGCAGTTCAAGGTTCCTTATATGACTTTAGGGGGACGTTCTATTTGGGGTATTTTATGGTCACATAGCTAACGTTACAAAGAGGACATTTAGGACGTTAACAGAACGTTCCCATACGGTTCTCTGTTGGTCATATAGTAACGTTCCCGATATGACTTTAGGGGGACGTTCGATATAGGTTATTCTATGGTCACACAATAACGTTACAAAGAGGACATTTAGGACGTTAACAGAACGTTCCCATACGGTTCTCTGGGTGGGGATTTACGATTACTCCAGAGCACTCGTAGTTCTACGAAGATTTTCAAGTGCTACTTACGGTAAGTTACGATGCTTTTGGGAAACAGACCATAATATTAAGATCAGTCGTACGATCGTTTTTACGATCAACTTAGGCTTACGATGCTTTTGGGAAACGCAGCCCTGGTTAGTTTATTATGTTTTATCAATTTATTATTTTCAAATTATAGTTTTTTTTATTCGTTACAATAAAGGACTAACATGGTAACTTCTGACCAAAAAGAAGGGCAATTAGATGTATGAATTTCTGATGATCAGGAGGGGTTGTCAGCTCTGGCCCTCTAGGTCCACTTTCCTGCAGAGTTTAGCTCCAACCCTGATCTGTTGAGAGCCCCTGGTTTAGAATTTGCTCTTCTCCTCGCGAGCATCAGAAATTCATACATCTATTATAATTAAATTTTTGGTATTATAACCCCTGCTTGACACCGCATCAGTCATTTCAACTAAAAGATGAAGGCTGTTATATTAACGTTGCCCACTAGATGGCGCCATAGGATAAGGAATCGTTTGTCAACTGTTTTTAATTTGGTTTCTATCCCTTTGAATGGAAATAAATGCATTGAGTAAGGTTTTATATAATTAATTTACATATAAATGTGTGAAATGTGAATCGCTAATATTTGATGGTGGAAAAATATTTTAATATTTATATAAATAAAAGTTTATTTCTATTTATTTATTTTTAATTTCATAATGTTTTATTTAACAGGTGGTGATTTTAATAAATAGCAATAAGTAGTAGCAAGCTATTGCATTGAAAATAACAATACAATCAAACCCATCACTTGGATACCATGAATTCCTCCCTTCTGTTCCTTCTAATCACATCATGTGCATTAATATATTTCTGTACACTAATATTTTCTTCCACTATAATGCATGTCCCACCTGATCTGCCATTTCTTCATCATTTTAGATTTTTTAAATAATTGTATTAATAACTTCTTTATCAAAGGGATTGGTTATAACATCCAGGATAGTCCCCCAGCACTGCACATTGTATATGTCTTCCTCATAAACACCTGATTCCACTCATCAGCTCATTAGACTCCAAGACCTGAAGCGGGTGTATGTCAGATAAAGGAGATACAACATGTGCAGACTGTAAAACATGAAATGGGAACATGGGAACCCCTGCTCTACTACAGTGTGTAGAAGAAGTAACCAAAAAGATCATGAGATTTGTAGACAAGGAGTCTCCATCCCCTGCTCACGGAGAGCTACTGTCCTACTTCAGTGCCAACACCTGTAATTATCAAGCAACCCTGAACACAGAGATGAACTGCTTTAACACCTAATTCAACTATTAATAAAATTGGGAGTCAATTATCTACTTTAGGTTCTGCTTGGCTCAGCTGTCTAGAATTTTATAGTAACATTATACAGTAATATTATAAAATTAATATATAATACTTTAGTGTTTTATTTATAACAAACATTTTATTTTTCTGTAATGCAACCTCTTAGTTAGTAAAAGGATATATAGGCCTATGAATTGCCAGGTGAATGTGCCAAGGAAGCCAAAGGAAAGTTAGATATAGACATTAAGGTAAATTAGCTAATACTGAGATTAAGTTAATAAAACAATGTGAAAAGTAGATGGCAGAAACAATGGGAGGAAGAAAAAAACAGGAAGATGGCTTTAAAACATCCAAATAAATGCTGGTGAAGGTAGAATAACAAGGAGAAATAAAAAGGGAGATTCAATTATTTCTAGACTTAGATTTGAGCATAAATTTAGATGGAGTCACACGTTGGTGTGTCTGTGATGATGCGACGTTGGTGTCACGCGTCTGTGATGATCCGACGTTGGTGTCACGCGTCTGTGATGATGCGACGTTGGTGTCACGCGTCTGTGATGTATGGAAGGCCAAAAGTATGACGCTCGCTTTATGGCGCTCGCTTTGTATCGTTTGATTCCTAACCAAGCTTAAAGACGTGTTAACGTGCGTGTGGAGAACGTCTGCACGTCTTAACGTCTGCCCGTCTGCACGTCTGCACGTCTGGACGTCTGCACGTCTGCCCGTCTGCACGTCTGCACGTCTGCCCGTCTGCACGTCCGGACGTCTGGAGCTCGGGTGGTTCGAACGAAGAATCGATTCGCTCGGGTGGTTCGAACGAAGAATCGATTCCGAGGCTTTGGGAATTGAGAGTAGATTCCAAAGGTTCAAAATGCAAAGGTTGGAATCGATTCCATTAAGGGGAATGATCTCATACTTGTTGTAGTTTAGGACAAGTAATGAATCTGATTTATGAAATCAATCGACAAAAACAATCAAATTAATTTTTAAGTCATTAAATTCAAGTTCACGTAAACTTTTCCCTCCGCTGCGGCTGTCTGTCATTCTCCATTCAGCATCAAACAGCGCGTCGCGTTCGGGTACGACAGTTAACAATGATGAAACTCTCTCCAAGATGATTCAATGTTAATATTATTATACTTGATCTGTAGATAAAGGTCTATGGTTTCGCATAAAATGACTATATTGCTGGACTGTATTGCTGTATCTTAACCATGTTCCTTTCTACCGTGTGTCTGTTAGATCACAACACAGGAGAGCACTATCATTCTCACACAGTAACTGAAATTTAAAACTGTTAAAAGAAAAGGCATCAGATTGATGCTTTAAAATATGGAATATTAAAAATTTTCTCACGGGGGAGCATGCCCCCGGACCCCCCTAGAGGGGTAATATCCATCTCACCTGGGGGAGGAGTAATATATATATAACTTTTTGATGCACCTAAAATATTTTAATACGTTTATATGCTTATATGCTATTATATTGTAGACTATTGAGTGGATAAAATATAGAAATTAATTAAAAGGATTTCTATATTTTATCCACTCAATAGTGTACAAATATAATAGCCATATAAACGTAGCGTAATTATAATAATAAAATATTTTAGGTGCATCAAAAACGTGCTCGCTAAGCAGATAAGCTAATCCAGCACAAATTGGTGCATAAAAGGTCACCAAAATGAAGTATTTGAACCTCATAATTAAATACAAAAGGAGGAAAAAAACACTTTTTGAAAAAAGAACCCCCCTTTCAATAGGCTGCTACGGACCTGGAAACAGACTTCTCACCAAAACAATAAGATCCCGTATTATTACTGAAGTGGATAGTCCATCATACAAACTAGACCACAATCCTTTTGCATATAAGCCTGCTACATATTGCCTAGGCCTTCATAAAAAAGAGTAACAAAAACGTTTCAATTCCTCCAACAACACAATGATAAAAACAATACATACCAAATAGCAATAAAATATGAAGCCTACATATGTAGAAGGGCTGCACAATATATCGAAATATCGCAAATGTATTTCGCAATATGCATATCGCAACGGCTTGCAATAACTGGTCATGAGTAAAAGACAAGAGAAAATCACTCACTGCTCTTGGCTGAATAACGTTTGTAGCTTTAATAAGAATCAGTATAGGCCTATATTTAATTGATACAGTGAAAACTAATGTTTTTTTGTTTTTGTTTTTTGTTTTTGTTTAACATTTGATTCAGTTTCTGTTGTTAAATATGTAGGATAACCTGAACAAACCCCGTGGTTTATATTGATGTTAAAATAGCGCTTCTTATAAAACACTCTGATGTTCACTTTATAGAAGTTTTCTTGTCACAAAAAGATTGTGAAACACGTAGGCCTACATGGGTTATATAATTTTAAATATAGCCTATTTTAAAGATAATATAGCCTATCGCATTTTCTTCAATATCGTGCAGCCCCATGTAGCACATAGTAATTTCTAAATATGATAATGTTTCAACGTTTCGTTTTGTGTAATAAAGTAGGCTATAGCCTATTAATTTTCTGACAGGCTGAGGGGGAACCAAGACGCGCTTCCCATTTAAAAACAAGTTTCAAGTTACTTTTCACCGTGACTGTCCGCTCAATATCCGCTCTTTGCCAGTTTCACATTTGTTTAAATATTATAATAGGCTTTTGTTGTTTTATTTCATTTATGTTGATTATGAACAGTGAACAGCATAAGAGCAACATCATAGGACGCGAAATATGGCGGGAGACATGCAGTGTTTAAAACATGATTTTAAGTTTTGTTTTGTACAAAGACTTTCTTTAAAGTGAATTTCTTTTTTGTATCAATTATGCACGAGCTGACGAGCATGCATGGGAATAGGCAATAGTCTATATAATAATAATAATACAAAAAATATATAGTAGAGTGGCAGTGGATGAAATTATATTCTATATATCTATGTTATAAAAAATCGTTCTAACTTTTAGCAAGCTCATTTAAACCGAGTAAATGCCGAAATTAAAGGAACTCGGCCAAACAAATATGAAACTACTAAATATAAATATAAAACCGCCAGTAGATGGCGGCAAGGCACTGTTCTATTGACATTACTGGTTAATGTTCAACCTATTCTTTCAAAAACACAAAGAGGCTATATATTTATTATTTTTTATTAGAATAATTATTTTATTATTTAATATCCACGCAACTACTCATTTTAGACAATTGCAATTGTTCTGCTGTGGTGCTGTTTGGAACTATTTTTTTTATTGTGTGAAATGTCATTAACATATTGTTTATTTACAGGCATTCTGGTTTTCTAATGATTCTTTTTTTAAAGCTAAAGACTGCTAATTACAGAAACATTAAAAATAAATATTTACAAATGTGTGTTTTACTTGGTATTTTTTCTCATCTATAACAGTGAATGTATGAGAAAATCAGGAAAAATAGATATCAGGCGTGCAGACGGGCAGACGTGCAGACGGGCAGACGTGCAGACGTGCAGACGTATGCAGACCATAGATGCAGACGGGCAGACGTTAAGACGTAATCCACACGTTTACTTCCATACACTTCTAACGTGACGCCGCCGTGACGTCTGCATAGATCAACAGCTACACGTTATTGACGTGTCTACGTGACGTGATATTTGCGTGTACGTCTCCATATAAAACAAATGGAGACGTACACGCACGTATACACGTGTGTTATCTGTCGTGCTTGTGAGTCTCGTCGCCGAATAAAACATTTGGAGCGCCATACGCTTTGTATCGTTTGATTCCTAACCAAGCTTAAAGACGTGTTAACGTGCGTGTGGAGAACGTCTGCACGTCTTAACGTCTGCCCGTCTGCACGTCTGGACGTCTGCCCGTCTGCACGTCTGGACGTCTGGAGCTCGGGTGGTTCGAACGAAGAATCGATTCCGAGGCTTTGGGAATTGAGAGTAGATTCCAAAGGTTCAAAATGCAAAGGTTGGAATCGATTCCATTAAGGGGAATGATCTCTTACTCGTTGTAGTTTAGGACAAGTAATGAATCTGATTTATGAAATCAATCGACAAAAACAATCAAATTAATTTTTAAGTCATTAAATTCAAGTTCACGTAAACTTTTCCCTCCGCTGCGGCTGTCTGTCATTCTCCATTCAGCATCAAACAGCGCGTCGCGTTCGGGTACGACAGTCAACATGATGAAACTCTCTCCAAGATGATTCAATGTTAATATTATTATACTTGATCTGTAGATAAAGGTCTATGGTTTCGCATAAAATGACTATATTGCTGGACTGTATTGCTGTATCTTAACCATGTTCCTTTCTAGCGTGTGTCTTGTTAGATCACAACACAGGAGAGCACTATCATTCTTTACGCGCACAGTAACTGAAATTTAAAACTGTTAAAAGAAAAGGCTCAAAAAACTATTGTATAGATAGATGGCAAAAAATGCATCTCAAAATGCATCAGATTGATGCTTTAAAATATGGAATATTAAAAATTTTCTCACGGGGGAGCATGCCCCCGGACCCCCCTAGAGGGGTAATATCCATCTCACCTGGGGGAGGAGTAATATATATATATATTATATATATATATATTATATATATATATATATATATATATATATATATATATATATATATATATATATATATATATATATATATATAAAACTTTTTGATGCACCTAAAATATTTTAATACGTTTATATGCTTATATGCTATTATATTGTAGACTATTGAGTGGATAAAATATAGAAATTAATTAAAAGGATTTCTATATTTTATGCACTCAATAGTGTACAAATATAATAGCCATATAAACGTAGCGTAATTATAATAATAAAATATTTTAGGTGCATCAAAAACGTGCTCGCTAAGCAGATAAGCTAATCCAGCACAAATTGGTGCATAAAAGGTCACCAAAATGAAGTATTTGAACCTCATAATTAAATACAAAAGGAGGAAAAAAACACTTTTTGAAAAAAAGAACCCCCCCTTTCAATAGGCTGCTACGGACCTGGAAACAGACTTCTCACCAAAACAATAAGATCCCGTATTATTACTGAAGTGGATAGTCCATCATACAAACTAGACCACAATCCTTTTGCATATAAGCCTGCTACATATTGCCTAGGCCTACTTCATAAAAAAGAGTAACAAAAACGTTTCAATTCCTCCAACAACACAATGATAAAAACAATACATACCAAATGGCAATAAAATATGAAGCCTACAAAGAAGGGCTGCACAATATATCGAAATATCGCAAATGTATTTCGCAATATGCATATCGCAACGGCTTGCAATAACTGGTCATGAGTAAAAGACAAGAGAAAATCACTCACTGCTCTTGGCTGAATAACGTTTGTAGCTTTAATAAGAATCAGTATAGGCCTATATTTAATTGATACAGTGAAAACTAATGTTTTTTTGTTTTTGTTTTTTGTTTTTGTTTAACATTTGATTCAGTTTCTGTTGTTAAATATGTAGGATAACCTGAACAAACCCCGTGGTTTATATTGATGTTAAAATAGCGCTTCTTATAAAACACTCTGATGTTCACTTTATAGAAGTTTTCTTGTCACAAAAAGATTGTGAAACACGTAGGCCTACATGGGTTATATAATTTTAAATATAGCCTATTTTAAAGATAATATAGCCTATCGCATTTTCTTCAATATCGTGCAGCCCCATGTAGCACATAGTAATTTCTAAATATGATAATGTTTCAACGTTTCGTTTTGTGTAATAAAGTAGGCTATAGCCTATTAATTTTCTGACAGGCTGAGGGGGAACCAAGACGCGCTTCCCATTTAAAAACAAGTTTCAAGTTACTTTTCACCGTGACTGTCCGCTCAATATCCGCTCTTTGCCAGTTTCACATTTGTTTAAATATTATAATAGGCTTTTGTTGTTTTATTTCATTTATGTTGATTATGAACAGTGAACAGCATAAGAGCAACATCATAGGACGCGAAATATGACGGGAGACATGAAGTGGGTCAGACATGATTTTAAGTTTTGTTTTGTACAAAGACTTTCTTTAAAGTGAATTTCGTTTTGTATCAATTATGCACGAGCTGACGAGCATGCATGGGAATAGGCAATAGTCTATATAATAATAATAATACAAAAAGTGGCAGTGGATGAAATTATATTCTATATATCTATGTTATAAAAAATCGTTCTAACTTCTAGCAAGCTCATTTAAACCGAGTAAATGCCGAAATTAAAGGAACTCGGCCAAACAAATATGAAACTACTAAATATAAATATAAAACCGCCAGTAGATGGCGGCAAGGCACTGTTCTATTGACATTACTGGTTAATGTTCAACCTATTCTTTCAAAAACACAAAGAGGCTATATATTTATTATTTTTTATTATAATAATTATTTTATTATTTAATATCCACGCAACTACTCATTTTAGACAATTGCAATTGTTCTGCTGTGGTGCTGTTTGGAACTATTTTTTTTATTGTGTGAAATGTCATTAACATATTGTTTATTTACAGGCATTCTGGTTTTCTAATGATTCTTTTTTTAAAGCTAAAGACTGCTAATTACAGAAACATTAAAATAAATATTTACAAATGTGTGTTTTACTTGGTATTTTTTCTCATCTATAACAGTGAATGTATGAGAAAATCAGGAAAAATAGATATCAGGCGTGCAGACGTGCAGACGGGCAGACGTGCAGACGTATGCAGACCATAAATGCAGACGGGCAGACGTTAAGACGTAATCCACACGTTTTATGGCGCGTTTTCCGTGCCAAAATCAAACATTCGAACGACCGATCGACCGACCGAACGTCTATCCGAACGTGTTGTACTTTTGAGCGTCTGACCGAGCGGGTTGACCCACGTGACGACCTGACGTGACGTCAACGTCTTGAAATTAGCCGTTTTTTAGCCATGCAAGTATCCAAGCTTATGTGTAAAGACTATAAATGGACATGAAAGGCAATACATATACATATTGTACCCCTAAAACAACACCAACACATTTTTTCTGAACCCTGTGCATGTGAGGTTATGTGTTTTACTTTCAAAGAGTAGAAATACTGTAGGCTAGCCTATATACAGACATGCAATAGTCTTAATTTGACCAATATAATCATTTTAACTAGTTTTTATTAATTGTATTGCCTAATGTAAAGTCAAAAACACTCGAAATTAATAAATGTAGCCTATCATTTAAAAAAAAACAGATCCAGAAGGTTTCCATAAATATAAATACGCCTATCAGATTTATTTCTTTGGAAATGTATATAATAATATGAATAAAAATGAATATATATATATATATATATATAATATATATATATATATATATATATATATATATATATATTATATATATATATATTATATATTTTTTTATATATATATATATATACATGTTTATGCGTCTTTGTTGTTTCTGTTTGATTGTTTGTTTGTATTATATATATATATATATATATATATATATATGCACACACACACACACACACACACACACACACACACACACACACACACACACTTATATTTTAAACTGTTGTGACCTGTGCATCTACAGTTTAAAATAATTGCACAAAAAAGCTAATATGAAATATTGTTACTGAAAGTTCTATATAGCATATTTAAAATTATTTAGCCTATTTATTTTTCCAACAAATGTTACAAGTCCAAAAAAGTCCATACTGTCATGTTGCTCTTCGGTCACTTTTGACCAAACAATTTTCTGTTTTAATTAAAAATCACAATTATACATAAATGAACTGGTAGGGCAACATGAGTGTAACATACTTTTCAATTAGAGTTTTTTACTGTAACCTTTTTGGCTTTTGGAATTGGACTACTGTATTTTTACACTATGTGGAAGTGCTGAATATACAGACATTCATTACGTACTATACAATATTCAGTACAATACTATACTTGGGAGTGCATACAGTGTACGATTTATTCACCTTACTAATGTCAGTAGCAATTACTATAGCCTACTTTTTTTTTACATAACACTGCAAAATTGATTTGCAATACTCTTTTTCTGTAACTGCTTACTTTGGATTCTGTGTTCTCCATTTTTGAAATGCAGTGTCTAATGAATGAGTGTTTATAATATTGAGCTGGATATGATTTGAAAGCATTGCACAGATAATGATTTTTTGATTTTGACAGAAGAGTCAGATGTTCTCTGAATGTAGTTTGAAAGTTTTGTGTTTAAGGTTTTGAGAAAGTGGGTGATGGTTCCAAGAAATGTTTTTTAGCAATTCAGGAAACCTGTAATATAGATTAAAAACATGCATAAAATGTTTTATCAAAAAAAAAAAAAAAAAAAAACTAATAAAAAGTGATTCTTCTAATCAAGCATGATCTTTTATTTCAATAACTTAGAGATCTCAACACTGACTCAATCTTAAATAAAATGTCTAAATTATCATAATCTTTCACAAATAAACATCATAAATGTTAAAGTGGAAAGGTTTATTTAAGACATGTGTATAAGAGTTCTAATATTACATTTAGACATAGTCAGCTGAATATACTTTACTTTGTAATTAAGGTTCGTTGATTTGCATGTCTGCCACATATAAATAATGAGGCAAAACGAAATGATTGATAATTTTCATAAAATCATCTGTAACACGTTCCTACATGTGCTTACGTGTTGTTAACGCGTTCCCATGGCGACCGGTCGGCAGTGCGAGTAACCGATCGTCTTCCCAACGTGTTGTTAACGTGTGAAGACACGTTGTAACACGTTTGTGTTTTTCAGTTTAACTTCTTATGCTTCTATTGTATCCTCTAACTGGTCCACATTTGATTATTGGCTGATTTAGAAAGTTATGTGCTGTGTATTATTAAAGTTAAATATAGCAGCAGAGGCTATTAGGCTAACAAACTGAGCATTGACGGCTAATTCGGAAAAGCACGAGATATTCCACATAATTGTTCTCTATCTCCCTTTAAAACGGAAGTTTTGGGAACAGACAATGTCTCATATTCACATTCAAATGCAGCGAAAACGGCAGCCCGATCTGCTTTTGGATGCATTTAAAAAGTCCATATCCTATAAAATATACTGACCATTTATATCAGACAAATTGATTTTACAAACGTAACAATTGTGGTCTCAGATAAACATGTTTATTCCTACTCTATAGAGGTTAAGATATGTCTGAATCTCAGGAAGATATTTTTGATCAAGTAGATACAGTATCTCTGTAAATGCAAATAAAATTGATGTTCTTTATTTCATGCAAGACCTTACACCAAAATCAACGTGTCTTCTATGGAAACTGAACATGTGTTTATATTGTATAACCTCAATTAAAACATCCAGAGCTGACTATGAAAAATCAGATTCGAGCGGTTGAGATAGGCAGGTCCACTGTAAAGGTTGAATTGTAATACATCAAAGTATTAACTAAAATAGGTTTATGTTGAACTATTTTAATATTGAACAAACTAATAAATACATATTTTCTGTAGTGACAACTCCCAATATTGATATTTTTGGCAGCCAAAAAAAAAAAAAAAATGCAATAATTAATGTACATTTTTCCCATTCAAAAATAATAACAAAACAATTGTTTTCTAATTTTTAAAAAAATATTTTTTCAATGAATGCAGTATTTCAGATTAATATAGAAACTAGGCCTTTTAAATTAAATTGTTTAAATCAGATAGGCGACATCTGTTGAGAGAAAATAAAATAAAACCTGTCATGTCATGGTGTTACCACTAGATGCCAGTATAGCTCTCTGGAAAGGCTTGTTAATTCTCTAGTTTTTGGACAAAATTACTTACTTTTAAACTGTGGATTTGAATATTTTTTTTTATTCTCAAATAATAGGCCTACTTTTTGTCGAAGTTTATAAAAAAAATACATTTTTATTTGAAGTGTACACGTTGTTGCATTATTATTACAGTCAAACCTGAATAAAGAGAAAGCATTTTGGTACACGTAACATTCAAATTCAATAAATAAAATTTTACCACAGCTTAATCCATCTGAATCTGATCTCATTTCAACCTCTTATTTCAGTCTCCTGACTCAATGATGCTGTGTGGTAATAGCCCTACCAGTTCATTAGCGTATAATTGTGAATTTTAAAATTCAAAACAGAAAAGTTTGGTCAAAAGTGACCGAAGAGCACCATGACAGTATTGACTTTTTTGGACTTGTAATATTTGTTGGAAAAGTAAATTCATTATTTTAATTATTCTATATAAAACTTCCAGTAACAATATTTCATATTACAGTAAAGTGTAGTAGCTTTTACATTTCTGGAATATCCTATTATTGGAGCACTAGTGCTCTTTAATAATTTAATCCTCTACAATCCACCGGTGAACCCCAAATCTCCAACACAGAAACTCTTATTCTCAACACAACATTGTTTACAAACAAACAAACAAACACAAACAATAAAGATGCATAAATAGGTCTTAAGTTCATATCATTTATTATCTATTATAAAATATTTTAAACTGTATTAACAGGTCACAACAGTTTAAAATGTAAATGTATACATTATATATATATATATATATATATATATATATATATATATATATATATATATATATATATATATATATATATATATAAATGGATATTTTATATCCATTTTTATATATATTATTATATTATATACATTTCCAAAGATATAAATCTAATATTCATATTTATGAAAACCTTCTGGATCTGTTTTTTTTTAATGAAAGGCTACATTTATTAATTTGGAGTTTTTTTTATGGACTGTGAGAACATTGTACTTTTGGGCAATAAAATGAACAATAAAAACTAGTTAAAATGATTATATTGCTCAAATTAAGACGATTGAATGTCTGTATATAGGCTAGCCTACAGTATTTCTGCTCTTTGAAAGTAAAACACATAGCCTTACATGCACAGGATTCAGGAGAAATGTTTTAGTGTTGTTTTAGTGGTACAATATGTATATGTATTGCCTTTCATGTCCATTTATAGTCTTTACACATCAGCTTGGATACTTGCATGGCTAAAAAACGGCTAATTTCAAGACGTTGACGTCACGTCAGGTCGTCACGTGGGTCAACCCGCTCGGTCAGACGCTCAAAAGTACAACACGTTCGGATAGACGTTCGGACAGACGTTCGGTCGGTCGATCGGTCGTTCGAATGTTTGATTTTGGCACGGTTCAAGCGCCATACGTTTACTTCCATACACTTCTAACGTGACGCCGCCGTGACGTCTGCATAGATCAACAGCTACACGTTATTGACGTGTCTACGTGACGTGATATTTGCGTGTACGTCTCCATATAAAACAAATGGAGACGTACACGCACGTATACACGTGTGTTATCTGTCGTGCTTGTGAGTCTCGTCGCCGAATAAAACATTTGGAGCGCCATAAAAAGGGCCAAAACGTGTGAAACTGTCGTGTTAACACGTAATTACGCGTTAACACGCAATTTACGTGTTAACACGTCATTTACGTGTCAACACGTCATTTACGCGTTAACACGTATTTACGCGTTAATGCGTAAATTGCGTGTTAACACGTAAATTATTTGAACATTACCACCACCTACTGGTAATTACATGCTGGCACATTGGTAACCATGGAGTGTTTTTTTCTTGCACAGGCACCAAGAACAAACAAATCCTGTAAATTGCACGATTTAATCTAAAATAAAATTGGAACAATGTCTTTAAAAATGGACACTGAGCATAAATAAATAGCATACATAATTATTATTATTATTATATTTTGAGAATCACTCTGATATATAAATACAATACATTCAAAATTCACAATATATTTAGAATGATTTATGGGGATATAAGCAATATCATAAAAGCATAAAAGCAAGCAACTGTAAACACAATACATGAATCAGAAAGGTGAGGGAGGTTAATAGACCATTTACTGATATTATGTCATATATATACATTCTAAGCTTATATTGAGGTTTTGAAATGAAGGTCGTATTTTAGGCTTATACAACCATCTTTTTGTAATAATGTTACGGTGGTTTAGACTGTTTACATGCAGCTCTTTCTATAGTTTAACGCTCCTGTTTGCCGTTTGAGAGTTAGCTGGTTGATACTACTGATAAGACGCCAATGAGGAGAAGAACAGAAGAATAGAGCATTGGTAAATTATTTTATGACAAACATATTACTGTATTACTAAGTGAACTCATTTATAGTTATAAACTCTAATTTTAAAATTAATTATTATTATTATTAGCTATTACATTTTAGGCTACATAAGACGCTTTTATCCAAAACTTACAAAAAAGGAACAAAGCAATTTGTCAAATATCAGTCATAATACAGGTTAGACAATAATAATAAAGTGCTAAGAATATCAAAAATAACCACAAGATTGTGACGCTCATCATTCATATTAAATCGTCTATTCCAACATATTCCACCATTATTGTGGAGCGCGCATTGCATGACATGGAGGCGCCGGCGAGATCACTTGCATTTTTCTATCAACAGTGGAAACAACTTAAAATACATAATTTCTGGTCATAGAGAAAAGAATAATACATCATTCGCAACTACTTTTATTTGTGTAAACTCACAATAAAAAAACAATGTGCTTTTGTAAAATAACTTTCATGGTCTCCAGCGCGTCTCATAAATGAACTGAAAAACAGCGTATACTAGCCTCACAAACATTAGAAAAATACCTATAATATAATAAAGCTTGAAATGTCCACTTTTAAATGAACAAATTAGAATCGAAAGCAAATAGCCTATAGGCTACCTTCTGATTATGTAATCCGTAAGGTGCATTTCTCTCTAAAGGCGCATCCCCTTTACAGCGGAGATGGAGATATAGCTACTGATTTAGAAAACATTAGTTTAATAAACAATTAAATGCCTCGTTATTTGTTCAGACACATTTATTAGCTTACGTTTGCCGGTGCTTTGGCAAGATTTATGCATGCGCTTCACAGGATAGGCCTCCATGCACCCAGAATTTAAGCAGCTGCAGAAATGAATATAAACGTGCGATTAATCAACTAATTGCTTAAATGAATGACTAGTAGTCGACTAGAAAAATATTTAGTCTATGGCAACTCAATACATTTAGTTGACATTACTTAGTAGCCTATAATTAGTATCCAGCTCTTTACATTAAATGAGTTGAATTAACATAATTCAAGTCAAGTCAAGTCAAATATATTTATATATAGCGCTTTTCACAATACAGATTGTATCAAAGCTGCTTCACAGTATCAGTCAACAACTTAACAATGTTTGTTTATTACTGGAAAAAAGACATCCAAGTTTGGTAGAGCTGATCAATGGTGTGATTGGTTAATTAATTTGAATATCCCCAACTGAGCAAGCCAAAGGCAACAGTGGCAAGGAACCGAAAAACCCCATCAAGTCACCTAATGGTGTCCTAAAACTCCATCAGATGACCCAATGGAGAAAAAAAACCTTGGGAGAACCGAGGCTCAGTCGGGGGCCAGTTCTCCTCTGGCGTTTATGAAGTAGAGGCCGAATTTACAGTAACTGATAAAAATTTATATGAATGCCTGGCTAAATAGATGCGTCTTTAGTCTAGTTTTAAACTGGGAGAGCGAGTCTGAGCAACGAACAATATCAGGAAGGCTATTCCAGAGCTTCGGAGCTAAATGTGAAAATGCTCTGCCTCCTTTGGTGGATCTGGATATCCTAGGAATGACCAGAAGCCTCGAATTTAGTGATCTTAAAGAGCGCGATGGATTGTATAGGGCGATAGAAGATCCGTTAAATAGACTGGAGCTAAACCATTTAGAGCTTTATAAGTCAAAACAAAGCAATACCTTGTAATTAATACGGAACTTTATAGGTAACCAATGAAGTAATTAGTTAATGAACTAATAAAATGATCAAAATAAAGATTAAATTAAGATGCTGTAAGCTATAGCATTGCTTGTTCCACCACACAAAGGACTGTTTTTAAGGTGACAATCCTTTATGCATGTGAAGATTGTAGGCTACTGTATCTTGAAGATGCTGTATCTTTTGTTATAAAGATGAAGATTGACATTTTGTTAATTAAAAAAAAATAAGCACATGTTGTAAACAAATAAACAAATATGCTCTGTTAGATGTGTTTTTACTACTTTTTGTATTTTGTATAATTATCTATAGGTAATGAAGATATATTAACATGATACGGAGCCCGGGAAGTCACCCCAGCGAGCAAAAAGTCGTCTAGAACACGTCTAAAAGACGTAATTGTTAGACATCCAGAAGACGTCTTCACAGGAGCCAGAATGAAAGTTTTTTATACGTCTTTTCTGGACGTTGTATAGACGTAAATTAAAGACGTGCTACTGACGTAATTGTTAGACATCCAGAAGACGTCTTCACAGGAGCCAGAATGAAAGTTTTTTATACGTCTTTTCTGGACGTTGTATAGACGTAAATTAAAGACGTGCTACCGACGTAATTGTTAGACATTCAGAAGACGTCTTCACAGGAGCCAGAATGAAAGTTTTTTATACGTCTTTTCTGGACATTGTATAGACGTAAATTAAAGACGTGCTACCGACGTAATTGTTAGACATCCAGAAGACGTCTTCACAGGAGCCAGAATGAAAGTTTTTTATACGTCTTTTCTGGACATTGTATAGACGTAAATTAAAGACGTGCTACTGACGTAATTGTTAGACATCCAGAAGACGTCTTCACAGGAGCCAGAATGAAAGTTTTTTATACGTCTTTTCTGGACATTGTATAGACGTAAATTAAAGACGTGCTACTGACGTAATTGTTAGACATCCAGAAGACGTCTTCACAGGAGCCAGAATGAAAGTTTTTTATACGTCTTTTCTGGACATTGTATAGACGTAAATTAAAGACGTGCTACCGACGTAATTGTTAGACATCCAGAAGACGTCTTCACAGGAGCCAGAATGAAAGTTTTTTATACGTCTTTTCTGGACATTGTATAGACGTAAATTAAAGACGTGCTACTGACGTAATTGTTAGACATCCAGAAGACGTCTTCACAGGAGCCAGAATGAAAGTTTTTTATACGTCTTTTCTGGACGTTGTATAGACGTAAATTAAAGACGTGCTACCGACGTAATTGTTAGACATCTAAAGGCAGCCAGAATAAAAGTTGTATTAGTCACGTTTTCTGTAGTAGAAATGTCAAAGAAGACTGTTAAAGACCCATATTGAAACGGAAATCCCATATGTGCATTTTGCAAGGATCCAACTTTAAAAAAATCTTTTCTTCAAAACAGTGGCAGTGAGTTAGTGGCAGTTTCTCACTGAGAAAAACCCAGTTACTCATTGTTAATGGTTGTCGTGTCATGAAACTGCAGTCACACAGACCATAGACCTAAATAAGATTTTAAAGAATTTTGCTAATATTGAATACTCAATTGAATACGGCAACTGTGTAGTGTATATACACGTCTTGCATTTGTATATCTTATCAATATAATTGTAATAAACTGCTTACCATTTGCCTGTAAACCAAACTGATCACTCCAAGAAATCAACTATTTAAATCTCAAAATATATATTTTATTACTATTTTGTTCTACTGGACCAAAACTTAACAGCCAGAACAGTAAAGTTATAAATTAACACAATTTCCCTTTAAATAATCTATAAAATGTTGTTAAAACAGTATAATATATCAATTAACAAAAAGCTTCACAAGCTTCATTTATAGCAGCAAGCCCCGACTCTCCCGGGGGCATGTTTCAGATGATCGGCTGCAGACTTTATTTGGGCCTCTGTTGCAGCTGGGTCCCATTTCATGACAGCAGCTACAATCAAAGCAAAAAAATACACATGTAAAATAAATAAGTACAAACGCCACTGTTGTGGTTTAGCTTGCAGCAGAGATGCATAGAAAATTTTAGTACTCGAATCAATGTAATGAAATAGTTATTAAATCACAAATCAAGTAAAATTACATCAAGCCTGATATAAAGCATTCCACACACACATATACATATATATACACACTAGGGTTGTGCCGATAGACGATATCATCGTCCATCGTGATGGCTGACAGACATGATGTTAAGCCAGCATCACGACCCCCCCCCCCCCCCACCCTGCTGTTAATAATTATTCTAATTGTTATTAGAATAATAACACAATACCACTGTTACCAGTTAAATTAAATGATTAAATAAAAATCCATCTTTGCAGTGCAAAGGAGACACAGAAGCAGCATCAGAACTGGCATTAATATTTTACACTCCATTTACAATTGCATTAAATATTTAAAAACTCTCATAGCTTTATTTATTTTAATATGAACTGATTTCTAATTAAAACATTTTAATTAAAGAGTACTTTAAATGTGAAAGTAAAACCGCCAGTAGGTGGTGGCAAGTCACTCACTGTTTCATTTATCAACCGATTTGTTCAGACGGCTGATTCATTCAGGAAGAGTGATTGTTCATTGAATCGTTAAAAAGATTTGTTCAAAACGCGAATTTCAGTCAAAAAAATCATCTGTTGCATTGAGACTCTGCTATGGTTTCATTTTGAAATGCTCGTCAGCGAAATAAAGGGAAAACAAATAATATTGACAATATTGTTTATAAAATGTAACTCACAATGTTCATTTCTGTTACATAAAATAAATATCATATTTGCTATTGTGCACGGGAAGACAGCCCTCTTGCTGATGTGATATTGTATTTGTGTGATAATAACATAATATACAAAAACATAACAGGACAAAGGCTAGAACTGCACTGACACATTACGCAGTGAAGGCAAGCATGAGAGCCAAATCAAATGCGATGTCAGCTCGCAGTGCGCCATGCCCTCGTACATAGTTAAAAGTAAAACAATGATTACAACATCATAATAGACAATACACCTCGCACACCACTACGCACATAAAAAATGAACTTACAATTGAACTGACATTTACCAACTTGCTTCTCCTCCTCTCCTACTGTTTCGCGCGCAGAGACAGACGCAATGCTGCCGCGAATGTGAGGCGAAATGTCACGTGAACGAGGAAATCCACAAAGAAAGCATAATAAATAAAAAAGTACGCTAATTAGTTCATTTTAATTTGGAAAACATTCAGATGTGTCCAAGTCAAATTGCCATCGAAAATTTAAGACCTTTCATAAGTAAAAATAAGACTTTTTAAGACTTTTTATGGCCTTAAATTCTTAAAATCTAATTTAAGACTTTTTAAGGATCCGCAGACACCCTGCCTAACATAAACGCACATAGCTGTTTGCTTGGAACACCCCTTTAATTGTAAATTTATTAAATCACATGTAATGTTTATAAATAGTAGCTAAAGGAGAGTAAACTGATACCCCCTTTATTTTCTCTACCTTATGCCGTCCAAAAAGGTATGTGATTTTCTTTCTTCAGATGAACACATTTTAGAAAAAAATAAACTAGACTTTTAGAAAAATTATCCATCTCTTGTGTTCGTGTGTTAAATACTGCAAGTGAATAGACACCAAAATGCTGAAGGTCGGAAAAGTCCGAGAGCATTGTAAAGCTCACATGATAAATGCAGAAAACATCTCGTGTGAACAACACAGCAGAGTCTGTACTGTATGAAGTTTCTGGCGCATGCACTTGCATAATATTGGCTTACAATAATGGATAATTTTTCAAAAACTCTTTGTGGAAAGAAAGTCATATATACATCTGGAATGGCACGGAAAAAAAGAGATTTTTTTTTTTTACTTTGGAGTGCACTGTGCCTTTAAAATTGACAAGGGTTTAGATACTGCAGTGGATACTTACTAGTGATGGACTTGTTTCTCTGTTGGTGCCTGTTCTGCTCTGTAAACATTGTTCCAATGCTTGATCTAAAAAAATAAAAAAAAAATTAAAAAGTGTGTTATTAGGTTATTATTCTGGGTGACATAACCATTTTGAATGTGTTCCTTAAGTGTTATATAAATCTGGAGAACCCTTACTAAAATTAACAATGTTTTGTGACACTAACCAAATGGTAATAAATTATTGTAATCAATCCACCATAAAAAACATGGTTTCTACACCTTTACTATAATAAAAACCATGGTTAATTTAGCAAATGTCCTTAAAAGAACAGCTCATCCAAAAAAAGAAGAGTTGAAACTGTATGAGTTTCTTATGTAGAACCATAATTCAGATATCTTGAGAAATACCTTATTTGTTTTTGTTTTTCTCATGCAATGGAACATACAGTTGTTTTATTCCCAACATTCTGTGTGTTTAACAAAAGTAAGTTAGACATTTATTTTTGGGTCAGCTAGGCCTGTAAACTCAAGATAGAAGATAAAACATTGTCTTTGAGCAGAGTGTACATGTTCTGCCTCTATTTCACGTGTATTTTATGACAATACTCACCATCTGAAGATCGTTGGCTGGATATATACTCCCAAAATGCCTGGATCATGAAGGAAACACACACAGCAATATTAGCTATTTGTTTTTACTTAGGCTACTAACAGAGACATTTGCAAAAGCTTGCAAAATTGACTCACCAGCTCCAAAACATATAATGAATCGTTATTTTGACTGATCGATAACGTTTGGCCTAACGTTAACGTAAATCCCGCGATCAACAATTTAAAAACCTAGTTTGCAGATTCTTCTAGACTCGTAGAGGAGTGTGGTTCGAGTTCCTCTGTCTAAAGAGACAATATTCTCAGTTCACTCATTGTAAAGCTCCAATGCTGAGTTTTATTTTATTGTTTATCATAAACTAAGTTAGCTGACAATACACATGCTAGCTCAGCACATAATTAACGTTAGCCTAATACATTGGAATACCGTACTAATATCAATATTGCTCTAATCGCGTTTAGATTCTCAATTTAATACACTATATTTTGATGTATTAGAATTTGTATAAAATAAAAGTTATTTACGTTACCTTCCGTAGATTGCAATATGTCCGTTGTTCGTTGTCCATATTCCTTGTTTGTTCTTCATTTACATTCCGCAACTCACTCAAAATAAACATTTAGCAGTCCGATGTAAAATAATCCATGTTTTAAACAATGTAAAAGCCACAAAACCGAAGTCGAACTGTCGAAGGATTCTACCTACCCGAGCAGCAGCACACACACCCACTCACTTCAACTGACGTATATTCAAACTTGACTCGTAAAGGCGCGAATAGTTGTCATTGGCCAGATTCCTGGATGACAGTCAGAATAACCAATCATGCTCAAAACAACTCGGAGAGACAGCCAATAGTGTGAAAACAATTACAGGACAATATATGAAATGTTTTAAAAGAAAGAATAGGAAAAAAAATATACACATGCTATTTCTTTAGTTGTATTTGTAGGCTGGCTGTTATATTTAATCAATTGTTTAAATGTGTTTTCATTGCAGTGCATGATTAAAAATGAAAGATAAAAAATGAAAGATAAAAAATGAAAAATTAAAGATTAAAAATTAAAGATTAAACTTACAGTAACTTGTATACCATATATTTATTTATCACTGTTCTGATAAACAGCAATTTAATAGAGAAAACAGAATAATTAAAAAGAGCAAAACACTGCATATCTATTCATATACAATTCTGTATGACCATGTGAAAAACTAATGGATTGGTATCATGGTGGTGACATTAGAGTTACATTCATGTGACCCATAATGACCCTTTTGCACTTTCACAAATTCTTGACCTTTCCTTTAGAAACACTCTAATGCCTAATAAATGTCAACATGCTTTGTGGTACTGTTACACAACATATTGGTTTAGGGTTAATCCCTCTGTCCAGCGCAACACTTTGCTAACATTGGCATAATTAAGTTACAACATAATACCCTGGTTTTCACAGGCAATGCTTAAGCCAGTAGTCCAGACTAAAATGCACGTTTGAGCTGTATTACCTGAAAGCAACTTGTAGGCTACTGACATATCTTATGTCAATGCCATTGTTTTGTCTCAAGATGCACACCAGTAATGTTTTTTTTTTTCTAAGGTACATTTTTAAAAGCTATAATTGAATGCCCAAATTTAACTAAGGCCTAATCCTAAGATTTATATCTAAACCCTGTCTGTGAAACCGGGGGTTAGAAATTAAGGGGCTAACCCTAACCTTAACCCTTTACTACAGACTTTTATTTAACAGCATGGATACTCCAAGGTGTTGACTGTAGTGGTTAGGTCTTTAGCATTGATAAGGACAAAGATCTTCTCACTGTGACAGTCTGTAATGTATTTTAGCAATGATTGTTTGTATGGATTGTCCTAAACTAGAGCTATTGATGCATTCAAGACATGTCATAAAGATCGTATTTACGAATTGAACACACACATCGAGACGACTCAACGTCGGCGATATGTTATGCCCTAAATTAATACATGATTAACTAACTGTATTTTTCTATGTACATTTCTGAAATGCACTTTCTGTAAAGCTGCTTTGAGACAATGTGTATTGTGAAAAGTGCTATACAAATAAATTTGAATTGAATTGAATTGAACATGAATGCCACCACAATGATGAAAATAGGAAGTTATTTACTGTAAAATGAGGAATTTTTTTTTTTTTTTTTTTTTTTTACAATGCAGTATGAACATCTGTTCTGAACTAGTTCTGGCTGTCAGTGGACGTTTAGATTATGGCCAGATTGGACATATTTTATTTATTTAATTTATTGACTGTTTCTGGATGTCAACGGACGTCCAGATTATAGTCAGTATGATCGTCTTTTCTCAACTAGTTCTGGCTGTCAGTGGACGTTTAGATAATGGCCAGATTGGACATCTTTATTCACGTCATTTATGGACTGTTTCTGGATGTCAACGGACGTCCAGATTATAATCAGTATGAACGTCTTTTCTCAACTAGTTCTGGCTGTCAGTGGACGTTTAGATAATGACCAGATTGGACATCTTTATTCACGTCATTTATGGACTGTTTCTGGATGTCAACGGACGTCCAGATTATAGACAGTATGAACGTCTTTTCTCAACTAGTTTTGGCTGTCAGTGGACATTTAGATAATGGCCAGATTGGACATCTTTATTCACGTCATTTATGGACTGTTTCTGGATGTCAACGGACGTCCAGATTATAGACAGTATGAACGTCTTTTCTCAACTAGTTTTGGCTGTCAGTAGACATTTAGATAATGGCCAGATTGGACATCTTTATTCACGTCATTTTTGGACTGTTTCTGGATGTCAACGGACGTCCAGATTATAGTCAGTATGAACGTCTTTTCTCAACTAGTTCAGGCTGTCAGTGGACATTTAGATAATGGCCAGATTGGACATCTTTATTCACGTCATTTTTGGACTGTTTCTGGATGTCAACGGACGTCCAGATTATAGTCAGTATGATCGTCTTTTCTCAACTAGTTCTGGCTGTCAGTGGACATAGATAATGGCCAGATTGGACATCTTTATTCACGTCATTTTTGGACTGTTTCTGGATGTCAACGGACGTCCAGATTATAGTCAGTACGAACGTCTTTTCTCAACTAGTTCAGGCTGTCAGTGGACATTTAGATAATGGCCAGATTGGACATCTTTATTCACGTCATTTTTGGACTGTTTCTGGGTGTCAACGGACGTCCAGATTATAGTCAGTATGATCGTCTTTTCTCAACTAGTTCTGGCTGTCAGTGGACATTTAGATAATGGCCAGATTGGACATCTTTATTCACGTCATTTTTGGACTGTTTCTGGATGTCAACGGACGTCCAGATTATAGTCAGTATGAACGTCTTTTCTCAACTAGTTCAGGCTGTCAGTGGACGTTTAAATTATGGCCAGATTAGACATAATTTCTCAGTGTCATTAATCGACTAATTCTGGCTGTCATTGGACGTTCAGATCATGGCCTGGACGGGCGGACGGGATATCAACCTGTTTTGTATGTCCACAGACGTCGCTTGCTCAGTGGGACCTGTTGGAAAAAAAAAAAAAAAAAATCCGTGGCGACGGTTTTGCAATCCGTCCGCTCAGTTTATAAACCGTACTCACGAATTCTAAAACTGTTCCCTCGGTTTAACAAATCGTGCCCACGGATTAATAAACCGTACCCACGAGTTTCTAATCCGCACTCTCAGATTTGTAAACCGCGCCTTCAGATTTTGCAATCTGTACCCACAAATTCTTAAACCGTGCCCACGCTTTCGCAATCCGTTCCGTTCCGTTCCCACGGGTTTGTAAACTGTACTCACGGGATTTGTGGCTCCTCCCCAGTCTGTGCCGGCAGCATTGCATTGTGTTTATAAACTTTCATTTTCCAAAACTGTAAAAGGTTGTAATAGGTTATATAAAAATTAAAATAATTATTATGATTATTACATTTAGGCTACATATTTAGAATAGGCTATGCTTTTATCCTAAACGACTTACAAAAATGGAACACAGCAATTAGTCAAATGTCAGTCATAATACAGGTTATTATAATTGTTGTTGTGTATGAATACATCAAATTGTCTTAACTGCGTCTGCATGCTTCAAGTGATTCTCAATTGTAGCGGGTATGGGGTGGAATATATTCGATTTAATACGTAATACAGTAATACGTTTATCATAAAATAATTTATGAATGCTTTATTTGTAAGCAAAAAATGTAGGCATATATGTTTTATTTATAAACATATTACTGTATTACTAAGTAAACTCATTTATAGTTTTAAACTCTAATAATAATAATAATTATTATTATTACATTATAGGCTACAAGTGGACATTTCAAGCTTTATATTGTTTCCGATTCGTGTGATTCAAACATTTCCAATAGCCTATAGCGTTATTAAGTCCAAAAGTCAAACTGTATAGCTATTGAAAAAATATTAATGTAATATTTTACTAAATTCACAACATGTTTTTATCTACCGACATATTCTGCTTCAATCCATATTTGTAGGCATTTAAGACTTTCAAAAACAAAACTGTGCCTTGCTTTCTCATGCCGTATTACAGAGCCCGGGAAGTCACCTGTTGGAAAAAAAAATAAAAATCCGTGGCGACGGTTTTGCAATTCGTCTGCTCAGTTTATAAACCATACTCACGAATTCTTAAACTGTTCCCTCGGTTTAACAAATCGTGCACACGGATTAATAAATCGTAAACTACCCACGAGTTTCTAATCCGCGCTCTCAGATTTGTAAACCCCGCCTTCAGTTTTTGCAATCTGGAGCCTATACTCACAAATTCTTAAACCGTGCGCGCACGCTTTCGCAATCCGTTCCGTTCCCACGGGTTTGTAAACTGTACTCACGGATTTGTGGCTCCTCCCCCAGTGTGCCGGCAGCATTGCATTGTGTTTATAAACTTTAATTTTCCAAAACTGTAAAAGGTTGTAATAGGTTATATAAAAATTAAAAATAATTATTATGATTATTACATTTAGGCTACATATTTAGAATATGCTTTTATCCTAAAAGACTTACAAAAAAAGGAACAGCAACTAGTCAAATGTCAGTCATAATACAGGTTAGACAATAATCTTTATTGTAAGACTTAGCCTAAGATGCGTGCTTCAAGTGATTCTCAATTGTAGCGGGTGGGGTGGATATAGGCAACGATTTAATATGGATAACGTGCATCAAAATATTTTGTTTATTTGTGATAGGCCTAATCTTAGAACTTTATTATTGTCTAACTTGACTGATATTTGACGAATTGCCGTGTTCATTTTTTGTAATTTTTGGACAATAGCGTCTTCTAAATATGTAGCCTAAAATTGTATTATTATTATTATTTGAGTTTATAACTAAAAATAAGTTTACTTAAGACAGTAATATGTTTATCATAAAATAATTTATGAATGCTTTTTTTGTAAGCAAAAATTATGCAAAAATAGGCCTATTTTATCCAAAACTGTAAAAGCGTTTAAAAATAAAGCATTGATAAATTATTTTATGCCAAACATATTACTGTATTACTTGGTGAACTCATTTTGTTATAAACTCTAATAATAATAGGCTATTAGGCTAATTATTATTATTACATTTTAGGCTACATATTTAGAAGATGCTTTTGTCCAAAACTTACAAAAAAGGAACAAAGCAATTCGTCAAATATCAGTCATAATACAGGTTAGACAATAATAATAAAGTGCTAAGATTATCACAAATAACCACAAGATTGTGACGCTCATCATTCATATTAAATCGTCTATTCCAACATATTCCAGCATTATTGTGGAGCGCGCACTGCATGGAGGCGCCGGCGAGATCACTCTATCAACAGTGGAAACAACTTAAAATAGGCTACTAAATAGGCGATTTAAAATAGGCTAATTTCTGGTCATACAAAAAAGAATACATCATTCGCAACTACTTTTATTTGTGTAAACTCACAATAACAAGTAAAACGATGTGCTTTTGTAAAATAACTTTCATGGTCTCCGTGAACTGGGTCTCATGAACTGAAAAACAGCGTATAGCCTACCTCACAGACATTAGAAAAATGCATGCAGCCACCACCGGAATCAAATTCCATTCATAAATGGATGTGTTATGTTAGGACATGTAGTCTACGAAATTTAAATTCTAATGAATGTGAAAATTTAGCTAATGACGATTTAAGGTTTTGCACTGTCGCCCAAAGCTTAGGTTATAGCCTAATTAATTTGTTTTATTTCGTGAAATATCAATCTTATCAAAATAATTTAATAATGATGATATAAATAATAATAATAAAATAGAGGATATTTTGTGGTAACATTTGGGCTACTGCAGCCAGGCTAGAGCATGAGCCGCCTAATACCCAACACGATTTCCTGCTCGGAGGATCGGAAACTTTTCCAATGCTAATACAATGCTTTCAAAACTGAAAAAAGCACATTCAAAGAATGATGGCAAACTCTGTACATTTCTATTGAAATATAAAATAGTAGCAGAAAATTTACAATGAATTTAAATAATAATTATATAGGACTAATTAATGGCTGCATAATGATTTTGTTTCATTACTTGGACTATAGCCTACAGTAAAAAATATATATTTTTAATTGTTTTTGTTCAGATTGTTACAATCACTCAGATGAGTTGTGCAACTGCATAATCAAGGTCAGTGAGAGAGATTGATTCTGCTTCAGTATCACGTCTTCATGTCAGGTCCGACTGGAGGGCTTTGTCCACACCACATCACAGACAATATCATCCAAAGCAGGCAAAGGGAAAATCCAGATCTTGACAACATTATCCACACCTTACTCTTTCTTGTCCTCCTCCTGCTTTGATCTGCAGCTCTTGAGACATATGGCATGTTAACTGGTTGCGCGCGCACTCTCACCCTCACCGCACTGTCGGCCACCACCTGAGACCAATTTTTATTTTAAAACAAATATTATTATTTTACTATAGTAAAACTATGGGTTAACTTATATTTGTAAGGACCTGTCTGTCATCTATCTATCTATCTTTACGTATTTATGGTGCTATTCAGTAGGCTTTATAATGAAGTTATAATAACTGCATCCAATTTCTATATTTTTTGTCATTTTATTTGATTAGTTGTGTGCCATCCCCATTTCGATTATTTACTTATCTTGTAAATACAAATACATTTTTATTAAATGGGTTAAGACATAAGCTAGCCTATAACTAGCTATAACTTGCTGTTAATAGACATATCACAGGGGGGTTAAATGACCAAATATGTAAGTCGAAGATAATTCATAACTCTGAAACAACATCAACTCTTATTGATTCCAACTGCAACGTTATTTTGATTTATTGCATATCTTTCGCGCTAATCGCGAAGCAACAAACTCATGACAAACTTAAATAAAGTAAAAAAATCCTCTTTTCAACCCACCCACCGTAATAATGTTTATCAGTGTTTATTATAACCGAAAGTAGCCTAAGCTAAGTTACCTGGAAAGAAGTGTAATATATAATTTGGAAAGAATGATGTTATGGATTCCCGTCTCTGTATTAACGAAGCGCATCAGGGCACGCACCCAACTGAAGATGCCAGGTGACGTAGGCTCATCGTATCCATTACGTAAAGCGCTCGTTCTCAATCTCATGAATATAATACAATAAAACGAAGGTGTGCATCACCAAATTAATAGTCATTAGAATGATTACAAACAGTTACGACAGGCAGTGTCAACGTGACACAACACCTTTATTTTATTTGAATTATTCATGATAGAGTGACCCAAGCACTACGCTGCGCTTACCTCATCAGCCATCATAAGCCAACGACATTGACGGAAGGGTAACTTGCAGGAAACTGAATAGATAGGTCACGAGTGTAATAGCTCTCCAAATCTATCCAACATTTTGCCGAGAATATAATCTCTTGTTCTGTGTGTATTATTAAAATATATATATTTTTTTACAAAATACATAAATCTCTCGTCTCAGGGGGATATGAGGGTGGAAAGCATGTTAATTCGAAAATACTACAGGTTTTCTAATACAAAGCTTAATGCTATATCCTGAAGTGTCCCTTTAAATTATGCTGTAATTATTAGGCTATATAGTTGTAGCCTATATTCTGAAAAGACATTGTTCAACATGTATTTTCACATTAAAAACTGCTATTTAAAAGCTTAATCTAGTTAGGTTCTCTGTGTTTGAGCATGAGCACCAATCCAGTAGGTGGTGCTAATGTCCAGATAATTTACGTGTTAACACGCAATTTACGTGTTAACGCGTAATTACGTGTTAACGCGTAAATTACGTGTTAACGTGTAAATTGCGTGTTAACGCGTAAATTGCGTGTTAACACGAAAATTGCGTGTTTACACGACAGTTTCACACGTTTTGACCCTTTTGGCCTTCCATAGTGATGATCCGACGTTGGTGTCACGCGTCTGTGATGATGCGACGTTGGTGTCACGTGTCTGTGGTGCGACGTTGGAGTCACACGTTGGTGTCACGCGTCTGTGATGCGACGTACCCCTTCTCTCACGTAAAAGTACACGACTGTCACCTTCGGTTGGTTATCCACGGCACTATCCACCCGCCATATAAGTCGGACAAAATTTCTAACCGGCATGCACTGTTTCAAGTCAGCCACCGATCGGTCTGCGCAGAGCTGCATGAAGTCGAACAAGCCTAATGTCTAATAAGGTTAGACGGGCTTTGACGCAGCCCAGTGGATGGACAGCAGACGTCATTTCCGTATATCGTCATTCACTTTTCAAATTTGACGCCATGCAGATGGCAGCGGTAAGAAAAAATAATAAACTGTCGATGATTTATAGGTTATGTCAGAATTCAAATGCACTAGCTAGTTAAAAAAATCGTCTTGTTTTCAAGGTACTGTGTCGTGTTTTTTAAAGGTATTTGTGAACTCTGATGTGCCTCAATTCTAGAGCTCTAATATAGTTAAATATAAACATGCTCATTCTAATGAAGTTTCATAACTTTATATTTAGGCTTTTTTAACGTTGTATCCTGCTGTATGTTTGACTGAAGCTACTTCTGTTATAATGGCTATTACTGATCAATAAAACTGAAATTTAACAAAAAGAGTTAAATATTAAATATAAGTCACTATTTAACTTATTTTTATTGTGTATATTCTGTAATTGATATTTCTTATTCTATTGCTATTATTATAGTATTATTAATAAACCATATGCTATTATCAATATTTTATGATTGTATTATTGTATGATATTATATAATTATACTATTCATTACTATTTTATTTGCTGTATACTATTTGTTTTATTGACTAAACTATTTAATATTACTTCTCACAAATGTTATATTTACTGCATTGCACAGTAGTTGTACCATAACATATGTATTATCATAAAGGATCCATCAGTTATCTTTGTTATTGCTCAAATCTGGTCAATCACAGAAAATGCTTTTTCCACAATAAGAAAACTTAAATTATATCTCAGTATGGGGGTCTGCATCATTCTTATCCAAGAATAAAAAGCCATTCTAATCATATTGTACATCTGTTCTTGCTTTAGGTGTGGTGAATGTCAAAAAACTGCCCCAGGCTGTTAGAGACATGTATGTCCCTTTTAAAATTGTACAATGCAGAAATTGCAGATGTTTTTCAAAGACTGGGTGGGGTACTGTGGAAACGGAAGACGTGGAGACCCTGAATTTCCTGAGCATTGCCCAGACTGCCAGTTTTAGGCAAGTAGAGGTAACTGCAGGCTGGAGCAATGGGCGTGGAAAGAGGTAGGGGCGTGCCGTAAGGTCTTTACAATTGGACGCGAAAACTTCCTGATCCGTATAACGAGCCATATACTTAATCACTATTGACCAACAAATAATTATATTATATACTATTATATTATATAGTAATACATATATTACAAGACCAAGTACACTTATTTCACTGTAAAAATAGCAATGATGATATTGAGAATACATTCAAAAGTACGTTACATGACGTCATCACCACCGCGACTTTTTTTAGGATCAGTCATTAAAAAACATTGTGAAAATTGCCCTTTTTGTAACACATCACTTTGAAGATATTGAACCTTTATTTTTGTATTGCCCTTTTTCTATTTCTTTTTGGACTGACTGTAAAATAGATGACAAATTTGTCTTAATTTAGAACCTCATGACATTTTACTTTGTTTCCAAAACCTATATTTTTCTGAAAAACAAAATTATATAATTAAATTATTTTGACAGTTTTATTCATAAGACAAAAATAACTCAAAAGAAACCCTCCTATAT
The DNA here is from genome assembly GCA_036326025.1 of Chrosomus eos. Lineage (NCBI taxonomy): Eukaryota > Metazoa > Chordata > Actinopteri > Cypriniformes > Leuciscidae > Chrosomus > Chrosomus eos. The sequence goes on from JAZAVI010000054.1 coordinate 291,145, forward strand.
TACCTTTTATAACACTGACACTCTCACAGTAACCTATACTTTGAAACCCTTTCAAACATGAGATCACAAAACAAAAAATATCTTTTTGAAAAATATAACTGCCTTGATATTATAAACTTTTGTTTTTGTATTTATTTATATTATGTTCATTTTATACTGCAGCTGTTATTGTTATTCTCTGGTTTACACATTTTGAGCTGTATTTACAATGCCTTGTATTCATCTTGTTTTTTTTTATTGCATTATACTTGAAATGTCTGTACTTGAACTAAATAATAAAATAAAATCATTAAAAAAGAAATTAAATTATTATTTTAAAGATAAAAATGTCTTTTGACACTATTAAAGTCATACTAGTTTTGTACTTTCAAGTACATACGAACTAAAAGTAATGTTATTTTTATAATAATGGTACAGGAAATGTTTTTGCTGTATACATATATACATGTTTGATCAAACACTCACCATATAATAAAAAAAACACCATATAATAAAAAAACAAGTAAAACCGGTTTAATAAACTTCTATGTGGCATTAATCAATTAAGCAAAACAAACACCATTTTTTTACAAAAAACATTTATTCAGTTCAGTTGTCATTTTTACAATTCATTTTTTTAATTTGTCAGCAAAGGCTTGTGTTCAAAGTAAATAGTCAAAGTGCTCATTCCCCTATTACTCATTCCTCTATTACTCATTCAGTAGCAGTCCATAGAACAGAAGCCATCAAATTCTCTATCTGAATAGAACACAGTAAAGACCCCCTTCTTTCCATTGCCACAATATCCAGTTGTGTTTTTGTAGAGGAATCCACAGGCATCACATCTGGTGAGCTTAAACTCCACCCTATATTCCTCCCTTACATCCGAATTGACTAACTTCCAGTCAACGATTCCTACAAGATAAAAGAAAAAAATGAATTTTTAATTCTTAACTTGTTAATTTCATAAAGTAATACTTAAGCCTGTGTTATACTCCAGTTTGGGCGCGTACAAAAACGGCTCCGGACAGCGCGGACACGGACTACTTGTGTTTATACTGTCTGCTGAGGTCCGCGACAGTGAACGCGTTCCACACATGCGCAGTAGATCGGCTGGGACAGTAGCAAAGACGCGCTTTTTTCCACCGCATGCGCTGTTAGTGCTGCAGTAGCAAACATGGCAACGTCGATGCAAGAAGAAGAGCTGCTTTGCCTGCTATACTTAGTACAGAAAAAGAAAAAAAGACGGAGAGCACGAAAATGGTGTGTGCGACCACTAAACAAAAATAGGATAAAAGACGGGAAATTTAACACGTTGGTCCAGGAGATGCATGCAATGGACGAGGAGAAGCACCATCAGTACTTCCGGATGTCCGCCGCAAAATTTGATTTGCTGGCACGAGAATCGGTGAGCGCATCCAACACAACAGAACACACACAGTGCTCCGATCAGTGTGGCGGAAAGGTTAGCTAAACGCTATTTAGCATCTGGATGTTCTCAGGTCGGTGTAGCTGCAAGTTACAGACTGGGCAGCTGCACTGTATCGACGATTATTCCAGAGGTGTGCAAGGCTATTTGGGACACTCTGCAGCAGGAATTCGTCCCCTTCCCGTCCCAGACACAGTGGAAGGAGATAGCGCATGATTTTTGGAGAATCTGGAACTTCCCACTGTGTCTCGGCGCCATCGACGGGAAGCATGTCACCATCAGAGCCCCCCGAAATGCCAGTAGTGACTATTTTAATTATAAGGGGAGTCACTCACTTGTTCTGATGGCTGCTTGTGATGCCCATTACCGGTTCACGATGGTGGACGTGGGGGCCTATGGACGTGAAAGTGATGGAGGCGTCTTCAAAGAAAGCAAATATGGGTCCAAGCTAATCAGCGGGACTCTAGACCTGCCACGACCAGCCACCCTGCCAGGCACTGATGTCACCAACCCGCATGTGTTTGTTGCAGATGCAGCTTTCCCACTGCTCCCAAATCTCATGCGCCCATTCCCAGGTAAAGTCTTTTGTTTATCACAATGTACAAAATAATTATTAAATGATATTTTGCAGTAATACAGTGTCACAAGAACATGAACCACATTATCATCAATTTGCTGATGAAATGTTATTTCCCTCTCACTTTATCCCACACGCTCCAACCTCACGACAGTACAGCAGGTGTACAACTATCGTCATTCACGGGCCCGGAGGATTATTGAGAACACCTTTGGCATCATGGCATCCCGGTGGAGTATTTTTGGCCGACCAATTGACTGCAGTCCAGAAAATGTGGTACACATTGTGAAAGCAGGTGTGGCTTTACACAACTTCCTAACACACACGGATGCCTCAAATCCAGGGAACATCAGATACATACCATCCACCTTGACAGATAGACCCACCGCAAATGGAGACATCCAGCCAGGGGAATGGAGGCGGCATGTGACCGGAGACACTAATCTTCTTGAGGCAACGCAGCTGTCTGCCGGAAGAGCATCACGGGTCGCACTCAACACAAGGCACAATCTGACAACATTTTTCCAAACACCAGCAGGACTTGTGCCATGGCAAGAAAATATAGTTAGGAGGGGGCTTCAGAACATTTAAATGAATGCACATTTTGGTCTTTTTCACTTCCAGACTTTATTTTTTTTAATTCAATAACTACATTACTTGTTAAATGTGTATATGGTGTATTGACTTCATAAATAAACATGTAAACGTTTGATTGGGTACTTTTGATTGTTGTTCTTTTAAAACCTCAGACAAAAAAATATGGAACACACAGAAAATCTTTACAAATTTATTTGACAGTGTAAAAACACCCAACACCAACAAATACATTAACTGTCCTTTTACTGACTGCTGTTCATTTGATATGCCTGCTTTTGTCTCTGATAAAGAAGCTGGTGTATTTCAAATTTTGCTTCCATGCGATCATGGGCTGGAAGTTTTGCCAGCATACCCATCACCATCACACCAAAGGCGTGGTCCTCGTTGTTCAGATTCTCTTTTTCTTTATCAATTTGATGAAGCCGTTGCATGATAGCATCTTCAACGGGTGTGGTAGGTGTAGGTTTTTTCCTTTTCTGGGCAGAGGAAAAAACCTCACTTGTGGAAGATGAGGAAGGTGTGGATGGTGACACAGCTGCTGCGGGTGGCGTTGAAAGAGTCTCTTGTGGCGATGGAGTGGACGTCCTTGGGGAAATGGAGGACTCTTGGGTGTCAACAGTCTCGACTTCTTCCATGTTCAGTATGAATGTGTCACTGCCTTCCTCTTCCTGCAATATATTCATATCAGTAAGTTAGATACTATATATCCTGACAATGCAGGACAGCAAAAGAAATGTAAATTGCTTTCAAATATTATTAACCCTTGTGTGATGTTCATATTTTTAATCTCTCCCGCGCATACACACACACACACACACACACACACACACACACACACACACGGATATGTGGTTTATGAGGACTCTCCATAGGTGTAATTAGGGGTGGGCGATATGGAAAAAATATCATATCACGATTTTTTCAGGAAAAATCACGATTAACGATTTTATCACGATTCTTTTTCATGTTGCTTTTTAAGACTATTTTGCAAATTACTGAGCCGCAATACAAGCAAACTTATATCCCCATTTAAAAAATATAGCCATACAATGGGAAAAAAAGACAAAGTAGCATATTTTAATCAAGTGTATGTTTAATGGAAGTGCAATTGTGCAAAGTAAGAACAGTCAACAGGACCTGCATTACAATCAGACTTCTCATCACACTGTGTGTGTGTGTGTGTGTGTGTGTGTGTGTGTGTGTGTGTGTGTGTGTGTGTACGCGTGTGTGTGTGTGAGAGAGAGAGAGAGAGAGAGAGACTGTCAAATTTTATCATAGAGAATGTTTAAATAATATCAGCTTACGAGGGAAACGGAGGCGGAGTTAGTGGTGCTTCTGAGATGATGCGGGACTGCGGGAGAGGTCTCTGTGCACCTTTACCGATCATAGCGCGCGCTGACACGAAATAAAGCCTTGTTTAAACAAAAAACCTTGTTTATATAGCGCGTTCGCTCGCACGAGCGCGGCAAAAATGACGAGTTGGGTGCGTAAGACCTCATTTCGCTTGGCTGTGTTCACAGCGTTTTTTGTAACAGCGCGGGCGGGATGAACGATTTCACGTCTCACACAACTAGGCTGTAACAATACGGGATATTTTAAGGGGAAACACTAAAACGGAAAGACGGCGGGAAAAGAGCTAAAATACGTGAGAAACCCGGAAAAAACGGGAGTGTTGACAGCTCACACTGACATCTAGCGCGCCGCGCATCGCATGCTGTACGTAGCTGAAAAAAGGCCATAGACTACATCTGATAGAACACGCACTGGAGCGCGATTCTACGATATTTCCGAAAAAGTGAATCGTGGAGACATTTTAATCGTCCACGATTAAATATCGTCATATCGCACACCCCTAGGTGTAATGGTTTTACAAATATACAAACTGTATATTCTATCCCCCTACACTAACCCTACCAATCACAGAAAACTGTTGGCCTTTTTGAAATTTCAAAAACTGCATTTAGTATGTTTTTTTAACGTTTGGTTTATGAGGACACAGATGTCCCCATAAACCATGTTTACGTTATACCCATGTCATTATACACATTTGTGTCCTCATAAAACCATATACAAGAACACACACACACACACACACACACACTGACAACAGCGAGCCCTGACAGGAGGAGGACAGAGTAGCTAAACGTACACATGACCTAAAAAATGAACACCATACAAGGGTTAATAATATATAAACTTATACTAATATGCTGTAACATTAAATTATGACTTGTAGTAATCATGCAGCCCAACGTTCCCTTAAGTGTTTAAGACAACATTCTAAAAAACAAACGATTGCATAATTTTGATTCACATTAACTTACCTCTACTGGGAAGTTTGAGTCTGTGTCCCGGTGTTTTACGAAGTCGGACAACCAGCTCAAGAGAGAAACAATACGGGGAACATACATTCTACCACCCGCTGCACCGCTCCTTCCCTTCAGCCTCTTCTTTGCCTTGACAAAACGGTCTCTCAGATACTTCCACTTCTGCCGACACAGACTTTCTTCTTTTCCTAAACTCTGGCCAATTTCCCTCCAGGAATTATTACACATCTGGCTATCTTTGTGCTCTTTTAACGACGGATTGTAGAGGTGCGGGTAGTGACGGACTTCTTCGCACAGCCTCTCTTCAAATTCGACGTCCATTTTTTCCAGCGCTTTCGCGGTTTAATTAACCTAGTGACCGTGCGTACTTTGACCGCGCGGTCACAAAAAATGGGAGGCACACGGACGTCCGCAAGGAACCTCCGGGCAGACCCTCCGATGACGATTTTTACGTCACGCGGACCCTAGCGGACCCTCGCGCAATTGCGGACGCGGAAAGTATAACACAGGCTTTATACATACTGTCCAGCCAGCTAAAAGTAGCTTTTTTTTTAGGAAACCTGGATGGTGGACGGTCTCATTAAACTTTTTGCACACTAGTGACAGAGTGTGAAAGGCTTTGTCTTCTTCTTAATAAACAACATCTAGAAGAATGTGACTGAGCACCTCTGGTGGTAGCCGGAAAATTGTTATATTTCAAACTGTTTAACATACCAGTTTTGACTTCACATGGGCCTTCAACCTCAGCATTTTTCTGTGCCTTTTTCGATCTGTAGGAGACCTAGAAAGAGAGAGAGAGAGAGAGAGAGAGAGAGAGAGAGAGAGAGAGAGAGAGAGAGAGAGAGAGAGTGAGAGAAAGAGAGAGAGAGAGAGAGAGAGAGAGAGAGAGAGAGAGAGAGAGAGAGAGAGAGAGAGAGAGAGAGAGATTTTAATCAAAATCCATTGACACGATAGTAAAAGGTCGGAAAACCGCAGTTTCACGTGGAGCATTTGGAGATTTTTAGACATTAAAGACTCAAGTAACAACATCTCAACACTAAATTATAAAGGCCTGTCTCATATAGACACCTGTGTAGCGAACCTACATAATAATAATATACATAAAATGTATTAAAGGGGGCCGGAAGGCCAATTTAGCTCAAAGGGAATGATTCATCGATTTGCAATGAATCATTGACCGAATCACTATGGAACCGAGCAAATGACTCGTTTAGAGTTCATTTGAACAGGCCGTAATTTTAACCTTGGCAACAGATTATAAATATCCAATCTATAGTGAAGCACTATGTATTAGCAAGGTAACTTAGATCGACAGTACAAGACATTAAATGTGTAAGCACAACACAAGGCAGATATCTTTTCAAATATAAACAAGACTTTATTGATTATTCTAAACACATAAAACTCAGGTCTAAACACAATCACACACACACACACATTCATACGAGGCGCAGAGGAAGAGAGAGGGAGAGAGAGAAGAGTGGGTTTTCAGAGTGAGTGAGAGGCACTTGTAAGACATGACCTGAACGAACCGCCAAGCATTAATTTAACCCTTCGTTTCTTAGACAGGTTATTCAATTTACATACAAAGGCACCAGTTCAGATCGAGTCTGGAGTACTTGCTTGTCTTTGCGTTGCTTATGCCAGGGAGTTTCCTTTTTGCGGTGCTTCGTCAAAGGTGTTTCCCGGGTCCGTTACTTGGCTGGTCTCCTCGTGTGCCTGATAGATCTTGGACGGCCAGTCACGTGGGGTGTTGGCGCGGATGAGTGAAAGTCTTTGAAGTTGGAAGCTGGTTTTGTAGTTGAAACGTTAAAACGAGACTTTACAGCAAAACTTAACTTAGAACGAGACTTTTAACGAGAAAATAAATACAACTAAGAAAAAGAAAGAAAAGTGAGACGAAAAGTTTGATGGCTTGAATGAAGCTGTTTTAAACTCTTTAAACGTTTTAAACCGATCTTGATGGGTTTGTCTGCTGGTCTAATTTGGGTCTGGTCGATGTAGAAGCGTACGAACATGAACACTCTCTTGCTGTTTGTAGAGAGAGGCACAAACTTAATTCAACACCGAACCGAACTGCCGAACTGAACCGAACCGAAAACTGAACTGCTCTCTGAACTGAACTGAACGGGTCTTTAACTTAAAGTTAGTCCAACCTCTTTTGGAGAATTCTGGCCAATTGGACAATGGCATCATCTTAGGAGTGGACCTCGTTTCTTCTTATCATAAACCAGGCGTTATCTATGATCTGCTTGCTCTCCAACACTAGCAGAGAACAAGAGACCACAGTTTAACATTATAGATTATTATAATCATACAAAGCATTTTACACAGATTTCACTCAAGCCATCTTAAGAATTAAGGGCATACGATTATTTTGATTGGAAGCACGATACTCGTTCATTCATACACACAGTTATAATCATCATTACATGATTTATATGGAATCTAAGCATAATACAAACATGAATTGTAGGAAAAACAAGAATTATGATGTTTGATTATGAGTCCACTGAGCATTGTTCTGTGTGAGTTGTTCTCTGCAGAATGTGCAGAATTAATGTGGTTTGATATGTAAAGTGTGTTGGTGTGTAAAGTTTCTGGGGTTTAAGAAAGACATTCCAATCTGAGGTCACGGCAAGGTCCCTGCTGAAGTCTGCTCTGTTCATCTTCTCATGGGACCTTGCTCCTTAAGAAAGACGAGTCTGTTAAACAGGTCAAAGATGGTCAGCTTCCTTGGTCCCTGCGGGGCCATAAAATCCTTTCTGAAGGGTTCTTTTATGGCTATTTGGAGCCAGTTTTGTGACGTTGGAATGTGTTCAGATCTGGATTGCTGAATCACATTTGAATGAATCCCATGAGAGATTAGAAAGATTAATTTGTGTTTGGTTCATCCGTAAATTCTCTACATATTTCCCCCCTTCGATCGATGATGGGTTGATGAGAGAAGACATCATTGAACGCTGGAGAAACAGAAGAAGCAAACACACACAGCAAACAACAAGGCAAACACCTCCATGACTGGTCACTTTACTGGTGCAGGGCATTAGATTATCTAGGCCTAAAACAGGTTCACTCTCTCAATATAGTCAATCATGTGGAAAAAGTTTAGTTCGATTTTAGGACCGTTATTCTAGTTTGTTTTAAAACGGTGATTGATCAACTTTGTGACTAAATTTGATTTGTTTGTTTTATTCTCTTCTAAATTGTTCTAGGTCTAGACCAATTTACCTTTCAAATTTTGATTTGAATGATGCAGGGAGTTCTCTAGGCTAACATTCGTTTTAAGGTGACTTGCAAACATCAGGCGTGGTGCGTCAATCCTTATATGGTAACCTTGACCCTTATGGGGTAACAGGGATTTTACCTAATAAAAGAAGAAGAAAGGGAAGAGGTAAAACAAAACAAAGCAGTTGAATGACTCCTGTATGGCTACTGTTGTGCAGTGTCAGGTGTCACAATGTAATGAGAGGGTTACACTTGTTGGGTGTATTGCTACATGTTTCCTATGGAAAGGATAGCTAAGTCAGTGTTGCGATTTCAGTGTCTACCTGTGGGAAGAACATGTTTGTTGAATGTTTTTCATGGTAGCTGTGTTTAACTTGTGTATGTTAGTGGTACAGTGTAGTGTAGTGCAGGTACTGCATGTATACTGTATGTATGTCAGATCTGTCTCAGTCTGTTTTGCTCCCCCCTTTTGCTTGATGGTTAAGCTTTGATGGGCTTGTTGCATCTTTGCCTTGGAAAGGGATCTTCTGTGATCTGCTGGGGGTCAGTCCAGTAAGGCAGGAAGTTCTCTGGCAGACATTGGGAGATGGTTTGGCATGGATGCGTGAAGCTGTAGTGCAAAACGTGGTCTCCTTTGTTGCCTTCCTCTTGTGATGCCTTCTGGTTGTGACAGACTTTCTGACCTTCTGTGCTTACTGTCGTTGCTGTAGCACACACATGGTTCTTGAGTTTGGAGCTTGGGGTGTGATGGGTAACTAGGATGGTGTTTTCTGGTACCTCGGGGTGTTTGTCAGTGGTTGACTGTGAGAGACTACTTTGTTCTGGGTTGTTGTGGAACAGGTGGTCGTCTCAGGAAGGTGTACAAGGTGATCACTGGTCTTCTGTGTTCAGCTTGTCTTTGATGAGCACTTGCAGTTGCCTCCGTAGTTGCTCCATGTCTTCTGCGGGGAGACTGTCGTGTTCTTGGGCACACTCAGTGGGGTGTTTGGCTGAGTGGTGCGGAGGTGGGTTTCGTTGTCGCTTACCCACATAGAATGCTTTTGGATGCACTCGTTGATTCCAGTTGTTTCCTTCGGGTGGGCCCCATGACTTTTCCATGTGGTTGGAGTGGTAGCTGTCATCGGCATGGGAGTCATGTTCTCTGTGCTCCTTACTAAGGACTGTGGTGTTGTCATGCCACTGGGTGTCTTCCAGTGCAAGGCTTGTGTCTTGGCTGAAGGAGTTTGAAACTGTGGATGTTTTCAAACCTTTCTTTGAGGACATCTTTTGTTTGATGTAGGCCTTGTGTGTCAGGTCACGTAGCTCCTGAATTTTCATTGTGCCTGGGCAGGCCATGATGCCAAGATGATGACTCAATCCGGGGTGCAGGTTTCTCAGGAAGAGGGTTTTGAAGTTCACATCCTCTTCAAGTTCAGGTTTGTTATGTGCACCTAAGTAGGCTTGTCGAAAGCGGTGAAAATAGGCTTGGGGAGTCTCTTGTCGACCTTGTTTGGTTTCCAAGGCGATTAACACACCGTGTTCTGACTCTGGACCTGTAAATTCTTTAATCAGTGTCTCACGTAGTAGCTGGTAGTTTGACATGACATTAGCAGGTTGTCGGTCTAGGAAGCTTCGTACCTCTGGACTGGATGTGGATCTGAGGAGGTAAAACATGTCTCTGTCAGTCATATGGGGTCTCACCTCGAGGTGGAAGTCGATATCTCGGAGGTAGGCCTGGATGTCGGGACCCTCTGTGGAGTTCGGGTTGAACTGAGTGATATTCTTAACCAGCTGGTTGAGGTCTTTAACGGTCATCCCATGTGCAGCTTGGGCATCTGCCTGGATGAGCTCTCTTCGTTTGTTGGCAGTGAACAGTTCTGTGGTGAAGGCCGGTGACGTTTTGGGTTGTGGCCATTCACTTCTTTCACTGTATGCCAGTTCTTGGATGGAGGACTCTGTTCTGCTCAGCAGGGGTGATGCTGAGGGAGGTCTCTCCCTTCTTGGCTCTGGTTTCTGTTGGAAAATGTGCTGGAGTTCATCTCTGACCGCGTAGAGCTCGTCGTTGGCGGCGTCTCGCTGTTGGATCAGATGGTCCATTTCAACGCTGCACCTTTGCAGGTGGTCTTCCAGAGCAGTGATTTTAGAGTTCTTACTTTCAATGTCAGCTTTGGCTTTCTCTAACTGAAGTTCAGCAGACTGGAGTTGGTTTACCAGTTGTTTTTGGACAGTCTTTGACTCTTGTTTGTCACGTTCAGTGACTGCAAGGGCTTCTTGGAGCTTGTCAACTTGTGTCTTTGTTTCTTGCTCCGCTTCGCCGGACACTTTGAGTTTGTCTTGAGCTTCACCTTTGAGCTGGTCTTTGCAGTGTTGAGTGTGCATCAGCTCTCGCAGGGACTCGATGGTCTTGGAGTCATCCTGGCCTTTCACTTCCAGCTTGTCTATGCGGTTCTGGGCACGTGTCAGCTCCTCCTGTAGGTGGGTGACGTGCTGGTGGCTTAGGTTTAGCTGGGCTGTGAAGGCATTACTTAAGGAACAGGTTATCTTGGTTAATTCCACGTGGTTTTGGTTCTGGCTTGAATCATGTGTCAGGAATCTTCTCAGAATTATGATTATTATTAAAAATAACAACAGTTCAATTGTCTTTGGTGTGAGGCAGTCTGTAATGCCTCTGAGCCAGGCGTCCACGTCTTCCCGTTGGGCAGTGGGGTTTGTCGTCCACGACATGTTGGCACGCTTGGTGAAGAGACTGACACAGATCTGTGTGTATAAGCCTATATGTGGTTGAACGGCTAAGTGTCGTTTCAGTAATTGTACATCAATAGTGAAGTGTCGTGATGACTAAGTGTTGGTCTAAGGGTACACAGTGAGGCTAGTGATGCGAAGATCTCGTCACTCAACTGGGTAAATGAAAGAGAGAGTAAAAGGTTAAAACAAATCTCAATGGAAAGAAACCCTTTTTTTTTCAATGGGAGAAATATTTTTATAAATATTTTCTATCAATGAAAAGCTGGTGTTCTCTACACCTCTCTCAAAAACAAGCCGGTGCAGTTCGACGATTTGGGAAAATAAAAGCCCGGGCTATTATTTGAAGTTTTACGGTATATATATATATATATATATTATTAGGGCTGACTTCTAATAGTCGAGGATTCGACGATTCGATTCGGAGAGGTCTGATTCGACTATGAACCTCATAGTCGAATAGTAGGGGGTGTGTTCACATATCGCGTCTTTTGCGCGCTCAAGTTCGTTATTTCAAAATAGGCGCGCTGCGCGCGGTATGCAACCAAGCAGCAGCAGCACACTACATGCCTGTAACGTCTGGACCACATTTGTTAACATTTACGGATTTATTGGCTCACAATGGCTTCTAAAAAGTCATCAAAAGTGTGGGAGTATTTCGAGAAGGTTAAAGATGACCCAAAGAATTTGAAAGTTAAGTGCAAGTTGTGCCAGCAGCTTCTTTCATATCACACGACGACAACCAACATGGCTCATTTGAAACGGGTAAGGCTTGTTAACTTTACAAACAAACAGTTCTACCACTCTTTTGTCAATACAGACATAAACCCTATATTAGTATAATTTTTGGGGAGACGTGTGCATATTAATGAGTAGCCTACTCTCTAGCACACACACGCAAGGTCTCTCGCGCTCTCCCTCTCTGTGCGCGCGTGTAATTAATGCTAGCACACACACGCAATTTCTCTCGCTCGCTCTCTCCATCTCTTGCGCTTATTCAACGAAACCTATAATATGTAAAATTATTCATCTGGCTTTAGATGAATAAAAGGTATTTGTTACAAACCATGTTTTTCTTTTAATTTTTTTAGCTCTTTTGTTTGAATGGAAAAAATCAAGCTGCTATCTAAAAAAAAAAAAAAAAAAAAAAAGGATCGACTATCAGTCGACTACGGCAAAATCTAACGAATCAGATTCGACTATGAAAATCCTTAGTCGAAAACAGCCCTAATATATATATATATATATATATATATATATATATATATATATATATATATATATATATATATATATATATATATATATATATATATATATATATATATAATTAATTATACCTTTTTTTTCAATTATTATTTTTCTTACGACTATTCGGGCACTTTTGGGGCTCTTTACGTGCTCAAAAACTCTTGAAACATTGCACACGGGTCAGAACCCGCGGCCACCAGGGGATTTTTGATATCTCGAAAGGTTTGGCCGTGGCGAGGAAACGAAATTATGGCGAGAAACGTGAAACAGGAAGTGTGTTACAACTTCTGCATACATCAACTAATCTTGATGAAACTTCAGCAGTGTGTTCGTAGTGAGAGGCCGATCCATAGATATCATATGGGCCGATCACATGGATGTGACTATTGTGAGTCAAAGTTATAGCGCCACCAACTGGCAGCAGGAAGTGTGTCACTTTCAAAATGCTTTTAAATCACCCTCTTATTTTTACCCGATTTGCTTCAAACTTGATGTGTATAATGTAGACACCCGCCAGATGTAGACCTGAGAAAGGATTATTGATATCTTAGATACTGTTGCCATGGCAATGCATCAAACTCTAATATTCTTTTTGGATGTTTTTGAGACTCTTAGCATGCCTGAAATTGCTTGAAATTGCATGAAACTCGACAGACAGATTACATTTATTAACCAGTAGACATGTGCAAAGTTTCAGAAACGGGCATGGTGCAGGGAGTTTTATAGTTTTACCTACAATCATAAAAATCGGTACGTATATTGTTCGGATCAAGCCGAACAACTTTCTAATTTACAGTATTAGCTCCGACCAACAGGAAGTCAGATATTTTAGTTTGAATGTGGATGTTTTCGAGCATTTTCTCTCCCTCTCTCTGTCTCTCTGTGTGTGTGTGTGTGTGTGTGTGTGTGTGTGTGTGTGTGTGTGTGTGTGTGTGTGTGTGTGCGCGTGTCTGTGTGTTTGTGGGGAGGGGGGCTAGTTTAACCGTTTCACTGCTGTGTGGAGTTTCTGCATTAACCCTTTCGCACGTACGTTCTGAAAATTCAGACTGGCAGCCTGGCGTGAGTTTTTTTCTGCGACTGTTATTATGCAATGACTCGCGTTCTAATTTCCATGGAGACGCATCAACCTTGTCGCGTGACACTTACACATTCAAAATATGGCGCGCACGATGGATAACCGCCTGCAGGTGAGTAGTTTGAATGTTTCGCTTTATTTTTTATTCAAAACCTCTCAAATAATTTTTTAGCGTGTACAGACTATGGTTGACATGGTTATGTTTATGTTTTCCCCCCCACTGCTTTGAATTTCGCTTACACACGGCACTTTGCATCTCCCCAGAACAGCCGGGTGAAAATCGGTGTAGGCTATATTTTAGTTTTTTTTAATTATTATTCGGAAGCATCTAGAATTATTTACAAGCATGCAATAAATATGAATAAAGATATTATGTCATGAAAATTCTCTTATAAAACGGACAGTGCTCAGTAATGTGGACGTTCACATGTCTACTGTTTGTTTATCTGTCAACGCGCTGTTTTGCACATTCATTGCAAATACCGGTTCCGTGCATTCAGCTGGTAAAGTCAGGGTTCAGTTGAATTGATACGTTGTAACATGATACTAAACCACATATTTGACGTTAATTTTGTTATTTGTTTTAGTTAATATTGTTACTGAGTTTTATATCTCTCACTAGCAAAGCAGAGAAAAAGCTACATAGTATGACATTGTTAAATTATATTTCCCTGTATATCTACAAAACATTTGAGCAAGTTAATGAGGTGTGACCATATATTATAATATAATAATTCTATGTATATGGTCACATACCACACATACCTCACTTACCATTAGCTTGCTCAAATGTTTTGTAGATGTATAGGGACATATAATTTAACGTCAAATACCATGTAGCTTTTCTCAGCTTTGTGTAGGCCTATAGTATAAGTTTAGCATTATTCATGCAATTCAAATGTATGACTTTTGTTAAAAAGAAATCACAATGTTTTATTCAATCTATTTAAATGTAAGGTAAAAAAAATGACAGGCTACTTACTAATAATAATAATTACAAAACCAATTACAAATATATTTACAAAAAATAACAATGAAAATAGTACCATCATAAACAAACAAATTCAATAAATATACTCTGACTTTTGGTAAATGTTTTTGTTTAAAACAAACTATATTAGGCCTATTATACATAGCCTACCTTTATACTTAGCCTACTAATATAATAACAAAACAGATTACAAACATAATTACAATGAATATTGTAGTCTAATTGCTGTCTATAGTGTTTTCTTTCGTTTTGATTTGTTCTGTTTAAAAGTAGACATGTCTGTGAGGCGAGTAGGCTACCTTATACACTGAGTTTCGGTTCATTTGAGACGAGCTGCAGTTCACGCACTGGCGCCTCTGGTTCGTTATTATCGTCTGCTACTTCTTATTTATTAAATCCTTATTATTACAACCAATAATTGGTTGATGAAACATTCATTAAAATTAAGATACAATTAATACAAAACGAAATTCACTTTAAAGAAAGGTTTTGCTTTCTGTTTGATGTCTCTGTGAAAGTTTTAAAGCATCTTTTAGTGCCGCTTTCAGAGCGTGCACGTCCATAACATTGTTTTTTTCCTCAAAAATGCGAACACGAAAAATAAAATGAAATGAATATTTTATGCTCTGTGGAGACTACTGTTAGCCTACTCATAATTTGTATTCTGAATACTAATACGTTGTATTACTTTGAATGAGTGTTTATGCTTTCGAGGTTTTTAAATAAGCTTGATATGTGTTTGGGAAGATGTTTATATTTTGTTGACATGTCGAGTGTTTTCGGTAGGCTATTATATTTCGTTTTTTTTTTTGTTTTTTTTTTGGCTAAACAGCACAAGACTTTAATTAAGTAACGTTAGCCCTTCTGTTTGTGCTGCGTGATTTAAAGAAAAGTGCGCTCTTGCTCATCAGCATGGTGATCTTGTGTTTTCTCCTAAATAAAAGCTCAAGGGTTTATTTCTTACAAGTGAAGAAATTAGGACAAAAGTATTGTAATTTTCAGAGGTCCACACAACATGCCCATTTTTTTTTTAAATAATAATTCACAGCACCCACTGATCACAATTACTTCCAGCGGCCCTGAAAACACGTCTCAAACCTACTTAAAAAAAAATCTATCACTGACGAAATTTGCGGAGGCAGTGATTGACACAACTTGAGGTTATAGCCTATTTTATATGTGAGAATTTCGGACTGCAAGATCGAACCTTTAGCGTCAGTAGCCTATTATATAATTAGTATGCTCTGTTTCATTCTATCCTATACTATAAATAGAATGGACGGTTAACGCCAAGATAGTTGCGTACAACTTGCTTTATTGAACACGACCAACATGGTCTGAACTCTCAGACATCAACACGGAAGCTCAACAGGTGTTACACTGAATACAGTCCGTACTACAACAACACCCATCCCAACATCCTTTCTCTTTTTCTTTTTTTTTTTCTCTTCAACTTACAATAACTCAGAAAAGCATCTATCTGTTCACTACACTTTGTATTAACTGAATTTGTAATGTCCCCTTAATAACAAAATTTTTTTTAAGTATTAACCTCATGTAAAAAAATAAAGTGTCTAGTATCAACTTTTCTGTTCCTTTTTTTTTTCTTTTTTTTTTTCTCTTTCTTCTTTTCTTTTCTTTCTCTTTTCTCACAGGGAACCTGGAGGTAAGTATTATTGGGTTACTGAACATAGTCTTTAAGATAGGAAGGTCTGAATACTTTTCTTCCAGACTTAGTGATAGAAACAACAGAAGTGTCCTTGCTTGAGTTTAAGCCTGTCACCCTGTCTCTGTGTACTTCATCAGACTGTCTGTTCTCGGTTTGTTCCATTACTGTGGCCTTGTCCTTCCTGAGGTGTCGGCGGTTCCTCCTCAGAATGTTTCCTGATTCAAGCTGAACTTCATACGATCTGTGGTCCACAGGTTTCATTACGGTTGCTTTCCTCCATGTTTTGGTAGGCTCTCCAGGCTGGACATGAACTCTGTCTCCTTCTTTTAGAGGTTCTAGATCCTTCGCATGTCTGTTATAGTATACAGCCTGACGGTTTCTATTTTCAATCTGCCCTTTTTGTGAGTGAATTACCTTTGGCTGTAGCAGGTTGTCATGCATAGGCATCAAAGTTCTAGTTCTCCTACTGAACAGCCTCTGAGCTGGACTTGCTTTGATCCCTTGTGATGGTGTGTTTCTCTGATCAAGTATGGCGAGATAAGGATCCTTTCCATCAGCTTTTGCCTTTTTCAACAGTCGTTTTGCAGACTTAACGGCTGATTCTGACATCCCATTGCTCTGTGGGTAGGCAGGTGAAGATGTTTTGTGTTTGAATTCCCACTGTCTACTGAACCTTTTGAATTCCTCAGAAGTATATTGTGGTCCGTTATCTGAGATAACAACATCCGGTATACCATGTCTTGCGAAGTGTGCTTTCAGCTTGTTAATGACAGTGGTGGAATGTGTGTCAGGTAAGTAGTCAAGCTCCCAGAAATTAGAGAGGTAGTCAACAGTGACCAGGTAATTTCTGCTCTCTAAAGTGAATATATCAGTCCCTACTTTAGACCATGGATTACTGGGTAGTTCGTGTGACTGCAAAGTCTCCTTCTGCTGTTTTACATCCATAGACCTGCAGATGTCACATTTCTCTATGAATGTCTTTATCTGTTCATTCATCCCCGGCCAATACACACATTCTCTTGCCCTTCTTAGACATCCCTCTATGCCCAAATGTGAGGAGTGAATGCGCTGTACAATGTCACCTCTGAGTGCGTCAGGGATTGTAATTCTCTCCCCCCTGAAGACAATTCCACTCTGGGCACTCAGTTCCTCTTGAAAGGAGTGATAGTGCGCAATGTCGCTTGGCAGGTCTTTCTTGTTCATTGGCCAACCCTCTTGGATTAATTTAATCAATGCCTGCATTTTCCTGTCTTTGCTTGTTTCCACTCTGATGGCCTGGAGTCTTTCGTCTGCAATGGGTATGTGCTGGACCATGTTTATGCTCTCGATCTCCATTTCTACTGAACCCTCTGATGCATGTTCAGGTAAGTATGCACGGCTCAGTGTGTCAGCTAGCAACATGCTCTTCCCTGGAGTGTACTTGACTTCAATATCATATCTCTGCAGTCTAAGTAACATCCTCTGCAGGCGTTTTGGGGCGTTCAACAGGGGTTTTCTTACTATAGTTTCCAGTGGCTTGTGGTCGGAATGTACCATAACTTGTCGCCCGTATGTATACTGATGGAATTTTTCCATGCCGAAGACAATGGCCAAACATTCCTTCTCAATTTGGGCATAACCCCTTTCTGTTTGAGTTAGTGCCCGACTTCCATAGGCAACTGGTGCGCCCTCCTGAAGTAAAGCGGCCCCCAACCCAGTCTCTGATGCGTCGCACTGAAGTGTCAGTGTTTCATCTGGGTTGTAGTATTTGAGAGTCTGTGCTTTTGTGATGGCGTCCTTGAGCCTTGTGAATGCCTGCTCTTGCACCTCTGACCATTCCCAGATACTGTCTTTGTGTGATAGCTGTCTCAGTATCTCACAGCCATCTGACAGGTGATCACAAAATTTCGAGAGATAGTTTACCATCCCCAGGAACCTTTGGACACCTTTAATATCTGTTGGACGAGGCATGTCTCTAACCGCTCGTACCTTTTCAGGGTCGACTCTGAGCCCGTCAGCGGTAAGTAAATGTCCGATGTAGGGAACCTCGCTCCTTCTCAGTTGAAACTTTTCTGCGTTTAATTTGATGTTTGTCTCTCTACAACTGTTTAGCAGTGCTCTCAGTTTGGTGTTGTGGTCCTGGTTGGCTCTTTCTAATGTCTCACCCTCTCCTGTGATGAGGATGTCATCCGCGATGACATAGATACCCTGCAATCCCTCCAGAGCTTGGCTTAGCTTCCTCTGAAACACCTCTGGTGCTGGGCTGATGCCCATTGGCATCCTCAGCCATCTGTATCTGCCATACGGTGTGGCAAATGTGGTCATATAACTTGATTTCTCATCAAGGCTCACATGCCAAAAACCGTTCCTGACGTCACACACAGTAAAAACTTTTGCTCTTGACAAGTCTGGCAGTATGTCGTCTATTGTCGGCAATGGAAAGTGACATCTTTTCAGAGCTCTGTTGAGTGGTCTTGGATCTATGCATATCCTGAGTTTACCTGATGGCTTCTTGACAATGACAAGACTGCTAATCCACTCTGTGCTGCAGTCTACTGGTGTGATGATTCCTCTTCGTTGGAGATCACTCAGCTCTGCTTTGAGTGGTGCCATCATCGCAACAGGAACCCGTCTCTTTGGTAGTTTTACTGGAGTTACTGTAGGGTCTGCTTCAATCTCGTACACGCCCTCCAGACATCCGTCACCCTGGAACACATCTGCATAGTCGTTTTTAATATTATCCATGCTCCACATATCATCTTTCATCTCCTCAGTGACAATGCTATCGACAGCCAAGATGTTTTCATACTGGACTTTCACTAAATTCATGGCTTGTACTGCCCTACTGCCCAGCAGCGGCACTGCGGACCCCTCATCTACAACCATGAATTCTAGACGGTACAGTTTCTTGTTTCTTGGATTCCTCAATTTCGCGAAACATTTCCCCAATGGCTGCAGTGTGCTTTTATTGTACATCACCAGCACTTGCTCAGTCTTTTCAATATGTGTGTCTGGGTTTAACAAGTTGACAGGTATTATATTACAGCTAGCTCCACAATCTAACTGAAACTTTACCTGTTCTTTTCCCAGGAGCATGGCAGCAAACAGTTTTGAGGGCGGTCGCTGTTTCTCCGTCCTCACTGTGTTCACCGTCTCTACTGTTACACACAAGATGTCCTCATAACTTCCATCATCTGACTCTGTAATGTTATGCACTGTCTTTCCTGTCTGTATTTTTGTTCTGCACATTGTGGCAAAATGATTGTCTTTTCCACATACTCTGCACTTTTTCCCATATGCGGGACATTTTTGTTTATTTCTTTCATGAATTTTCCCGCAAAATTTGCAGTTTACTGTGCTCTTACTTGTCTCTCTCGTCTCTTTCCGCACACTCTGTTTTACCGCGTGCACTTCCTCTGTCACTCGTCCTTCAATCGTTCTGTTATTTTCCCGCGACAGCTCTGTTGCTCTGCAGATTTGCACACATTTCTCCAATGTCAAATCTTGCTCCCGCAGGAGTCTCTCTCTCAAAACAGAACTGAATATGCCGCAAACAATTCTATCGCGGATGAGAGAGTCTTTGATCTGTCCGAAATTACACGTGCTAGCAAGCATTCTTAAGTCCGTTACATATCTGTCAATGTTCTCATCAGAGGCCTGATTCCTGACAAAAAAACGGTACCTTTCTACTGTCTCGTTCACTTTTGGATTACAATGATCATCCAAAGCACTTATTAAGCTGCTTACTGTCCGATCCTGAGACGATGCGGGAACCAGGGTCTCGCACAATTCTCTTCCGGTCTCCCCAATGAGATAGCTGAACACTTTTAGTTTTACGGCTTCACCAGCGTCCGCCAACGTGAGATCCATATACAGCATGAACTGTTCTTTCCACGTTTTCCATGATTTCGCCAGATTCGTTGAGTCTAGGCAAAGGGGTGGTGGTGGTCTCAGCCCCAGTGAATTCTCCATCCTCACCGCCTGAGTTCACCGCTGTCTCTTCTATGCTTTCTCCGTCGACGTCTCTCGTTACTTTAATCTCCGTGCTTTTACTCTTTACAAAGCACCGCTGCCACCATGTTTCATTCTATCCTATACTATAAATAGAATGGACGGTTAACGCCAAGATAGTTGCGTACAACTTGCTTTATTGAACACGACCAACATGGTCTGAACTCTCAGACATCAACACGGAAGCTCAACAGGTGTTACACTGAATACAGTCCGTACTACAACAACACCCATCCCAACATGCTCTATCGATCATTGCATATAGTATCATAATCGATTCTGTTGTTTTCTGTTGTTTTCATTTGTGCCCACCTGAAAAAATATGAATGCCCGTCCGTGAATTTGTGTCTGGCGCCGGGTCTGCAATAACAATAAGTGGGTGTCAAACTGGGAGCAGAACAGAGTAAGCTTTTAGAATTATACACGATGTGTGTTTGACTCGAATAAAATAATATTACACAATGTTTAAAAGGTTATCTTGCTGTTATATATATTAGTGTGCTATAACAAACTGTATTTAATTTCTACTAGTATTTTTGTTATTGTGTAATGTAATTTAAAGTGTACGAAACCTCAAATAAACATTAAAATACACTGGACAGTTGTGATAAATGACGAGCACTGAGTCTCTGGCTCAGTGCCAGTCAAAGCGCGAGCTGCGGGAAGCAGATTTGAAAATTTGAATTTAGCAGTTGATCATGTGACTCACTGAACGTTCTAATCACACCGGTGTGATCGTAGGCTCCAGGGACCAGCCAAGACAGATCACACCGGTGTGATCGTACGTGTCAAAGGGTTAAAAAGGAAAATAAATGTCTTAAGCCTTTATTAATAAAGTAAAGGCATTGAACCAGTTTATTTGTAGTGCAACATATAACAATTACACTGCTGTTTAAATGTAAGCACCGGCTGCGATGTCAAGATTGCAATGCTGAAGTGAGTGTGTGTGTGTGTGTGTGTGTTCGCGCTGGCGCACGCACACACACACACACACACACACACACACACACACATCAAATTGAGGGTGGGGGGCAATGGTATATTTAAATCTGCATATTGTAATATATGCAGGCCACCCCTATTTATGCTTCATCTTTCATTTTTAATTTGTAAATTTGATCAATAAATTCAATTATTTAGAATGACAATACACTATATGGCTGTTACCCTAGGTAGGGCTGATCAAATGAAATCGTTTACATTGAAAAATAACAATGCATTAAATAATGTTATGAGATTGTTTTAAATATGAGTCAATTAAAAATCGTTGGAAAGAATTCTTTTAAACATAACACTAAACCGTCATTAGGTGTCGCCAGGCGACCGTCTTAATGAGTGAGTCATTGATTCATTCGTTCAAACGATTTTTTCGAACGACTGAGTCATTCATGAATGAGACAGATGTTTATGGATTGGTCATTGAATCTTTGACTCAACCAATTCGTTCAAAATGCTGAATCGTTCAGTAATGAGAAAACACGTTGCTGTGAGATGCGCAATGGTTCTGCTGTGATCTTTGTTTAACTATTTTCACTGCTGAAACTGCAAAAAAAAGTCAATATTGCATCTAAAATGTAAGTGACTTGACACGTGTGTGTGTGTGTGTGTGTGTGTGTGTGTGTGTGTGTGTGTGTGTGTGTGTGTGTGTGTGTGTGTGTGTGTGTGTGTGTGTGATTGTGTCTGTTACATTCAATTCAATTCAATTCAAATTTATTTGTATAGCGCTTTTCACAATACACATTGTCTCAAAGCAGCTTTACAGAAAGTGCATTTCAGAAATGTACATAGAAAAATACAGTTAGTTAATCATATATTAATTTAGGCATAACATATCGCCGGTGTTGAGTCGTCTCTTCACAGGCGTCGAGTCGTCTCATCACAGGTGTTGGGGCATCTGAAGTCTCCGTGAGAGGCTGGATACAAACTGGAGCTGACGAACGCTATTTACCTCGGGACTAGCGTCCCGAGATAACAGCAGAAAGACAGATGGGAAATAATTAGCATAGCTGATGTTCATAATATTAATGCATTCGAACTGATTCAGCAGTAGTATAAAAGGTAAGCATTAAGTGAATGCTTGATTAAAGAGATGCGTCTTTAAAGAGTAACTAAACACTAAACCAACTTTTTTTAGTTAATGGTCTGTAAGACTGGGGCTTTATTAGTGCTGATCATTGATTCAAGTAACTTTTTTGTTATTTGTGTATAAAGTGTTTTAATTCTACAATATATGGTGTAAAAACGTCTGAGTGCTGCCCTCTTCAGGTTAAACAGTGGCTACTGCAGTTGAATTTTCCTATTGGATGTTTGCGGTAGTTCATGACGTAAGCGGTGAGAGCTGATGTAAGCAGGTTCCAGCTAAACACGCTCTTGGTACGAGCTACCACGCCCTTGGCAGTGTAAAAACCATCTGGTTTCATCAAACCCACTGTAGTGAGTCAGGAGTTGGAATTGAAAGTATTGAAAACGATCAGGATAGAGTATTTAACTGCCCTCAGTTCATCCCCTCTATCTCCGCTAGGCTCCGCCCACTTTTCCAGCATTTTCAAATATTGCCAGTGGGTGGAGTCAGGCTCTGACCAGGGGTTTAGTTACCCTTTAATCTAGTTTTAAACTGAGAGAGCGAGTCTGAGTCACGAACAATATCAGGAAGGCTATTCCAGAGTTTAGGAGCTAAATGTGAGAACGCCCTCCCCTCCTTTAGTAGACTTAGATATCCTAGGAATGACCAGAAGCCTCGAATTTAGTGATCTTAAAGAGCGCGATGGATTGTAGGGCGATAGAAAGTCTGTTAAAGGGATAGTTCACTTTGAAATTAATTTTTGATATGTTTTAGCTTACCTCCAGTGCATCCAAGATGTAGGTGTCTTTGTTTCCACAGTATCTTCAATTTTGACAATTTTAGGTAGAACCGTTGTTGTCTGTCAGTCATACAATGGAGGTGAAGGGGGTCCACCTCAAAGAGCAGTCAAAATTAAACATTATTTAATGACTCGTAAATTTAAGTACACATTGATGCCCTAAGACACGAAACGAGTGGTTTTTGTGAGAAAACGAACAGTATTTAATACTATTTATATCTTTTTTACCTCGTGTAAGCATATCCACGTCCAACTGATCTGAGAGCAGGGCGCTTCGGTCTGCGCATGCGTACGGCGTTCGCATATAACGCCCTGGCGCGTGTTTACGTCACTCATTGTTTACGCAGATCAAATCGTCTTCCATTGCGATCATGTATATCTAAATATGTTTAGGTCTTCACAGTGTAAGGTAAAACTTCCGAAATCTCTGCGTAAACAATGAGTGACGTAAACACGCGTGAGGGAGCCCTTCCGGGGCATTCCGGCGAACGCCGTACGCATGCGCAGACCGAAGCGCCCTGCTCTCAGATCAGTTGGACGTGGATATGCTTACACGAGGTAAAAAAGATATAAATACTGTTCGTTTTCTCAGAAAAACCACCCGTTTCGTGTCTTAGGGCATCAATGTGTACTTAAATTTACGAGTCATTAAATAATGTTTAATTTTGACTGCTCTTTGAGGTGGACCCCCTTCACCTCCATTGTATGACTGACAGACAACAACGGTTTTACCTAAAATTATCAAAATTGAAGATACTTTGGAAACAAAGACACCTACATCTTGGATGCACTGGAGGTAAGCTAAAACATATCAAAAATTAATTTCAAAGTGAACTATCCCTTTAAATACACAGGAGCTAAACCATTTAGAGCTTTATAGGTCAATAGTAATACTTTGTAATTGATACGGAACTTAATAGGTAACCAGTGTAGAGATGATAAAATCGGTGTTATATGATCATATTTTCTTGATCTAGTAAGAACTCTAGCGGCTGCATTTTGGACTAACTGTAGCTTGTTTATTGAGGATGCAGGACAACCAGCTAATAAAGCATTACAGTAATCTAGTCTCGAGGTCATGAATGCATGAACTAACTTTTCTGCATCTGAAACAGATAGCATGTTACGTAGCTTAGCAATGTTTCTAAGGTGGAAAAAGGCTGTTCTTGTAACATATGAAATATGATTTTCGAAAGTCAAGTTGCGGTCTAGTATGACACCAAGGTCTTTTACTGTAGTGGATAAAGTAACAGGACATCCTTCTAAATTAAAGTTGTATTGTAAGGGATTTTGTGGGTAGTTTTTTGGACCAATAAGTAATACCTCCGTTTTATCTGAATTTAATAGCAGGAAATTACACGTCATCCAGCAATTTATATCTTTTAGACTCTGTCAAGTTAGATAAGTTAGTGTTTTCATCTGGTCGTGATGAAATATATAATTGAGTGTCATCAGCATAACAGTAAAAATGAATTCCATGTTTTCTTATAATATTACCAAGTGGCAGCATATATATTGAGAATAGCAGAGGGCCTAGCACAGATCCTTGCGGCACTCCATAGTCTACTGACATTATCTTCGATTTTTCCTCATTTAAACAGACAAAATGGTAACGGTCAGATAAGTATGATCTAAACCAGCTTAATGCCTGTCCCTGAACACCAGTGTAGTTTTGTAGTCGATCCAAGAGTATTTTATGATCTATAGTGTCGAACGCAGCACTAAGATCAAGTAGAACTAGTATTGAGATACAGCCTTGGTCAGAGGCTAAAAGTAAATCATTTGTAATTTTAACTAGCGCAGTTTCTGTGCTATGATGCGGTCTGAATCCCGACTGAAATTTTTCATAGATATCATTTTCTTGCAAAAAAGAGCACAATTGAGCGGACACAATTTTTTCTAGTATTTTAGACATAAATGGAAGATTTGAGATGGGTCTGTAATTTGCTAGGTTATTTGGATCTAATTGCGGTTTCTTAATGAGAGGTTTTATTACTGCCAGCTTGAATATTTTTGGAACATGACCTAAAAATAAAGACGAGTTAATAATATTGAGAAGAGGCTCTTCCACTACAGGTAACACTTCTTTAAGTAGTTTAGTGGGTATTGGATCTAATAAACATGTTTTTGGTTTAGATGCAATGATAAGTTTATTTAGTTCTTCCTGTCCTATAGTTGTAAAGCGGTGTAGTTGTTCTAGAGGGGCCATAATTGAGGCTGGGTCATAAGACACCATAGAGGATTGTACATTTACAATTATGTTTCGGATGCTTTCTATTTTCTCATCGAAGTAATTCATAAAATCATTACTACTATATTGTAACTGAATATTTTGCTCTGGAGATGTCTGATTATTTGTTAGTCTAGCCACGGTGTTAAATAAAAACCTTGGATTATTTTGGTTATTTTCTATTAGTTTGCGGAGATGCTCAGCCCTGGCTGATTTTAGAGCCCTTTTATAACGTGACATACTGTCTTTCCACGCGATTCTAAAGACCTCCAAATTAGTTTGTTTCCATTTACGCTCTAAATTACGAGTTTCTCTCTTGATAGCATGCGTATCACTGTTGTACCACTGTGCTTTAGTTTTCTCTCTAACCTTTTTTAATCTAATTGGTGCAACAATATCTAGAGTACTAGAGAAAATGGTGCTCAAACTCCTAGTCATTTCCTCTAGTTCATCTGATTGTTTGGGTTCACTGAGCAGCTGAGATAGATCAGGTAAGCTATTTGAGAATCTATCTATAGTGGTTGGAAGGATTGTTCTGCCTGGTCTATAACGTGGTGCAACATGACCAGTGTTGGGAGTAACGCGTTACAAAAGTAATGCATTACAGTAACATATTACTTTTTGCTGTAACGCAGTAGTGTAAGGCATTACTAATCAATTTTCAGTAATATTTTACTCGGTACATGTTCAGTAAGGCTTGCGTTACAAGTTACAACAGACTTTTAGTTTTAATTGTAAAAAAAATAAAAATACACAGCAAGACCGCGAGACATTAACAAATGAAAAATGCAAGTAGCCTACGCTAAATTACCTGTTCGTGGTCAGTCAATAGCCGCGTGTGGTGTCCAAGTTTGTTAGTAAAAACTATATGGCAGCGTCTGATAGCCTATTTGTATAGCGATTTATTTTTTACAGGAGTGCCGTGAGGTATGATTTCGGCCTCTGTGCTCGTGCTGCAGTGGAGAAGCGGCTAATGGTGAAGATGGCATGAAGAAGACTGTACATTCGCGAGATGGACGTATGCGCATTAGGCTATTCGTTCTGTGTTTTCTTTCTAAACAGTTAGGCTATGTTTATGTGGTATTTTTCATGTTTTCATCACGCAATCATGTTTTTGATGCGGTGGTGACGCGTTCATGTAAGGGCGGCGCGACGCTGCCGATAAAGCACCTAAAAGCTGTCACAAAGAACCGGCAAAAGCAATGATTATGAATATGTCAAATATAGCAAGGAGACATTTTAATTGTTTATTAATAAAGTCAAGATGAAGTTGACGATGCTGACTCGCGACCTTCGCAGTAGGCTAGTGCACCAGAGAGAAATGCACATTTCATTTCATAAGCAGAGAGCAGTCTGTTTTCTTTCGTTTTGAATTGTTCTGTTTTACACGTAGACATTTCAATATATAGATATATTTTTCAGGTCCGTGAATAGGCTACCTTATACGCTGAGTTTCGGTTAATTTATGAGTGAATTGTCCTCCGTGTCGTGATTATTTATAATTGTCTATATTTAGCCTACTTCTTATTTATACAATCCAGTCAATTGGTTGATCAAACATTGATTAAAATTAAGATACAATTAATACAAAACGAAATTCACTTTAAAGAAAGGCTTTGTGTCTTCTGTGTAAGGTCTTTGTGAAAGTTTTAAAGCAGTCTTTTAGTGCCGCTTCAGAGCGCTCGCGTCCGTAACGGAGAACTGTCACGTCTGTAACATTGTTTTTTCCTCATAAATGCGAACACGAAAAATAAAATAAAATGAATATTTTATGTTCTGTGGAGAGCCAACGCTTCTTCGTCCGATTTGCGCAGTGTAATTCACAAAATTACAACAACAAAAATCGACGCTCCTAAAAGTTAAAGATTTTTATTGGTCACGCATGACTGTCTATTTCCCTAATATTAGCCTAAATATAAAATGCATGTGTAGACTGATATTTTTCTAATGTCTGGACTGCTTTCAGGGAGGAGCCTATGGATAAACAGACGTTTCAATATTTTGGTATTAATGCATTTTCTGAGAATTTATTTTTCAAGTTTTGACAGCAAATGTCATGTCCGCTGGAATTCCCAAATTTTAAATAATTTATCCTCAACTTGTTTTGTGATGTAGGTCTACGTATTTTATAATGTTAAGTTAACTTCAAATAATACTAATAGTAATTTAAAGATGTGGTAGCATTGGATCTGAACTGGATAACTCTGGGAGTTGGAAGGGGTGTGTCGCGATTCTGCAGGTTCGTGGATCTGAGTGTCGCAATTTCGGTTTCATATAGCATATCGTTAAAGCCCTGGGCCGGGTTTCCCGATAACGATGTATCTTAGCTCTTAAGAGCGCTCTCTACGTGCAAGGTTACGAACGCTCGCGGCAATTCCACGCAAATTAAAGTGTACACTAAAGTACAATCAAAACCTATATATTATACTCACGTTGCAGTGTAATCTGTTAAATCTAGATAAAACTGTAATCTGCCGGTTGTCCTGCTGGTGACCTCATAACTCTGTCTTCTTACGATGCACTTGGGGATTTACGATTACTCCAGAGCACTCGTAGTTCTACGAAGATTTTCAAGTGCTACTTAAGTTACGATGCTTTTGGGAAACAGACCATAATATTAAGATCAGTCGTACGATCGTTTTTACGATCAACTTAGGCTTACGATGCTTTTGGGAAACGCAGCCCTAGTCATTTTAGAATGTTAAGTTCTACTTCTGTATAGTTATTTTGGTGAAAGTAACTCAAAAGTAATACAGGAGTAATGTAACGCATTACAATTCTGAGACAGTAATATTGTAAGGTAATGAATTACTTTTAAATAACAGTAACATGTAATATATAATGTATTCCAGTTTGGAAGTAACTTGCACAACACTGAACATGACAAATTTCAGCAGTACGTATTATGCAAGTTACCATGTAATGATCAGTGAGATCGTCACTTTGCGGTATAATATCTATATCGGTTGGATCGGTTCCATATGATATAATTAAATCTAGTGTATGATTTAGATGATGAGTGGGACCACTGACGTTTTTCTTCACCCCAAAAGAGTTTAATAAATCTGTAAACGCAGCCCCTAACGCATCATTTGTATTATCTACGTGTATGTTAAAGTCGCCAACAATTATTGCTTTATCGACATTGACCAATAGGTCTGAGAGAAAGTCTGCAAAATCTTTTAGGAAATCAGCATATGGCCCTGGAGGTCTATATACGGTAGCCAAGGCTAGAGATAATAAGGATTTCTTTCTTACATCTAAGAGCGTAACAGTTAGCACAAGTACTTCAAACGAATTAAAACTATGACAAGTTTTCTGAGTAACATTAAGAATATCTCTATAGATTGTTGCAACACCGCCGCCACGACCGATCAGACGGGGCTCATGCTTATAACAGTATCCTGGTGGAGTAGACTCATTTATACCGAAATAATCATTTGGTTTAAGCCAGGTTTCAGTAAGGCACAGAACATCGAAATTATTATCTGTGACCATTTCATTTACAATAACCGCCTTAGGTGTGAGCGATCTGATGTTAAGAAGACCTAGCTTTAGAAATTGTTTTTGTTCACTGATATTTAGATTTTCTGGTTTAATTACAATTATATTCTTGCTAGATCTTACAGTAGATTTATTGTTTAGCCTCACTAAGCGAGGAATAGACACAGTTTCTATATAATGTTCTACATTGGTACTTATATCAATTAAGTTGGGACAGCAAAGACTGTGATTAGGACTTTGGGACAAGAAAGGTTCAGTAGACTATTTGCTTTAAATGAATGGTTAATGTCATGGTGTAATGAACAGAAACTGCTCTTTGTAAATAATTGGAATCTGTTTTGGGAGCGACCTAGGCTCTTCCGTCCTGATGGCCTGCACCCCAGTAGAGTCGGAGCGGCTGTTCTGTCGGACAACATCTCCAAGACGCTACACACCATCTGACTAGTAAGTAAGTCGGTACGTGGGAAGCGGTCCAGACACGACGATCGTTGCTTCAGGCGATGTGCTGCGTACCGTCTCGATCAGGCTCCTGTAGTCCTTCTTAAGAACCTCCGTCTGCCGCAGCCTGATGTCATTCGTTCCCGCGTGCAGCACGACAGCTCCGACGCGCTCGTCACCGTTCAGGATCTCGGGAACCTGCGCAGCGACATCAAGAACACGAGCACCAGAAAAGCAGTGAGTGCGCACCTTACCTTTACCCGAGGTAGCACGGACATGACGGACCATGGAAGTGCCGATGATCACGGCGTCATCGCGTTCCAACTCGCGAGGAGGGGAGCTCGGCTTGCTTCTCCAACAGAACACGGATCTGCTTCTGCACCGACTCCAGCTCCAATCGTACCGAAATCAGCTCGAATGTGTCCTCACCTGCACTCAGAGGTAATAGACACACATCCGATATGTTCGCCATTATAAGAGATGAACAGTAAATTAGTAGTGATACTACCAATATCACTACTAATTTAGGACTGAAATGATGGATATAACCCATATCCTTCCAGAGAAACGGGTGTAAAATGAGACGCTCGATAGGCGCGAGGCCACGCGTGAAATGCTAGCGGGGCTAGTAGCCGAGATTTGGAAAGTTGGATCTAAGTAGCGATATCAAAGCAATCCGATTGTTTTTTATAAGGAATAGTATCGAGGATAAGTTCACATGATATAAAAATAGAAAGTGCTTGTTTATAATTGAGTGGTAAAGAAGAAAATCAAGGATTAATGAATCAATTCGACGGAGCTCCAAACACAAACACAGACCGCACGTGCATGCGCATCCAAAACTCTTTGAAAAGAGTTTAAAGGGATACTCCACTTTTTTTGGAAATAGGCTCATTTTACAACTCCCTCAGAGTTAAACAGTTGAGTTTTACCGTTTTCGAATCCATTCAGCCGATTTTCTGATATTTAGAAGAATATCAATAACCAGACAGTTTCTGGTCCCATTGACTTCCATAGTACTTCCATAGTATATATTTTTTCGGCTATTATTGTTTGTTTGGAAACGTATGCCCCTGTAATTCGATATACTCCTCCTAGAGAATTCAACCACCGCCACGAAACTCGGTCAGCGTGAAGTCAAGACATTGAGGATGAAAAATTGCCAGGTGATTTTTGAAATCTCGAACGGTTTGGCCGTGGCGAGGAAACGAATTTATGGCGAATAATGGAAACAGGAAGTGTGTTATAACTTCTGCATAGAATATACATAACTGATCTTGATGAAACTTCAGCAGTGTGTTCGTTGTAAGAGGACGATCACATGGATGTGACCATTGTGAGTCAAAGTTATAGCGCCACCAACTGGCAGCAGGAAGTGTGTCACTTTCAAAATACTTTGAAATCACCCTCTTATTTTTACCCGATTTGCTTCAAACTTGATGTGTATAATGTAGACACTCGCCAGATGTAGACCTGTGAAAGGATTATTGATATCTTAGATACTGGTACTTAGATACTAACACACTACAGCAAAAGATACAAATTACTGGCTTAAAACCATTTTTTGGGTGTGACCATACTAATGTGCCTAAGACTTTTGCACAGTACTGTATATATATATATATATGTAAATATAGCTGCGAACAGCGATGAAGGGCCAAAGCCGGCGGCACCACCACCCCGGTGCCTTTAGGTAACTAAAGGCACCGGGGTTGCGGTGCCACCGGCTTGGGCCCGTAATCGCTGCTCGCAGCTATATTTACATATATATATATATATTTTTTTTCTTTTTTTTGATGTTGTTGTTTTTTGTTTTTTTTACAGTAGCCTGTTTTTGATTTCGTGGCAGTTTAACATTGTGTCGTTACCGACACAAGATGTCATTACCACAGCACTGCTCTATTTTCCAAACAATATTTGTGTATTAAATAAAATTTACTCATTTCAAATAAATTGTTGTTACTTGCTTTACATAACTATCTTACATTACCTTAATTCTATTGAATAAACAGTCAAAGACAAAAACATGTTACATTTTCAAACATTTATTGTGTGCAATTGCTCCATAAGTCAAAAGAAACATTCAGTCTGACAAAAGAAACAAAAAAAATCCAAGCAGGACATACATAATACAGCACTTTACAAATTAATGCAAGTGTTTAGTTTTATGCATCCTCCCAAACTGTACTTTCTGTGTTTATTACTTATGTTACACTTTACAGCCAAGTAACAGGGATCCACATTTCAACATCAAATATTCTTTTCACATTTTCAATATAAACATTTTAATATCACTGCATAGTACAGTAATCAATGTCTGCTTTCTTCTGATCTGGAAATTAAAGGAACATGACAACTTTTTGTGACTTTAGCTTATTCACCGTATCCCCCCAGAGTTAGATAAGTTCACACATACCCTTTTCATCTCCGTGCGTGCCGTAACTCTGTCTGACACACACACCGCTAGCCTAGCTTAGAACAAAGGCTGGAAGTAAATGGCTCCAGCTAGCATACTGCTCCCAGTAAGTGACAAAATAAAGCAGAGAGAGAGTTGGGCTAATCACTCTGCCAGTTACTCTCTGCTCCTAACCACGGGGCTTCTCAGGTGCTGGGAGCAAATCACTCCGCCCAAGTAGCAGTGCTTCGCCTTCTGAGAATATAGTTCCCAGTATGTATTAGGGCTGGGGTAAACGATTATTAACAAAATGATTAGTTGGGCGGTTATTTTAGCGATTAGTCGACTAATCTAAAGACTAATTGGACGATTAATATAAAGATTATTTTTCTGCTGCTCGATTAATAAAAAACCATAATGTATCTCAAATAGATAAATACGAACTAGCGTACTGAATCATGATACTGTATAAGCTGGCTAACGTCATTAGAACTCTATAACCGCCAAAACCGTGTTATTAAAATATTTTGTACAAACATTTTTTATCATAGAGAATGTTTAAATACTAATATCAGCTTCCGAGGGAAACGGAGGCGGATTTAGTGGTGCTTCTGCTACTGCTGGAGATGATTCGGGAGAGGTCTTTTCCCCTTTACCAATCAGAGCGCGCGCTGACATGGAGCAAAGCCTTGTTTATGCTCGACGCGTCTGCACGAGCGCACGGCAAAAATTATGCGTTGGGTGCGCAAGACCGGCAAGACCCCATTTCGCTTGCCTGTGTGCACGGCTTCTTTTGTAACAGCGCGCGCAGCACCGCGTCCAATGATTAACGACTGCAAGCCGAATCTGCCCGAGCCGTATGTCTCACCGGCACACAGTTTGCGCATCTAAATTGCAAGCTGTACTGCCGGAAACGGTGCAAAAAATAAATAAATGAAGAAGTGTCGACGCAAAAATATGGCGTTGACGTAATTTTGACGTTGAAGCGTAGACGCACCGCTACAGCACTAGTATGTATACGGTTAAAAGATGTCTGTCTCATATAACCTTGTTATTTGTACACACTGTGACAATCACAACATGTAAATAGAAAAATGTTGGCGTTATTTTGTCACTTTTTGGTAGCAGGATGCTAGCTGGAGCCGTTTACTTCCAGTTTTTTGTGCTAAGCTAGGCTAGAGCTGTGTGCGTCAGAAAGAGTTACAGCACGAACGGAGATGAAAAGGGTATGTATTGACTTATCTAACTCTAGGGGATACAGTGAATAAGCTAAAGTCCCCCCAAAAAAGTCGGCGTGTTCCTTTAAAATACTAATGTAATTAGTACCCATCTTCCTAAATATTTGTAGAACAAATAAACATTCAGGACACTTGGATAGACAATAATAAAAAATAAATAAATTTAGGCCAGAAGTAATTGTCCAACTCACTGATCAAGATATGGAGTATGCTGCACACAGAAAAAAAGTTGTCCAGCCAAGAATGTGTCACAGGTCGGGGCGGGCCAACCTGACCTACACCCACCCCTGAGACCCGGGCCACCCTTGGGGAGTCGGACGGAGGACAGAGCAAGGAGGACAGACAAATGGGGGTCAATTAAAATCAAGTTTTTATTTAAAGTTAAAAGAATCTTCTAGGAGTGTAAGCTGGTAGTCGGGAACTTGGTCGAACTTCGGACTGGAGGGTTTGATGTGCACAGGCACTACGGGCACGTCCTTCTCTTCACTGGCAGGTTGACACGGCACCAGGACCACAGCAGAGGAAGGTTTTACTGCAATGCAGACAGGTGAGTATATCCGTACGTACTTCTCTTCAAACGTCACATAAACGTCACATAAAGGGGGGGGCTTACAGTTAGAGGCTTCACCGCAGAGCAGACTGGTGAGTATGCAAGGACGTACGGCTCTTCAAGTGGCAGACAAAAGGGGCTTACAGCTGGAGGTTTTTACTGCAAGGCAGACAGGTAAGTATGTCAGTATGTACTCCTTTTCAAACGTCACATAAAGGGGCTTACAGTTAGAGGCTTCACCGCAGAGCAGACTGGTGAGTATGCAAGGACATACGACTCTTCAAGTGGCAGACAAAGGGGGCTTACGCTGGAGGTTTTTACTGCAAGGCAGACAGGTAAGTATGTCAGTACGTACTCCTTTTCAAACGTCACATAAAGGGGCTTACAGTTAGAGGCTTCACCGCAGAGCAGACTGGTGAGTATGCAAGGACATACGACTCTTCAAGTGGCAGACAAAGGGGGCTTACGCTGGAGGTTTTTACTGCAAGGCAGACAGGTAAGTATGTCAGTACGTACTCCTTTTCAAACGTCACATAAAGGGGCTTACAGTTAGAGGCTTCACCGCAGAGCAGACTGGTGAGTATGCAAGGACATAAGACTCTTCAAGTGGCAGACAAAGGGGGCTTACGCTGGAGGTTTTTACTGCAAGGCAGACAGGTAAGTATGTCAGTACGTACTCCTTTTCAAACGTCACATAAAGGGGCTTACAGTTAGAGGCTTCACCGCAGAGCAGACTGGTGAGTATGCAAGGACATACGACTCTTCAAGTGGCAGACAAAGGGGGCTTACGCTGGAGGTTTTTACTGCAAGGCAGACAGGTAAGTATGTCAGTACGTACTCCTTTTCAAACGTCACATAAAGGGGCTTACAGTTAGAGGCTTCACCGCAGAGCAGACTGGTGAGTATGCAAGGACATAAGACTCTTCAAGTGGCAGACAAAGGGGGCTTACGCTGGAGGTTTTTACTGCAAGGCAGACAGGTAAGTATGTCAGTACGTACTCCTTTTCAAACGTCACATAAAGGGGCTTACAGTTAGAGGCTTCACCGCAGAGCAGACTGGTGAGTATGCCAGGACGTACGGCTCTTCAAGTGGCAGACAAAGGGGCTTACAGCTGGAGGTTTTACTGCAAGCAGACAGGTAAGTATGTCAGTACGTACTCCTCTCCAAACGTCACATAAAGGGGCTTACAGTACGAGGCTCCACCGCAGAGCAGACTGGTGAGTATGCGGGTACGTACGTCTCTTCTCTGGTGGAGTCACAGACACAGGGCTTACAGCAGAGGAGGTTTTACTGTGAAGCAGTCAGGCAAGTATGCGAACACGTACTTCTCTTTAAGTGGCAAACAAAGGGGCTTACGGCTGGAGGTTTGAGGCTGGAAGCTTCACCACAAGCAGACTGGTGAGTATGCGGGTACGTACGTCTCTTCTCTGGTGGAGTCACAGACACAGGGTTTACAGCAGAGGAGGTTTTACTGCAAAGCAGACAGGCAAGCATGCAAATACGTACTTCTCTTCAAAGTGGCAAACAAAAGGGCTTACGGCTGGAGGTTTGAGGTTGGAAACTTCACCACAAGCAGACTGGTGAGTATGCGGGTACGTACGTCTCTTCTCTGGTGGAGTCACAGACACAGGGTTTACAGCAGAGGAGGTTTTACTGCAAAGCAGACAGGCAAGCATGCAAATACGTACTTCTCTTCAAAGTGGAAAACAAAGGGGCTTACGGCTGGAGGTTTGAGGTTGGAAGCTTCACCACAAGCAGACTGGTGAGTATGCGGGTACGTACGTCTCTTCTCTGGTGGAGTCAGACACAGGGTTTACAGCAGAGGAGGTTTTACTGCAAAGCAGACAGGCAAGCATGCAAATACGTATTTCTCTTCCCAGTGGGCTGTCAGAATAAACACACTCGAAAGTCTGTGGGACACAACAATGTTAGCCTCTCTTTGTACAGTCGGGAGGAGATAGAAAACTAGGGCCAGACATGGACATCCAGCGGGTTTAGGTTCACACTTCAAACAGCAGACAGTGCATCACATCACTTCATCTCAACAAACGGCACTCAGTGGAAAATTACACAGGTATAAGGCCGTTACCCATCTCCTGGCCCGGCTTCTACATCAAAAGTCCCACTGTCGCAAGAGAGGGAGATGAAAACTCAATTAGGTTACTCACTATCTCTCACAAACGTTCCTCCGTCCCGTGGCTACCTCCTTCCCATTGAATCCGCCTGTGTGTCTCTCCATTCACCACGCCATGCCCGTTTAGCAGCCCCACATCTTCACCACAGCTCACTCTTCCTCCAACAAACACCGATCCCAAGGAAACCAACGCGCTGTTTGATCTATGCTTTCTCTTTTTATCTTCCCGTGTCCCAATCGCAAGGCTTGCTTCTCCCATCTCCAGCTGTTAGCGATCTTTGGCTAATCACCCCAGTGTCGGAGATGCCCGCGCTATCCCGGAACTAGCCCGGTGTCCCTTTGTTATGGGTCCGGCGGGAGGCAAAACCCAGAGAACATTAGTTCCGTCCAGAGAAATGAATGAAATTTGTCACCCCGTGACAAATGTCCAATCGTAGTTTTGGTGGTGGAATTGAGAGCGTAGATCAGTCCGAACAGCATTACCAATCCAAAGGAATCACTCTCTAGTCTCTACACCCTCTATCACTACTCCAACATCCTCTGGCTTGTCCTTAGCACCAGCACCTTCTTAACGGATCTCAAAAAGAAATAGCAAAGACATTTTTTTGTAATGAAATTACAACTCATGTAGATAACTTTCAGGTCAAACAAGTATGTTTTTAACTTTTGCATATT
Organism: Chrosomus eos; assembly: GCA_036326025.1. NCBI lineage: Eukaryota > Metazoa > Chordata > Actinopteri > Cypriniformes > Leuciscidae > Chrosomus > Chrosomus eos. The sequence continues at coordinate 327,005 of JAZAVI010000054.1, forward strand.
CAAAGGATTTTTCAAGAAAAGTTAAATGTAACGTTAGGCCTACGTCGAGATGACAAGTTGTAATTAAAAATGACGCACACGTAGTCAGTCGACCGTAGGCCTATATCTTAAAATGATCAAAGTTACAAATATGTTTTAAGATATTTGTTTTAACGAAAAATCCTATACAATTTTACCTGTATATAACCTTCATATAGGCCTAACTAACCTTCGATTGACTGTGTTTGCAACATTTTGTCGAGATCGGAGCAGTTATCAAAAAACCATACGCGAAGTTATTCTGCCTAAATGGAAAAATGATGCACATAGTCAGTCAGTCGACAATAAATCTTTTAAAAAAAGATCAGTTTACGTTAACGTTACTCTTTTATATAACGTTAACTGGACCCAGATAGCACAAGTCTCTTTGATGTTATATTTACATCTGGAAGACGTATTTTAAAGAGTGTTTGCTCATCTGCAATACGTCTATAGGACGTTTCTGTCAGATGTCAAATAGACGTTTAGAAGATGTCTTTAAGATGTAATGATTTAGAATGCATGTTAAACTGACATCTTATAAACGTCTATTTGACATCTGACAGAAACGTCCTATAGACGTATTGCAGATGAGCAAACACTCTTTAAAATACGTCTTCCAGATGTAAATATAACATCAAAGAGACTTGTGCTATCTGGGGAAAGGCCAAAACAGTTCATTCGTCTTAGTGCAGTCACGACGAAACTAAGATATTAATTAAATCAGATCGATTAAGTTATAAAAAAAAGAGTTGATGTTGAAGTCTAAATCATTAATAAATATAGAAAATATCTTACCTTGTCGAATATTCCACATCTGTTCAGTGTTCACTCAAATCGCTGACGCCTCCAACGACTTGCCGCCTTCACAGTGTTTTTTTTTTTGGTAACACTTTATTTGAAGGGGTGTGCATAAGACTGACATGACACTGTCATAAACATGACATAACACCTGTCATAAACATGAAGGAGTCTTTATGAATGTTTATGACTGTTGTCATTAAGTGTCATTCGGTAAATTATGACACTTTCAATGCAAAGTTGACATTGTTTAAAATGTCTTTGTTATGACAACTTGACATTACCCAAGACAAAAATGTCTTGATTATGACAACTTGAAATTAACAAAGACGGAAATGTCTTTGTTATGACAACTTGACATTAACCGAGAAATCATAACCTGTCAACCTGTGACAACTTTGGCCGTCATGACACCATTATAACTGTGTCATGAATATTTTACTTGTCCTCAAGTAAAGTGGAACACATTGTACTAGTTATAAAGATGTCATTAAGGGTTATTACACTGCAAAATGCTTGAAGTTTGATAATTAGACCTGTTATGACATAATTGTGACAGGTTGACAGGTTATGATTTCTTGGTTAATATTAAGTTGTCATAACAAAGACATTTCCGTCTTTGTTAATGTCAAGTTGTCATAATCAAGACATTTTTGTCTTGGGTAATGTCAAGTTGTCATAACAAAGACATTTTTTGTCTTTGTTAATGTCAAGTTGTCATAACAAAGACATTTTAAACAATGTCAACTTTGCATTAAAAGTGTCATAATTTACCGAATGACACTTAATGACAACAGTCATAAACATTCATAAAGACTCCTTCATGTTCATGACAGGTGTTATGTCATGTTTATGACAGTGTCATGTCAGTCTTATGCACACCCCTTCAAATAAAGTGTTACCTTTTTTTTTTTTACTCTAGTGCGCATGCGCTACATCTGCATTTGCCCCTTACCTCAATAAATCAAGTGTATGCAAATAATGCAATTTGATCAGTTTGGACTTGGATCCATTACATTCATGTTGTGCAAGAGCAATTCGCAACAATAATGGTCATTTCATACATTTTTAAATATATTTTATTTAAATTGTTTGCTTAAATTCAATTAGTGCCAAGAATCATTTTTTTGAGTGAACAAACCCGTTGGTAAAAAAAGTGTGAGCCTCCAGGGATTTGTAATTTTTGACAGTGCTGTGTGAGTAGATCCCTGTGTGATATAGTAGTGGGTGTTAAACTCGTATTAGGCAGTGGGCCAGATTTGTCTACTTCCTTTACGAAAAATAACCATAGTAATCCTATAAGATTTGTATTATAATACTTAAAAATTCCTATAAGATTTGTAATATAATACTTCTGCGATGTTCTGTAATACCTCTAGTACTTCTATAGTTTGTCCCAAAATACTATAGTATTCCTATAGGATTAAGACCTGTTCAGACCGGGACGAATTTCGCGTGCGATATTCGCCAACGTTTAACGCCTCGTGACTAAACAATGGGCGCTTATGTGAGTGTGCACACCGACGCGTAAAACGCCACGCGTAAAAGTGTCTTTTTTTTTTTAAACACCTCGGGTTAGTTTTTTTGGTTTGACACGCCGCGTCAAAAACTATCCAACCAATGAGATTGGCGCTTTTGCTCACGTGTCTGGAGCTTCTGAAGTTACAGTAAACACACAACTTGGGGGCGCTCAAACACAAAACGGTCTTGCCGAGCACACATGGCGAAGAAGATAAACAGCGTCTACACTCTGCCGGGAAGAAATAAGATGAGGAAGATGCAAGGCAAGATGAATGTAGAGCTGCTGGTATTGTTGGTGTCTTTATAAAGAGACACCACGAGAATAAATAACTATATGACAAACGCGACAAACTTGCTTTTTTCTTCTAAGTGACAAATTGTGGCAAATTGTATATGTAAATTGTGACCCCTTATCAGCCGACGTCACAGTTACGTCACTGCGCTAGCTGGAGGCAAAACAAACGGAAAACTGCAGGCGGCTAATACAAACCAGGGGCCTGTTTCAGAAAGGAGGTTAAGTGAAAACTCTGAGTATGTTAACCCTGAAATGAGGGAAACTCTGGGTTTTCCGTTTCAGAAAGGGAGGTAAGTCAAACCTGAGAAAGCAGAGTAAGTCAAGTCCGTTTCTGAAAGAGAGGTAACTTATACTCAGAGTCAGTTACCATGGTAAGTTACTCTGTGAACCTAACCTGGTCGAGAGCAGGTTTTCTTCAGTAAACCCAGAGTTCCCTTTCAAGGCTACGGAACTTCGACATTACGGATGTCGTATATGGGAACTCTCTCTCATCCTTCACTTCCGCTGAAATCTTATTGGCTAACGCCAGCAACGCTGGCCAATTGACGCAAATATGCAAATACTGAAACCCCGTTGCAGTATAATGCAAGTGCAGCGTCAATTCCTCCTCAGAATCTCTCTCTTCACGCTCAAATCGTGTGCTAGAAAGCTGATACTACCCTACTTGGATTTTTGCTATCGTTGAAGGTGCACCGGAGATACCTGAACTGTCTCCAGCATCCGATGGCGACCGTCTGCAACCTATGCTCGGGCCCCATAGTGCCCCCCGACCTGCACCTGTTCTGCATCGCGTGCATGGGGCTGGCCCACGCGGAGTCGGCCCTCAGGGATGAAGGGTCCTGCGACTTCTGTGCGGACATGCCCCTCCGAGCCCTCAAGGCCAGGCGAGACGAAGCTCGCGCTGCTGCGGGGATTGGGCCTGCTGCCGCCACCGAGCCGCTGGCAGGCCCCCCAACCGCGGAGTCGAGGTTCGACCCCCGGTGAGTTTTCCGGACCCTTCGTTTCATCCTCCCCGCGACGTTGCTGACTTCGTGTCCTTCGGGGTGAGTGAGGAGGACGACTCTATGTCCTTGTTGGCCTCCGAGAACGACTACGGTGCGGAGCAGGCCGCCCCTCCGGCACCCACGGAAGAGACCCCCGCGGATCTGCAGGAAGAGCTCTTCCGTATCCTCTCGAAGGCCGTCGAGGGACTGGATTTATCCTGGAAGGCTCCCGACGAGCCCTCAAAGAGCAAGTTGGACGCGTGGTTCCTCCAATCAAGCCGCCGTCAGGCCGCTTCGAAAAGGGGAACCCCGTTCTTTCCTGATGTGCACGAGCACGTGGTGAAGTCGTGGGTGGCCCCGCAATCGGCGCGCACCCTCACTTCAACCCAGGCCATGTTCCCCCCCGTGGACGAGGCGGGGGACCACGGCTACCTCCGCATCCCTCCTGTCGAGGAGACCGTCGCTGCACATCTTTGCCCGTCAGCTCCCGCCCTGGGCTCGGACCGCAGCCTGCCGTCCCGAGCTTGCAGGTTTACGGCTCACCAGGCTAACAAGGCCTACGGCGCCGCGGGGGAGGCGGTTTCTGCACTACACGCTATGGCCGTTCTTCAAGTGCTGCAGGCCAAGCGACTGAAATCTCTGGATGGCGCCGCCTCTGTCGACGCTGACGCCATCCGAGACCTCCGTTCGGCAACGGACCTCGCGCTCCTGGCCACGAAGCGCTCGGCCCAGGCGATTGGCCGCTCGATGGGGTATTTGGTGGTCCTCCACAGACACCTGTGGCTCACCCTATCGGACGTGCAGGAGGCGGACTGGAAGACGCTGCTAAACGCACCGATCTCCCCTGGTGGCCTGTTCGGAGATGCCGTGGAGAAGGTCACCGAGCGGTACTCCGAGACTCAGAAGAAGGCGAAGGCGATGAGCCATGTGATCCCCCGGCGAGCGCCGCCGCCGCCCCCGCCGCAGCGCCCTCGCTCTCGCTCGTCTTCCGCCTCGGCTGCGGCCAGACATCAGCCAGCCTCCCGCCCGGGACCAGATGCCCGTAAAGGCCGACACGGGCAGTGGCAGGGAGCGGGAAGCAAGAGGCCGGCTCAGAGGAGCCCGCGCAGAAAACCCGCCGCGTCCCCAGCGAGGCCCAAGCAGTCGTCCTGACCGCTCGGGCAAGAGGAGAGGAGAGCGCACGGATGGCCCCGCTTCCAAGCGGCGCGCTCTAGAGCACGCGGTCCCTCTGCGTTCGGCGAGCGACGCGTGCAGTCATGTTGTGAATGTTGTGTGTTGTTCAATAAAGCAAATTACTTCTTCACAAACCGAGCTTTTTTCTCCTCTTGCACTTCACACTGTGTTACCCGCCCTGTCTTCGAACAGCGCAGAGTCACGGTCATTAACTATAAAGGCACCTCGCGGGAAGTGCGAGGTGTCTATCCCCAGCCCTCACATAGCGGCGATGACCGCAGGTCTAGACCGGCCCACACTCAGTCGTTTCCTGACGGCGTGGGAAGCTATTCCGGGCATCTCGCCGTGGGTGCTGAATGTAATTCGACACGGGTACACACTTCAGTTCAAACGCAGACCACCCCGCTTCCGCGGCATAATCCAGTCGTTAACTTTGCCCCAAAATGCTCATGTACTGAGGCAGGAAGTGTGCAGTTTACTCGACAAGGGAGCGATAGAGCCGGTTCCCCCGAGCGAGCGGGGAAACTGATTCTACAGCCGCTACTTTGTAGTGCCGAAGAAGCGAGGGGGTCTCCGCCCCATACTGGACCTGAGACCCGTCAACAGAGCGCTTCACAAGCGCGCTTTCAGGATGACTACACTGAAACAGATCCTGGCGCAAATTCGCCCCGGGGATTGGTTCGCTTCAGTGGATCTAGAGGACGCTTATTTTCACGTCCAGATAGCGAAGCGCCACAGGCGATTCCTGAGGTTTGCGTTCGAGAATGCGGCGTACCAATACACGGTACTCCCGTTCGGGCTAGCCCTCGCCCCCCGCACTTTTTCGAAATGTGTAGACGCGGCACTTTCACCCCTCAGGTCGAGCGGGATGCGCGTCTTGAACTATCTGGACGACTGGCTGATTCTCGCGCAGTCGAGGGAGACATTGGTCGGCCATGTGGAAGCCCTACTTTGCCATTTGAAAACGCTTGGTTTGAGGGTAAACGTCCAAAAAAGTGTGCTCACACCGAGCCAAACTACCACATTCCTGGGAGTATGCTTGGACTCAGTGAGTATGAAAGCGCGTCTCTCCCCCGAACGAGCGGAGGCTCTGACTTCTTCGCTAGGTCTCTTCAGACCTGGCAGACTCGTCCTTCTGAAAGAGTTTCAGAGGCTATTGGGGCGGATGGCAGCCGCTTCGTCAGTGTGTCATCTGGGACTGCTACATATGAGACCGCTTCAGCACTGGCTGAAAGCGCGCGTCAACCCGAGCGCGTGGCACTCCGGCCGCAAGCGCATTATGGTCAACCGTGTGTGCGCCCGTGCCCTGGCCCCGTGGAAGAACCCGGATCTCTACAGCTCAGGTGTCTCTATGGGTATAGTGACACGACGCGTGGAGGTCCTGACGGACGCTTCATCCACCGGGTGGGGAGCGGTCTGCCTGGGCAAGCCCGCCTCCGGTCGGTGGTCGGAGAGGCAGATGGAGTGGCACATAAATCGCTTGGAACTGGAAGCGGTCTCTCTAGCCCTAAAAGTTTTCCGGTCTCGACTGGAACAGCGGCATGTGTTGATTCAAACCGACAACACTTCTGTGGTCTCTTACATCAATCGCCAAGGCGGTTTGCATTCCAGGGACCTATTCAAGCAGGCGGTATCTCTCCTGCTGTGGCCGGATCGGTTCTTTCTCTCGGTGAGAGCGACACACATCCCCGGTGTTCTAAATCGGGGGGCGGATATGCTCTCGAGGAACGGGATTCCTCAAGGGGAATGGAGGCTTCACCCCGGGACGGTTCAACTGATATGGGATCGTTTCGGCAGAGCGGAGATCGACCTCTTCGCGACGAGCGAGAACGCGCATTGTCGGATGTTTTTCTCGCTGTCCCGTTCCCCCCGGGAGATGGACGCACTAACTGCGCGATGGCCGAAAGCCCGTCTCTATGCCTTTCCTCCGGTGAAAATTTTGCCCATGGTGTTGTGCAAAATCAGGGAGGAAAAGGCGGCGGTGACTCTAGTGGCCCCGTACTGGCCGAATCAGCCCTGGTTCGCGGACTTGGTGGAGTTACTAACGGAGCAACCGTGGGAAATTCCGCTCAGGTAGGACCTACTGTCTCAGGCGAGCGGATCGATTTGGCATCCCAGCCCCAGGCTGTGGAAGCTCCATGTGTGGCCGCTGCAGGGACGCTGAGCGGGATCGATGTGCTTCATTCGCGGGTTCAAAATACCATCGCGGAAGCGCGAGCCCCGTCTACCCGGCGCCTGTACACTCTGAAGTGGGGTGTTTTCTCTAAATGGTGTCAGGATATCGGTTTAGACCCAGCGAACTGCTCGGTGTCGGATATTCTACGCTTCCTTCAGTACAGAATGGACGAAGGGAGCCTGCCATCCACCCTGAAGGTATACGTAGCTGCTATTGCTGCGTTTCACCCGCCTGTTGATGGACAGTCTATCGGTAGACATGCGTTGGTGACTCGGTTCCTTAAAGGAGCTAGGAGATTACGCCCTGCACGGCCGCCTTCCGTGCCGCCTTGGGATTTGACTTTGGTCTTGGAAGCTTTGTCACGGCCGCCCTTTGAACCCTTAGTGTCGATTGCAGTTAAGGAGCTTTCGATTAAAACGGCGCTGCTTCTCGCTCTCGCTTCGGCGAAGCGGGTTGGGGATTTACAGGCTTTCTCTGTCAGCGAAGACTGTATTCGCTTTGGACCCGGAAACTGTAACGTGACTCTCAGACCGAGGCCGGGTTATGTCCCTAAATCGCTCAATACCCCGTTCAGGGCGCAGATTGTTTCTTTGCCTGCCTTGTCTGTTGAGCCATCGACCTCTCTAGGTTCGGATGCTCAAAGTGCTATCTGCCCAGTCAGAGCGCTCCGGGAGTACATCTCTCACTCGGCTGCTTTCCGAAGCTCGGACCAGCTATTTGTGTGCTTTGGTGGATGCAATAAGGGACGGGGAGTCTCTAAACAGAGGCTTGCTCACTGGATTGTGGACGCTATTGTTTTGGCTTATGACTGTATGGGACAGGAATGCCCCCTCAATGTTAAGGCCCATTCGACCAGGGCGATCGCCTCTTCGTGGGCCTGGACTAAGGGTATGTCTATTCAGGATTTATGTCTTGCGGCTGGCTGGTCTTCTCAGAATACGTTCGCCAGGTTTTACAAGTTGGATTTACCCTCTGTGGCGTCTCAAGTGCTTTCGGTGAGTTGAATTCTTGCACAGCATTTAGAGCTCTCTGCGCTTTGCTCATGAGTTGTTCTGTATGCTTATGTGTATTAGACTGTTGTCACCGCTATGCGTTGGCCTTATTTTACTGTTGTTGTTGCCCTGTTGGTCTACAGTGCAGACTTCCCCCCGGTTATACTGCTCGGGATATGCAAATTCTGGCAGTGTTTTGTGAGTTTGTGATTCGTCCCCTTGGACCTATCAGAGGTTAGAGGCTCGCTATTGGCCAGTCTCGTCCTATCACAATGCTGGCATTCTGGGGGGGCGGTGTCGGGGTTTGTATTGGGTTCTGTTCTGTGGTTTGCTTGCTTCCACGGCGGGATTCTATACAGTTCCCATATACGACATCCGTAATGTCGAAGTTCCGTAGCCTTGAAAGGGAACGTCTCCGGTTACTTTCGTAACCTCGGTTCCCTGAAAGGCAAGGAACGAGACATTACGCTCGCCGCCGTGTTCGCTATTGATGATATCCATGGATCTATGAAGAGGCATACATTTTAAAGCCCTTCTCTCTAATTTGCTGGTAGGTGATTTAAAGGAGGACTTACAAAGGCGATGTACGTCCGTTATTGTAAGTTTCGGCAACTCTTGTAAACATCTCATCTCATAGTGTAGAATAGCGCCGGAAAAGACGAGGCCGCATTTCCGGTAAGGAAGTAGTTACGTGCAAGGAGCCCATTATCTCAGATAACTCAATCCAGCTATACTAATCATAACCAGCAGGAGTGTTCGAAGAACCCAATTAGCCGGATCATGGTGAGCACGATGATATTATCTTGGATGTCTCGTTTGATCTCGGATGTTTTAAGCAACGTACGAAGAACGGGCCCCAGCACAGATTCGGCTACATAATAAGGAGCTTAACCCTTAATCACTCCTAGAAAAGGACAACACTTTAGGTCTTTGGGGTCATTTTGACCCCAAACTTTTAAAGAGCGATTGCATAAGGAAATATAAATTTTTTATATGGAAAACTATATATAATTTTTTCTATTTACTTCTCAACTATACATTTATGCTGTGATTTTGTGGAAATTTTGAAGTTTTTTACTTATTTACTGCACAATTACATAACTAAGACATAAATTGGCACATGAAAAATGATTTTTTAAAGAAAATATCACTTAAATTATGATATTAATTAAATCTAAATAGTTTTTGGACATTGCTCTATGTGTTAGGGATAGAATACTGCCATCTGCAGGTTTGTGGAAAAACTTTAGAAATTATAATTAAAGAAAGAAAGTGCAATGACCACATATTTCCAGTAGAGGTCCATAGAGACTCATTCATTTTCACTTCATTTTTCTTGATGCTTCAAATTCTCCTCACAACTTAATATATATATGATATATATTTTGTGAATTGCATAAAATATTTTTGTCAAAGTTAGAGTTTGTTGTTGTCTGATATATTTTGAATTATCTGCTTTTGCAAATTATTATACATACATTTGCAGAAACATTACAAGTCAGCACTATGACATGATTGTAATCACACACTATTTATTTCAGAAAATTATTTATCAACAATTATTTATTTTTTTAGAACAAGAGATTTTAGAACAAAATAAATTTAATAAACCAAGTAAATAAAACCAATATAATACAAAACAACAACACCAATAAACTGTAATGAACAGGATGCATACATATGCATACGTGTGTGTGTGTGGCTGTGTATGTGTGTGAGATAGAAAGCTCGTTCCACTTTGTGTTTATGCTCTAGGAACAGACCTTGATTTAAATGTATCTTTTTATAGATTTATGCCAGTTTTGTTTATTTTATTTGCCAATTTTTGTAAAAATGCTCTCTGTTGCAGTCATGACATGTGTGTGTTTGTGTGTGTGTGGCTGTGTGTGTGTATGAGATAGAAAGTTTGTTCTACTTTCTATTTATGCTCTAGGACCAGACCTTGGTTTATATGTAGAACATTTCAGATTTATAATGGATTTACTTTTATTTTTTTGACAAACAAAATAAAAAAAGTCATTTTTTTCATTTTGTAAATTTTTTTTTACACACCTTTAGAACAACCGAATCGAACCCAGTTTTTTTTGTGCATGTTTAGATAGATTATTTAGGAAAAGTCACAGAGTTTCATGGCCCTGAGATGAAGGGAACATTTTTAAAAAATCAAGGAAAAGTCCAGTGGGGTCAGAATGACCCCAAATAGTGATTAAGGGTTAAATTATTATTATTATTATTAAATGTCATCTTGATGTGTTGTTGGGTGCAAGAATCAATTAAAAATGAGTATGCTGTATCTGGAATTTTTATTTCTAGAAAATATTCACATCATTAACATTGCACGTAATGTCACTGTTTACACATGGTCGTCTTCTCGGCGCTGGCTCGGCAGAACTGCGAATCGTACACACAAGTCTTGTACATGACCATTCAGCACATATAGTTATAGGCATCTAAAGATTTATATGCCCTCAGTTTCTCTTTACGCTGGGTTTCTCTATCAGGTAGGTGTAGAAGTCAGGCCACTCAACCGGAGGTAACGTTAATCCTGTCAGATCGTCCATTGAGTGCACTGTAAAAAATAATTCTGTGGCTTAGTAAATATTACAGAAATATTTAACTTTATTAACTTAATAAAATCTCTGAATATCGTTAACTTGATTGTTTGAGTTAAACATACCAAAATAATTTAGTAAAAATCCAACAGTTAATTTTATCTAGAATTTACAGATATATTTAAGTTTTTTTCAATAAAATTATTTAGTATTTGACTAACCAATTATTTCTTTATAATACACTTAATATATTTGTGAAATTTCTATCAAAAATATGAGAATTTTTAATTAATAATAAAAGAGGTTAATATTACTTATAAATAAAAACACTCATACTCATAAATATTGTTTTTTTAAATGTTAAATTATACTCAATTTTATTTCTTAATGTACCAGATGCAGTTACTCAGCCCATTCTCACCCCAAGGCGTCATCTAACTGACGCCTTGGGAATCAGTTTGACCATGCTTCAATATTCGACGTTAAAGGTACCCTTTAGCGTCAGTTAGTTGACGCGATCCCAGGGCGTCATCTAACTGACGCGTTACCCTTAGCGTCAGTTAGATGACGCCCTTCTACCCAGTTACTTCGATTTACTTAATTTTTAGGGCCCAAGCCCAAAGGGCGAAGGCCCTATTGTTTTCCTAAGGATTATTAGGGCCCAAGCCCAAAGGGCGAAGGCCCTATTGTTTTCCTAAGGATTATTTATTAGGGCCCAAGCCCTAAGGGCGAAGGCCCTATTGTTTTCCTAAGGATTATTAGGGCCCAAGCCCTAAGGGCGAAGGCCCTATTGTTTTCCTAAGGATTATTTATTATTATTATTATTAGGGCCCAAGCCCTAAGGGCGAAGGCCCTATTGTTTTCCTAAGGATTATTTAGGGCCCAAGCCCAAAGGGCGAAGGCCCTATTGTTTTCCTAAGGATTATTTATTATTATTATTTTTTTACTACCTTTTGGACACTTTTGGAGGCCTTAACATGCTCAAAAACTCCTGAAACTTTGCACACATGTCAGAACCTGCGGCCATCAGGGCCGGGCTGAAGATGGTACCCGGGCGTGGCAGGGGGGCTCGACAGCGCCCCCTGGAACGGGGTCCGAAAACATGGTCCATAAATCAAACACGCTTGCATGTAATAATATGAAACTCGGTACACATGTAGATCTCATCGTTTCATATATACTTCACACTCTTACTTTTTACCCCAGCCCAACAGGAAGTGGGCTATTTAGGGTTGTTGGTAAAACACACGCAAAGGAATTTGAAGTACTCCTCCTAGAGAATTCAAACACACACGGCACGAAACTCGGTCAGCGTGAAGTCAAGACATTGAGGATGAAAGTTTGCGAGGGGATTTTTGATATCTCGAACGGTTTGGCCGTGGCGAGGAAACAAAATTATGGCGAGAAACGTGAAACAGGAAGTGTGTCATAACTTCAGCATACATTAACTGATCTTGATGAAACTTCAGCAGTGTGTTCGTTGTAAGAGCCCGATCATATGGATGTGACTATTGTGAGTCAAAGTTATAGCGCCACCAACTGGCAGCAGGAAGTGTGTCACTTTCAAAATGCTTTGAAATCACCCTCTTATTTTTACCCGATTTGCTTCAAACTTCATTTGTATAATGTAAATACACGGCAGATGAAGACCTGTGAATGGATTCTTGATATCTTTGAAACTGTTGCTGTGGCAATCCATCAAACTTTAATATTATTTTTGGATGCTTTTGAGACTCTTAGCATGCCTGAAATTGCTTAAAATTGCATGAAACTCGACAGACAGATCACATTTATTAGCCAGGTGACATGTGCATAGTTTCAGAAACGGGCGTGGTGCAGGGACTCAGTAGCGCCACCTTTTGACAAAAGTGGGGGGGTTAGTTTCATCTAGAGTTACAAAAATCTGTATTTATATAGTTCTCCTCCAGCCAGACAACTTTCTAATTTACAGTCATTAGTAACAACCAAGAGGAAGTCAGATATTTTGGTTTGAATATGGTCATTTCTCTCTGAGCCAAGTCTCTGTGACTGCTCTCTGTGTGTGTGTGTCTGTGAGTGTGGGAGGGGGAGGGGGGGGGGGGAGTGAGGCTATGCGCCTGCTCTCTGTGTGTGTGTCTGTGAGTGTGGGGAGGGGGAGGGGGAGGGGGAGTGGGGCTAGATTAACCATTTCACTGCTGTGTGGTTTGGCCTTCATTAAAAAAGAAAATAAATGTCTTAAGCCTTGTATTTTTTAAATACGTTTTTTTTAATAAAGGCATATAACAGACATGCTGCATTTAAATTTTTTTAATAAAACATTGTTTTTTATGTTTTTCAAGCCATTTGATTTATGAGGACTTTTGAAATGTCCTCATAAACCACCCATAAGTTGTAATACCAGTGTAATTTCACGGGCATTATACA